>JAOXJJ010000793.1:194383-218208 GCA_025769935.1 Phoenix roebelenii
ATATAATATGTATTAATACATAAATATATGATATAGTATAATATTAATGTAATGTAATATAATATTATTATAATATATACTATAACATTATGTATTATAGAATAATAATTTAATATAATATTAAATTATTTAACATAACATATTAATGTATTATGATATAATATAATATAATATTATATTTATATTATAATACAATAATAAATATATAAAAAAATTATAATTATTAGTGTAAATTAATTTTCATCATTCTAATGACCATTTATCTCTCTAATAAATAGAGAGAAAGGAAGAAGAAGATTGAGAGGGAAAGGGAGAAAGGAAGAGACGAGATAAGGGTTTTGGGGAAAAAAGTATAATTTAAATGGGGGTATTTTGGTCCAAAAAATAACTTTCCGATAAAGCTGAAAACAGCATTTTCAGAAAGCTTTAAATTGATGTTTTTTTTCAAAAGTTGTTTTCATCTTTCCATAAAAACTGAAACAGCTTTTCAAAAATTTTATTAAATACTATTTTTTATTAAAAAATATTTTTAGAGGGCCAGAAAGTGCTTTTTACCCTGGCTTCGCAAACCGGCCTAATTCTCTCGACTTGGAGGCGTCCGGAAATCTTGTCTCGCCGGGGAACAACCAATCAGGGACCATCGCAGCTGACGCCTCGCAAGCTGGATTCGCCCCATGTGGACGAAAATACTCCCAAACTTTAAGAAAATATCACACTCATTCTGTTGGGGATGGGGGTCATTTCTCTAATTGTTTCACCATGAAGGTTTTCTGGGCTACCCCTCTGTGCTTTGCTGGGATTACACACAACCCGAGAGAGTGAGAGGGGGAGAGAGAGAGAGAGAGAGAGAGTTGTCTTCTTCGAAGAGGGGAAAGGAAAAGTAAAGCTATCTTCTAGCTGAGGTGAGGAATTGTATGAGTATTAGAAACAATTTTGTTATTATTTTTCTTGGTTTAAGTTCCTAAAAATGTCGTTTCCCCCCTAATTTTTTGATTTTTAGTATTTTTTTCATGTGGTTATCTAGTTTTATTCTATATGCTTTGGATTTGGGTGATGGAAATTGGTTTCAGGGATCGAAGAGGGAAAATTTTGATGCACATCACATCTTACACGCACTATGAATATTGTCGGAAATTGCTAAATGTGGAAAAGTCTCGAGGATGTTAGGAATGTCGGAATTTCGACTTCTAGGTGCAAATCGAAAGGCTTTTTTTTCTCAGATTCTTTCCTTTCTTGTTATTTGAGGTCGCAGATGGATCTTTGGAGAGGAAAAGCTTATAAATCTTTCATTGATGTGTTTATGGAGCTTATTCGTGGAACAGATTTAATATTACTGGACTTGGTATATAGCGTAGACTTTGTTCCTGTTCACGATGTTGCTCGGTTATTTGGGAAAAGAAAATATTATGATACAAATTACAAAAGAATCTGAACTGGGGGGGTTTAGGAAAGTATTGAATTGCTTTAAGTGGGAGACTTATGGCAGTTTAATTTGAGAAAAATATAGAAACTTCATATTTCAAAAGGAGGATAACATGTTTTGTAGCTTGATTATTTGGCACATAAGTAAATGATTGTGGTATTGTAAATGGGAGGAGAATGCAATCCAAGGTTTGGATGGAAACGTTGTTGTTACATCCATCTGTTAAATGGAAGAACAATCTAATTTGGTTAGTTGGTGCTTCATTGGAGTTGCAAAACAAGTTACAGCGATCTACGATATCTCTTTAGTCCTTGGAAAATGATCGTAATAATTCTAACATATAAGCTTATAATCTGTGGAGTGTGGACAAACAGGTGTATTTGATGGTTGTGACGAGTGGGTCGAAGCTTGTCTTTTTGTGGAGTTCGATACATTCTTTCGAAGCTTTGCTATATTCAGGCAATCCTGCCAAGTTATGTTTCGCATGTTTCAAATCATAGTTTTAAAATTTAGAATGTTATTACCATGAACAGGAAATTTGTAGCAAGAATAATGAAAAAATGAACATGGTACACTGAAGTACAAAATACAAATGTTTTGAAGCTTCTTTGCATAGTATGTTGCTTGGTCTTTTGCAGCTGAATTTTCATTTACATACCAGCACCTAGAGTCAATTAGCTCTTTTGTCAGCATATTAAAAGTACCTACTGCTAGTTTAGCTATCTTGCACCATTAAATGGTACACTAATGTCTAATTATGTCCAGTCTCCAGATGTTGTTTGTTTAATTTGACTATCCTGGGTTCCTTGCATTTTTCTCTACAGTCTAGGCAAATTGGATTAATTGCTACTGTAAATACTTTATTCAGTTTAGCATCTCTGTAAACAGCAATTGAACTACTGCAACAAATAATCTGCACCATAATGAAGAGTATTTAAGATTCCTTGTAATAAAATCTTCAAAAATATTTCTAGGGATTTGCGATTTATTGTCAATGATGATGTTAAAGTCATGTAATTTGATTTTTTTTTTAATCAAAAAAATAGAAGCTGATTTGTCGAGCAAAAGTTTATACTTTATATTCTGTCCATTTGGATGGAATTACCTCTGAGAGTAGCTTCTCTGCTCTCATTCAGGCATGCGAACTTTTTGCTGTCGACATTTTCCATTTTAACCTATTCCCACTAAATCTGCCTAAGTTTGTTCGTCATCCATAATAATCCACCTTCCAAGCGGATACTGTGGTTTTCCTTATATTAGGCATATAGAAAGAAAGTATGGAACAACTAAATTTCTGTTCATGGATTTGAACGATTTGATTTTTTTGCTTGTAGAACCTGACTGCAGCCAAACTCTTTCACTACCTGATTTTGTCTTGATTAAGATGGCATGTTGTAAAAGAATTAGTTGCTTTTTGGACCTAGTCAATAGATTTGACTTGCACAATTTGTTTTATATAAGTTCCAGTTAGACCCTAAAATCATAGTAAATTGCACTTAACAAAAATATTTTTGGTTTAACCAATTGGGGCTTTTAGTTGTAGCAATTACTTTTGGACTTAGCTAACCATGTTTTGGCACTTCTTATTTTCCTATCATTTCTTTGTTGAATGTCCTTTGTCCTCATAATGCATTAGCATTTTATATGACTGAAGTTATTTAGATTCATAAACATATAAGATTTTATTGATAACGACACCATTAATGGAATAAATCAATGGTTAATGATGACTTTTTGGTGAAATTTAAACATAATCAAGCAATGAAAACGTGATTACAGCTGCTTGTTTTAACAGTTTGTAACAATGCTGGTAGCGAAGCAGTATCGCTGTACACACTCAGCAACATGTGTATGCACAAAAGGCCATTTAAGTGAGGATGCCATATTCTTAGTATTCCAACACCTTAATTGGAACCCTAAGTTGATTGCGAAAATGTCCTGTGTCTGCATATGGTTTGATGAAATTGCAAAGCGAGTGTTGTGGAAAGAGTTCTGCCGAACCCGGGCGCCTAAGATGATGCTAGATTTGCAGTCTAGTGGCAGTCATAATGTTGATGGGAACTGGAAAGCGCTTGGGAAGCTTCTCATTTACTGTTCAGGGTGCAGCAAGGGTGGTCTGTCTGACAGCATTGATATCCCGGGTCATTTTGTCTACCGAACACGATTCTCCAGGACATCAGGGAAAAGTTTTCTTCTTCCGCAGTGCAGGTCAGATGTGCTGTATGTATCAGACCCTTGCGAGCATCTTGATCAAGGAGAGGAGGGTGATGTTGGTTTTTTCCGTGGTGTCTTCAAATCATTTTCCATTTCAAGAGTTAGGAAGATGCTAATTGACAGGGATGCCAAGCTCCATGCCACTGAGGTTTGTCCATATTGTAAGGCAAAGTTGTGGAGCATGCTGCAGGCAAAGATGATACCCCAAAGTGCATGTCACAGGTTGGGTGCTTATGATGATGGCATAGAGTATTATGTGTGTCTTAATGGGCATATGCTTGGGATCTGCACTCTTTTACCCCTTTCTGATTCTGAGGAGGCATCTGAACTGGAGTGATTACTTGTGGCTACAGTTAGGTAAATATCTCTTAATTATGTTGTCTTCTACCACTGTATTTAGTATGCTGAAACGTGAATATCATGAAATATAGCATCTTGAACTTAATAAATGGTATCATGAGGAACTTCATTCACTTTAAAATACAAAATCAATGATATTCACTATGGAAACTGAACTGCCAATCACCAAATTAAATTGTTGTTTTCATCAAAATTTGTTGTCTTTGGATCAAAATGCCTATGCTCTGGTTATTTGGAAGAAAGGGGGGGGGGGGATCCAAGGGCAAGTTTGGCTTTGTCAAGCTTCCAATGTACAGCATTTATGGTCTCTAGCTACGTCACTGCACTATGTTGTTTATATGTGGTAACTGTTAAATTGTTACTGAAGTTATGTTTGTTTAATTGACTATTGGAATGAAGTCAATGTTTCGATGTTGTTGCATTCACCTGAAGGCTATTCTGTCTCTGTTGATGTAACTTTCTCATTAGAATGTAACTTTCTCATTAGAATGTATCTTTCTTGAGGCTTTAATATGATAAATCACTTTAAATCTTATGAACAAGTTTTAGACTAATTCCAGAGTTCCAATTACATGACAAATTATAACCTGCCATTCTTAATTTTGAAATTCTCAAGATAACCAAGCCCCATGTCATGTAAGTATTGTCAGTTGACTTTCAGGTTTTGATGATCTAGGACTCTCATATAGCCTTCTCTACATGTTCTAATACTACCAGGACCCATAATTTTCTTTTTTGAACAGGTAATCAAGCATTTAGAGTCTGAAATCTTAGGCATTGTATATTCATTAAGGATCTTATTGGACACTTTATAAGGAAAAATGATTAGAGTAAGTGCTATTGGCTTTGAACGTCACTTTCTCATGTACTGGCTACATGTAAGGTTATATGTGTCACGCCCTGAATCTGGGCTTTGAATGTGGCATAGGGGCGGAAGGAGATGCAGAGGGCTTTCTTTGGTATCAGCAGACTTGGGGTCGACCCGTGTTAAGCTGGGGTCGACTCGTGACAGGCTGGGGTCGACTCGAGGTAGTCGGAGTCAACTCGTGACAGGCTGGTGGTCGACTGTCTCAGAGAATCCAAAGAACGGGTTCTTCTATTTTCCAACTGGGGTCGACTCAAGGATCCTTAGGGTCGACTCGATGAAGTTGGAGTCGACTCGAGACGACGTGGGGTCGACTCAAGAATCCTTAGGGTCGACTCGATGAAGTTGGAGTCGACTCGAGACGACGTGGGATCGACTCGTGGTCGGGAGGAGTCGACTTTTTCAGAAAATTCTGAACTTCACGGACGGGTTGATCTCGTGGAACTTGATCCGGACGTGAATTCTTAGGAAAAAGTGATGGGATTTGGATTATGGAAGATGTGGGAGAAAGGCTAGATGATGATGGAATGATTCCAGAATATTTAAACAAAGAAAAAACTTGATTCAACGAAAGATAAGGAAGAGATGGTTGTGGGAGTCTCACCCAAACCAAATCAACCGAGCAGGAGGAGAAGAGGAGTCTCACCCCTTTCCTTCAGCCTGCTGGCGTCACACCAACGAAGAAGAGTCTCTCTTCACGAAACAAAGGGTCTCTTTTGAATGAACTCAAATATTTCTGCATTTTATTCTTCAAACCTTCCTTTATATAGAGAGGGAGGCTGGGAAAAGATACGGACTACAATTCCGAATTTAGTTGGACTCTTAACCAGATAAGGACTCTTTTTAAACCTTCAATCTCCTAATTGATCTCCTAAACAACTTACCAAATGATGCTTATCCGCATGTGGAAGCCTTTATTGGCGTGAGAAGGAAAAGGACTTCAGCTGCAAGCAATTGGAATCCTCCTTGCGCATGAAATCAAAAACCACTCCCGTGGGACTCGATCCAATTGACATGTGGTTACTCCTAATTAACCAATGACCCACTCGACGCCTTGGACTCAATCTAACTAGGCGTCAAAGACACTAAGCCATAGTGATTTAAATTCACTTATTACAAGGACTCAAACGACTTTGGACTCAATTTTCCTCAAACACCTTGACCTAATATTCATGGACTATGGCGTGAGGAGGATGCTCCTGCATCAATTCTCTCCGGCTGGGAAAGACACGATTCCGTTGAGTTTCGCGACTGGTATAGCTCGAAGAGATCTGGGTTCAGCCGCTAGACTTCCTCTGTTTTCAACCACGAACAATCTGAAATTGGTCGGCCTTCCATTTCATTAAAAATTTCTGATATTCACCTCGACGAGTAGACACGATTTGATCATCCAAAATCTCTTCAATGGTGTCTTTTGGAGCTGTTCGTCGTAGTAAGGATGGCGGCACTTGCGGGAGGGTCTTCTGCTTCAACATGATGTCCTTCATATGGTTGTAGGTCTCCAATGTTGAAAATGGGGCTGACCTATAAGTCATCTGGTAACTCAAGCATGTAAGCATTAGGTTCTAGCCGTTTTAATACCTTGAAGGGACCAGCTCGACGAGGTTGAAGTTTTTGAAAATTTCTGTGAGGAAAACGTTTAGCACTCAACTGAATAAGTACAAGGTCTTCTTCTTGGAACTCAAGAGGACGTCATTTCAGATCTGCTTGCTATTTGTACATATCAGTGCTGGTGGCTAATCGGCATCGTACTTCAGCATGGATGTCTTGTATGTGCCTTGCAAAATCTTCACCATTTTCACTGATTCTTGTGTTGACAGGTAGGGGAAGTAGATCAATAGGTTGCCTAGGCTTCAGCCCAAGCACGATCTCGAAGGGTGACATCCCCGTAGTCCAGTTGACGCTGCTGTTGTAGGCAAACTCAGCATGTGGCAAGATTAAATCCCAAGATTTAACATGACCTCGGACTAAGCATCGAAGAAGGTTTCCAAGGCTGCGATTGACCACCTCAGTCTGCCCATCGGTTTGGGGATGATAGGTGATGAAAAAAGAAAGACGGGTGCCAAGCTTTGCCCACAGTGTCTTCCAAAAATAGCTAACGAACTTGACATTACGATAAGATACAATAGTCTTTAGGAGCCCATGTAAACGAACCACTTCTTTTAAGAACAAATCAGCAACTCGAGATGCATCATAAGTCTTTGTACATGGCACAAAGTGCGACATCTTCGAAAATCTATCAACAATGACAAAGAATCATGTCCTCGTACCGTCTTGGGTAACCTTAGCACGAAGTCCATGCTAAGGTCCTCCCATGGTGAGCTTGGTAATGGTAGTGGAGAGTAGAGGCCGGCGTTAGTCTTGGATCCCTTGGCAAGCGGATAAGTGCGACACTGCTTGATGATTCGACTAACGTCCCTCCATAATGTCGGCCAATAAAATCGGTCCTCCACCATGCTGATAGTCTTATCACGGCCAAAATGTCCTGCAAGACCTCCATCGTGAACCTCTCTAATGATGTGATCTCGAAGTGAAGACTCTGGACACATAGGCAAGTGCTTCGAAAGAAGAAACCATCATGCATAGAAAATTCTGGTTGCTGTCGTCTGTCTCCTGCTGAGAGTTCTGCAAAAATAGATTGAAATTGTGCATCTGTAGAATATAAGGTTTTCATATCTTCAAACCCTATTACCTCAGCTTCCAATAGAGTTAGGATATGTAACTTTCGGCTGAGAGCATCAGCGACACGGTTCTCTGCACCCGGTCTATGTTTCAGCATGAATGTAAATTGCTGCAGCCCCTCCACCCATCTGGCATGCCGTGCACTTAACTTCTTTTAGGAGTTGATGTACTTCAGTGAATCATGGTCGGTGTACATGACGAAGTTCCGATGTAGGAGATAGTGTCTCCAATGTTTAAGAGTTTGAACCACAGCGTAGAACTTGATGTCATATGTGGAGTATCGGCGCTTTGCATCATTGAGCTTCTCGCTGTAGAAGGCGATGGGATGGCCTTGACTTAGAACTCCACCAATTCTGATGTGGGATGCGTCACAAGCAACCTCAAATACCTGCTCAAAATTTGGAAGTCGAAGAATTGGAGCTTGAGCTAGAAGTACCTTGATTTCTTCAAAGGCTTTGGTGGCTGTCGGACTCCATTGAAAGAATTCAGCTCGCATACAGTTTGTGATTGGGGCCATTATGCTGTTGAAGTTCCTTATGAACCTTCGGTAGAAGGATGCCAACCATGGAAGCTCCTTACTTCATGAATGTTGCATGGTATAGACCACTCTCGAATGGCTTTAACCTTTTCTGGATCGGCAGAAACTCCATTAGCTGAAACTATAAACCCGAGGAAAGGAACTTGTGGCTCGGCAAAGAAGCACTTCTTCAAGTTGACATATAGCTTTTCTGATCTGAGAGTGCGAAGCACTTGGCGAAGATGTTGATGTTCCACACAGCTACGACTGAAAATCAATATGTCATCAAAATAAACAACTACAAAGTGGCCAATGTATGGTTTCAGCACTTGATTTATGACTCGCATGAAGGTACTTGGCGCATTAGAAAGACCAAAGGGCATAACCATCCACTCAAAAAGTCCATCCTTGGTCTTGAATGTTGTCTTCCATTCATCCCCATGTCTGATTCTGATCTGGTGGTAGCCACTTCGAAGATCCAACTTTGAGAAGATGATGGCTCTATGCAGTAAATCTAGCATATCGTCAAGTTGAGGAATTGGGAAACGGTACTTCACTGTAATCTTGTTGATTGCTCGGCTGTCCACACACATCCTCCATGAACCATCCTTCTTGGGAGTAAGTAGAGCTGGGACGGCACATGGGCTGAGGCTCTCTCGGATGAATCCCTTATCCAATAGCTCTTGCACTTGGCTCCTATGCTCCGATGAATTAAAAGATAAGGACTACAATTTGATATTGATTTCTTTTTTTTAAGGATATTAATCCTATGCTCCGATGAATTAAAAAATTTCAAATTAACTTATAAGCACATTCAACTATCCCGAATCTTTTTTTTTTAAACTTATTTAAGTCTCTCATGAAATCACATTAGCATTTCACTAATGGTGATACAAAATCCAAGATCAACTCATAGCCTGGACTTATATATATATATATTGCCAAAACTAAATTGTTCCAATTCCGCCAATTCTGAATCACATCCAAAATTTACAACATAATTATATATATATATATATATAACATCAACTAATATTCATTTAATTGATTTATCGCAGGATCATAAACTACTGCAATTTATCCATAATAGAACATTTGAGCCTAAGATATTCTTCAAGATTGATAATTATTTTCAAACTTTACTAAATGACTTCCAATCAAAATACCAATTTTGCATTGTAATTTGAAAAGATCTAATTTTTCATATTCCAAGTAAACAAAGGAGAAACTTTTAAATCTCATTCTTAAATATATTTTCTTTCTATATAATAGTTTCATACATAATTGTCACACAGATTTCATCCCCGAAGAATATAAAATCTTTTATTGTCCAAGCCTTAAACAACTTACGAATGAACCCTATCTTGCCATCAAAATAATTAACTTCAAACTAGAAGTATTATCCGTAGTACAACGATATCAAGTTGAACTTCCAAAATCACTTATATACTAATACACCAATAATCACAATGTACTTTAATATTCTATGGCTAGTACTCTACTTAACATTAGCCAAAAAACATAATCTAAAATACAAGTTACTCCATTGAGAAATCTCCAAAAATAGTTTATTCACATTTTGGCAGAGTTTGCTAGCATTCTGATTTTTGCATTTCAAATCTCAGATAAGATAGCACAATTTATCAATAACAAGGACATTTGTCTCCTTGCTTAATTTCTATCCATCTTGCCAACTTTCCGATGAATCTTAATGATTCTACCACTTAAGACAATACCTTTATTTTTATCATAATCCATTAGAGATCTTAAACTTGAGCTCTCATACACTTCTATCCCAGTCCTTATTGGTTTTACACCTATGTTCTGATTCCAATTTTTGTCACAATCCTCAATGATCTTAAATCTCTAACTTTGAAGCCACTTATGCCACAGTCCTTAGTAGTCTTAAACCTTGAGCTCTGATATTATTTTTATCACAATCGTAAGTGATCTTAAACCTAGTTTCTGATAGTTTAATTGTTATAATCCCTAATTATCTTAAACTTCAAACTTTGATAGTTTTTCTTGTCACAATCCCAAGTAATCTTAACCTAAGCTCTAATACCACTAAATGTCACGCCCCGAATCTGGGCTTTGAATGTCGAGCCCTAGGTCCGGCCCGTGACACGGCCGTGCTACTGTAGGGTGTTGCCCACATTAACATGAAGCCTATGCTAACAATAATTCTTACATATGACAAGATAAAATTTCAACAATTTCATTTGCAATTCAATAGGAAGCAGGTACAGAGCATTTGAATCATATACTTGAGTTTGCAATATTACAATCCAAACTTATTAATATGGCTACATCTATGAAGTCTTGTATCTATTCTTCAAACCCCATTTTCTTTGTTCTTCCCCGCTTCTAGTAATCTTATTCATCTGTAGGGAAAAGAATAGATAAAAAGATATGAGCTACACAACTCAATAAGTAACCAAGTACTATCTTATTGGATTAAGCATAATTATGCCAATGCAATGTTTAAAAAGTTAACAGTTGTAGTCAAAATAAAGCATTTTATAGATGATATATACAAATCAGGTCGTAAAGCAATGCATGTTCCATCCATGAAAGTGCATAATCATGATAATGCAAGTCATATAAAAATGTTGCCATCTATCCACACTTTATGAAACATACTCTCAAACGGATGTGCTGCTATGGTCACTATAATCCCGTGACAGGGCCTGTTAATCTTAATCGACTAATTCTGTTATTCGTTACGAACTTTAACCCGTTGGCAGAGGGCCTGTTATTCTTTGGATGCTAGCTCCAGGGTATCGATTGGCCTCTATTTATAAAGGCGGTCATATCTATCTGAGAGTTTATAAATCGTATTCTTTTTCTTTCATAAATCATAATCATCACAAATAGGTTGAAAAATGATAAATGGCATCGTTATGCATAAAATTCATGATTATGCCACAAATGTCATTTCCATGCAATTTATCATAACCATAATTCATACTCAATCATATATTCACGAAGGAATGCAATTTGATCAAATTCATGAATCACATGCAATCATATGCTCGATCATAATTTTGAGAAAATACATCATATCAAATACAATTTCATAATTTCATACTTACAATTAAACAGTAATTTGAAATCAATAAGATTGTGCTAGGGTTACTTACATCAATTTGCTCACCAAATCCTAAGCTTAGATGCCAATCTCCAATACCTAGCAATTATCATCAAATTATATGTCACTTGCACAATCAATTTCTATTTATTTAGATTCTTTTCTTAATTAACCCATTTACAACCCATCCATAGGACTCAATTTCGTTTTCGGATTCCTAGTCTGATTCAATTTCAACTTCTGGTTCATGTCCAGTTAAATTTCTGATTCAGGTCTAATTAATTTTCTGGCTCAGGTCTAACCCAAATTTTTGGTTTAGGTCTAGTCAGTTTTCTGGTTTAGGTTTGGGCTTATTTGCCTTCTATTTCAAGTCTGACCCAGTTGCCCAATTCAGATTTGACCTAGTTGCCCGGTTCAGATCTGACCCAATTGTTTTCTCTGGGCCCATTTGCATTCAGGCCCGAAGTTTAGTCTAAATCTGGATCAGACCCTTGGCCTAATTCAGTTGCTGGCCCAGTTTAGTTTTGAGTTCATTACTACTTGGCTCGGACCGAGCCCAAATCTGATTACAGACCTATTTTAATAATTCAGCCCGCGGCCCATTAAGGTCCTTTCTACGGTTTTTTGATTTTAGATTGAGTTATTGGGCCTTGAATCCAATAACCCAATTTTACATTTAGGTGTAACTATGGTCCATATAATTTATTCCTTAAAATAGCCTGGCCCACTATTTTTTTTTCTTTTCTTTTCTTTTCTTTTTTTTCTTTCTTTTTTTTATTTTCTTTTTTCTTTTCTTTCTCTTCTTTTTCTTTCCTTTTCTTTTCTTCTCTTCTTCCTGTTTCTTCCCGAAGCTTCTCCCTTGCTTTCTTCTTTCTTTTTCTTCTCCTCCTCCTCTCTTCTCCTGACACCTTCTCCTTTCCCCTTTCTTCTCCTTTCTTCTCCCACGAAGAGAGGAGGGTGAGCTCGGGAGGAGTTGAACGATGGCCGGCGGCGTCCATGGCGGCTGGCCCTCTCCTTCTTCCCGTAGAGGAGACACGCACACAGGAGAAGAAAAGCCCGTGGCAGTTGGCCTTCTCCTTCCCTTTTTCTTCTTCTTTTCCACTGTTCCTTCTTTGTTTTCTTACAGAACAGAGAAGAGGAACAAGGAACGGTTGTGCTCTCCGGCCCTCAAGATGGCCGCCACCGAGGGCTGGCAGCGCCTGTGGCCGAAGGCATGCCGATGGCCATAGGTGCCTCCCCTTCCTTTTTCCTCTCCCTCGGTTCCTCCCCTTCCCTTTTTTTTTAAATATCAATTGGTATATCAAAGAGGCGAAGGCTAGAGTTTAGCTGCTTCGAGGATGGTCCGCAGCCTCCTCTGGTGGCACTCGCCTGGCTCCGGAGATAAGCCGCATCAACCCTCTCTGGCGGCATCGATGTGGGTGCAGAAAACCCTAATTCTGAGGGAGGATTTTCGGGGCTTTTATAGCTCCCTCGGAGAGTTAGAGGCCGCAACGGCCAATGGGCCTGGCCCACTGGCCCAACTGTATGCGGGCCGGTCGATGAACCGGGCCTTCACAATATGGGAGTTCATCTTGGGTCTCCAAGCATAGAGAAAACTATTCTTTGGTCTCTAAATGTATTTGCTACCTCAAATCAGGTTGCGATAGGTGCTGCTACCAGCTCATTTTACCGCAACTGATTTTTTTCTGCTTTCTTGTGCATGCTTACATTGTATATTCTACATATGAAGTTTCATATCATTCAACATCTATAATGCACAAGAGTTGGAACTCCATAGTATTCTCATTTTTATGAGAAATTGTCTGTTCAATTGGATGCATTTGCAGAAGTTTTTTTGCCTCCCTCCTACTATGTATACTATAAGACACATTTTTCTATTTTTAGGATATGAGGTGACCTCCCCTTTCCTCTAGTACTGACCTAACATCAGTCAGCCATTAGTCTACCTCAGAAATTCCCCACTCTGGCCCCTATTCTCTACCTGACAGCAGCAGTCTTTGATTGTTCCTATTGCTTGATGGTTCTGTTATTCTGTTGTGTTTTGAACCACTCAACCCTTTTTCCCTTCTTGGTCATGCTCAGAAATATTTAAAGGTGCACTTCTGATTAAAGTCATCCATAAATATAAATATATCTCTTGTAATATACAGCATTTATCCCTAGTTTTATATGATTGATGATTTGCAAGAAAAATTGCCCGCGACTGGCTAAGATGAAGTAGCATCATCGAGGACACTGGGGTCTACCATCACCTTAGTGACTCAGAAGCAGACACATGCATGAGGAATGTCCCCTGTTGATCTCATCTGTTTTGCCATCTCCCTTATCTTAAGTTCATCATTCCTTTCTCTCTTGTCTACAAGCAGTCTATCTTCTGCAGAAATTTTATCAATTCTTGATATCTCATTTTGATATTCTTCCAAGGCTTTTGCTCGTCTCGGCTCTGGTCCTCTCTGCAATCTCAACAAACAAATGATCACTGAACTGAAAAAAAATCTTCTAAGTTATCATAAACCTGCAATATTTTCAATATTTTGGAATCAAAAAATAAAGCTGTATGCAGTTAGGTTCATCTTTGTACACAGAGGACTGAATTCTTCCGATTGTTTGGGGAGCTTGTCTGAAGTAATTTATGCATCCCTGTAATCCTTTTGAGGTTGTAGAGAAAAAAGGTAATGATCGATCAGGAGAACTTTGAAAGCATTCAGAAAAGGTTGTACTGGAGGCTGTTTGGAGCTTATTCAAGGTAATGATAAATTCTTTTGGGAGAAGAATCTGTTAGTTTCTTTTCAAATACTGGACCCAGTCACAACATACAATGTGATTCATAATATCATTGGAAGAAACTTCTAGCATATTCTGTTGAAAAATTGTTCAATGTATGTTGGCAGATGGCTGACAGTTATTGAAATTTGAGCTTAATGTTGCTTCTGATTAAGAGGTGTTGATGGTTACAGAGTCATATTTGAGCATTTACATTTTTGTCAGCAAGTAGAAGGCTTGTCTCTCATGAAGAAAAACTTTACAAAAATATCCATTATACAAGTAAAGAATCATTTAAAGCACTTATTATGAATAGAAATGCTATTATTGTGATGTTTTTGTTCAGAACGTGGAAAAAGATCTGGTTTTGAGAATTTACTTGCTTACAATTCGACGACATTTGATAAAGAAAATGTCAACATGATAGGGGGCATGTTGAATTACTGAAGTATATAATAGGACTGAAAAAAGGTGAGAAATAAGCATACAGATTAGCTAGGCCGAGGGAGAGACAAATTAGAGAAATATAAGGCTGGATGCATTAAGAATGAAGAAAGTATGATTTGGGTAAAAGTGATGGGGTCAAAGATAGATAGAATATTTATTTCCAAGAGCTATTGAAGTATGAATGGCCTTGAAAAGGATGTAAATTATGAGGCAATAAAGTTAAATGTTTATGAGAAGCATTAGGTTAATTTGGTTGTAAGACCTTGATTATAGGGAAATTTCTAGGTCAAAGGAGAAGTATTGTAGCAATATTATTCATGTGTGAGAACATCTTGTACATTATTGATCAGTGGTTGTGGATAAAAACTAAATTGCCATCCTATAGAGTTATTGAACTGAGTGATGGAACAACACTCAAGGGGATTGCATGAAGTTTTGACAAATAGTTTGTGTTTATGCTTGGAAGTAATCAGACCTGGACCGGAGATTGACCTGGCCAATGGAGTTAACTCACTGGTTCAACCATTGTGTCAACAGGCTATACCATTAGAATATTAAAAAATAAATTTGTCGAAAAATAGAGAGTATGTTATAAAAATATAAAACTCTGCACTATATGTAATGCAAACATGTGTCTAACCTTGATCCTATAAGTACACTTTCCTCTTAATAAGTATCCCCATTCACTGTTGAATTAATTACTAGGAAAGAGAAGGAAGAGCGGTGCACAAACTAAAAGACTATTATCTCTAAATAATCTTGATTGATGGATCACACCCATCTGTCAAATGTTCTCTCTTCTTGAATAAATCACACACCTAGATAGAGAGTCTGAGGCAGTGAGGATCGAGGGAAGACAATAAGTGGGAAGGGGTGAGAGTCTCTCCCTGATGAGGGGATGAATTGGATTTTGCTGTTTACATATGGAACATTAGAGTGAAACATCCGAACCATGACCTCATCAATGACCTCACCCGGAGTGGCAATGCCTCCTTGCATTGTTTTTGCCACACCATTTGCCTCCTGTACTCCACATTATTGGTCTTGGGACATTCTTGGCTCTGGTGAGCATGTCTTTGCCAAGATCCACATTTTCTCAGCTAGTCAGCTCACCCATGTCTATGACCTTAAGGCATTCCCAGTAGCCACAGTGGTTCCTGACCATCATTTGTATTGGAGGTGATGACCGCCCTCTTCTGCTCTTAAGATTGAGGCTCTTTGCGGAGATGATGATCAAGAGTTTCCTTTTTCTCTCCAATATCTAAATCCATCAAATGATGAAAATGCACTGAAAGATTTGAAAGAAATCAAAAAACAAGGCATATTGGTCCATGTGTATCAGTTTGTTATAACTGCTTTGCTGAAATTGTAGGAGTCGCCATTTCAACGAAATTCACACTCTTAGGGGTTCCAATCCAACTGAATAGGGCACCGTTTCACCAGTTTACTGGTTGAACCAGATGGTCCATTCTAGATCTGTTATTGGTGCTTGCAAGGTTAATAAAAAGTCTATTTTTTCTTTGATAACTGACTGAAATATTTAGATAGAATAGAAGAAATCTTCATGATGTTTTATCAATTTGGACACAGGAAATAAAAAGGTATCATGAGTGCTGATAACAAAAAGTTGGCATTTATGGTCAATTTGACTATAGGAAATTTATGAGAAAAGACAAAAAGTTCTTTCTTTCCTCGGGAAGCAGAATTTGTTCCAGTTTTTGGCCCCTTTTGGTGGAAAATGAAACTGCAGGTTCTCTGAATTGATAAATAATTTCCATATTGTCATGTCTTCTTGTGAACCAAACAACTAAAAGAACTGGTTTTCCAATTTCTTTTCATGTCTTCGGCCTTTGACTCAGAGAAAGATGAAATGCAAGCTTTCATCTCTTTCCATTTCCATATTGTCATGTTTTGCTTGTGAACTGACTGACTAGAGGAACTATTTTTTGGGTTCTTGTTCCATGTTTCAAACAAAACCTAAGGAAGAAAGATGTGCCTAAAGGTTGGATGAATATTTTGAAGGATATGTATATTGGAGTAGTGATCGCTGGTTGTCATGGTAAGACGACTGAACTTCAAATGAATTGGATTTGAAAGAGGAGCTAGCACTAGCAAGATTACTCTTTACACTTGTCACCAGATGAACTTACTAATGATATTCAAAAGGAGGCAACCTGGTGTGCATTATTTGCAAATGATATAATACTAATTTATGGGAGGAGGATAAGGTTGAGTACTGAAGTAAAATTACAAGGAACTTTGCAGGATAACAGTCTAAAACTAGTAGAACCAAAACATAATATATACGATGCAATTGTAAATGATGGATCAATATCAAAATTTGAAAATTGTTGTTATCTGGATTTTGAATAAATAGTTAATTATATCTTAAAAATTAGAGTTGGATGGATTAAGTATATGGTGCTTTTGGGATGCTATGTGATTGATGCATTCCTATTAGGCTTAAGAAGTGGTTTTATGAGGCAAAAATAATACAAATAATGCCATACAGTCGGAAGAATGATTATCAAGGAGGTACCAAACTCACAGGACAAGCATAGCTTAAAGCAAAGTGTTGAAGACCACATTAAGATGGTATGGCCACAAGCAATAGAGATTTTAGAAGGCCTTGATAAAGGTAAGGGCCAAGTTTGTCTCAAAAGGCCAAGAAAGATAATGGAGGACCTTTGATACAGGAACGAAAGTTGTAAGAAATTGCGATGCAACCCTTGATAGGAAGAAAGACCAAACAATTGATTCATAAAGCTTACTTGAATATGTGGTCCGAGGCTTGATGGTTTATGGTTATCGATATGGCTAAAACAACAACTACAACGACAAAACAAAACAAAACAAACAGAAGAAGAAGAAGAGGTAGACCTGTTTTTGTTCCAGCCGTTGCTTTGCTTTTGTCTTCTTCTCAGTCTCCCGATCCAAAATTTTGGATTTCATCTTCTCATACCTGAAAGTAGTTGTAGTAGTCACAAGTCCGGACACTTAGGTATGATGCCGTAGCACTATCAAGATACTATAAATCTACAGAACCGGCCGAACTGTTATTACCGTGTTTTTATCTTATCTCTCTTTGCCTTCTCCCAAGCATCTGCCTCTGTTTCCAATTTGTTGGACCTAGCTGAGTTCCCCTCCTTTTTCTTAATACTAGATGATGAAATTGTAGGTTTTATGGTGGATTGAGCTTTTGGCCCTAGTCTCACTTCATTTCCACTTCCAAATTTCTTGCTACCTGTGTCATTTATATACTTATCAGTGAAGGTTGTGGCATTTTTAATGGTTAGGTTGGAACCTGTTGACTTTTCTGTACTCTTGCGCTTAATGGTTGAATCATTCTGCATCCTTTGGTCTGAAATTGATGATTTCCTTGTAATTTTGTCACCTGAAGCATGGAGGGAACTAATGCATGAAATGGGGAAATAGTGGTTTTAATATTAGATTGATTTTTACCGTTGATAGCAGATGGGTAAATGTAGGTTTCTTGTATATTTGTAATATTGCTGCTTAAATTTTAGACCATAAATAATATCCAACTTAGCCTATTTCCAAGTTGCTAAACATTTCTAAAAAATCTTCAAGATTTACCTGTTGATTTGCTGTCATCATTTGCCTCCTTACTGAACCAGGAATATATTCGTGTGCTTGTCTTGCCTTCTCTTTTGCTTTTGGATATATCAGAAATTTCCATTTCTTCGAGTGGACTTTTCTTGTTCAGGAAACTTTCTTCATCCATTGAGGCAATGGAATATGCAGCTGCTGCAACCGCCATCTCAAATTCTCCATCGGTGGAAAACTCTACCCGATTCATTATCAAGTTTAACTAGCTTTAGGATCTGTTATATGCGTTTCTTCTCTCTGCAGAAAATAATATGTTGCTCTTTTATTGTTTTCATTATTTGTGCAGTCCAAGACTGCAGTTTATTTTGAGAACTATAACAGGCTGCACATAATTTGCTCATGTTGGAAAAGAGCATGAGCGATTTTTCTTTCATGTAAGCAGCATATCTAAAATGCCTAACTCTATGTTTCAAGCAAGGGAGTAAGGAGAAAGCTTTTCTAACATAATGGTTTAGATAATCAAAAAAATCATTGAAACAACAAATAAATTTATTAGGATCAATGAAGGCTTGATACAGCCTAACAAATTTTAGGTGAGAGTAAGGAGTGCTGAATGATTACAGAGGTGCAGATTCTAATTATGATTATTATATTACATGTAGATGTTGACAGCTGCCCATTTAAACAAAAAGTAAAGATTCATTAAGACAACATGGAGGCAGAAGATCTAGGTTTTTATGTCTTGTTATATGCAAAATGATTGTAAAATGAACCCGAAAACATTCTTGAACTAATCCCCTATTTAATGGAGATAACAAAAAATAACTCAGACGAGTACCTATCTTAAAGGACACTGCTTATTGTGGTGGTATTCTTCTCTCTCCTACAAAAGAGACCAGAGCATTAGAAGGTTAAATAGAAAATGATATTATCGATGATGTCAGGGTATATTAAGTGAGTAGCTAATATATATCATCAGATGAAATTTTGGTTTCAACTTTTTAAAATATACAGATAACAGAAGATTGTATGATGAGCATGCACCATAGCGTCACACTTTGAATTGTATACAGTTTTTTCTTCTCATCTGGGAATTAGCACTGAATAAACTAGATCATCAGTTATTTTTTCTTATTGTCTTGAAATTTAAAGTCACTTGATAGTTGTTCTCATAGTTGTTCGCTACAGTAAGTGCATGAAGTACTCTTTGAAGTTTGAAGTGATGACATATTTTTGCCCCGTAAAAGAATCATCCCTGATAAATATGATCTATTCATTTCCTATGTGTTTCTAGCGAATGGAGTTATCTTTGATCGTCAGCCACTTCTCATGTAAGCATTTTATTAGATGTTTTAACAGTCCAAGATTTATACATGAAAAAGAAAAGTTAAATAATTTTGAAGAATGCACGTATATATGATAATGATCGAAAGTTGATATTTCCACTACCATAAAAGACAAGCTATTTTCTTTTTTGAAAAAAAAAAAGTGTAGATTAGTTCCTGATGCATCCATATAAGAAGTACCTCAAGTTCTCTCACCAATTTTCTATTCCCATGATGCGCCTCGGTTGATCTTTGGAGTTCTCTGGTGTTTCAGAGAGATGGAGTCAAGCAGGAAGAGATACGCGACTCCGGTGATCAAGCTCGGAGTCTTGATCTTGCTTGTGGTGGTTTATTTGGTGGCAGCTTGTGAAGACTTATAAAGAGGTGAGGGGCAAGCAGTGTGGGATGTGCTTTCCCATGCTAGTCGTGTTTACACATGTGTGAGGAAAGGATCTCCCTTTTTTCACTTTTGTGTCCCAGGTCTTTGTTTGTTTCTTTATGCTATTTCCTTTTGGGCTAATAGGCTAAAAGATTGTAATTGGGGGAGACGAATGTGCTGTTTCTTTTCTTTAGGCCTAGGAGGTTTGCCTGCTTAAATTTGCCCCCCACTTTGCAGCTCTTAGTGTGAATATATTCTTCTTGGTGAGCAAAAGCTTCCTCCGGGATTAGCCAAAGAGAGAGATTCTGATCAGTGTGTTCTGACTTTCCGTCGTCGCTGCTGCTGTTAAATCTGGTTAGAATATTCCTCAGAAAAACTTCCAGAGATCAAATCCTTCAGTGGAGAAAATTTGAATGCTCGGATGGACAGATGGCAGCCCTTCATAGCCATTCAGATGATAAAATAGGAAAAAAAAAGAGAAAATGATATGATAGGTTGGAATCATCTTTATAGAAGTCCAGGTAATTGGTTGCCCTTTCTTTTGTTCTTCACCAATATGGCAGCTGTTCTAGAGCTCTCATATTCTTGTCCTGCACTGAGAAGGTGAAAGAAGGTTGATGCTTGATTTTCTTATAATTTGGTTGGATGCAACTGCATCACCAGCCGGTCGGCGATCAGCTACGTTTAAAACTGGCCTCAAGCCGCAACTGTGCTTTTAACTGGATCATCCTCTACTCTAGTTACGCGAGGAAGGGGGGAGGCTTTTCAAATGTGTAACCTAAACTATGGCCAAATAAACCATTTAAGCAGCTGAGGGAGACAATGGGTAGGGATGTAATCGAACTTGGGTTTGATCGAGCGTGGGTTCGAAATTAATTACGAGCTTCAACTCTTGAATCAAGCTTAGTTTGTTTACCATTATTTCAAGTGTAAGTAGAGCTTCTTTCCGAAATGAGTCAAAGACTAGTTGATCGGCTTGATAAATCTAATTGAGATAGATTAATTCAAGTTTGAATTGACCACCGGCCAAGATTGAATCATAGCTAGATTCAAGCTTGTTTCAATCTCGCTTGTTTAACTCCCAATTTAACATTTAATTGATTGCAAAAATAAATAAAACACCCTGATTGAAGTCCAGATCCAATGATACATTATCTAAAAGATATATAATATATAAATATAAGTCTAAATAGAAATATAAAGTTTTTCAAATATTATTGAACCGAGCTCTATTCTACCAATTGATTTGTAGCTCAGCTTGAAATCAATTTCAAGTTTGCTTTGTTAGTTCAAGCTTGATTTGTTTAGCTTCAAATCAAGCGCTTTTCTGAAGCAAGCTCTACCTGCTTGGTTTGTTTGACAGCTCTACTTACAGGGATAATTCAAATGCATGGATGTTGAATTCATCCTGGTACATCAGCAAAGTGTAAGGCAAGCATGAGCTCCATTCAGAAAGAACACAAGCTTGTGCAGTTCAGCCCAGATGATGCCATCGACTGCAATTGCACATAAAGTCCAATATTACTAGGGACTGGCACATCACTATTTGATGCCATTTCAAGTGCATTTTGTAGTGGAAGTATGACCTGCTCTAGCTTCTTGGTTCTTTGGGTTAAATGGCATCTTCAACACAGAAGTTACTGCAACCAGGTAATTATCAGCACTATCCAACTGGACCTTCAATAAGGACCAGAGGTGGGGGGGAGCAACTAAACAGACTGGAATCTTTATTCTCAACTGTCGTGCATTCAAACTTGACATCAAGATTCAGGCATTTACATTGCAACTATAATTGAAAGTGGCAAGGCTGAACTGGAAATTTTGCAGCTTCTCACTTAAATGTGTTGAATTAAATCAAATAATTTAAAATTTTGAAAACTAAATTGGTTAACGGCCAAGTGGCAAGCATCCGTGCATAAGCAAGGGAGCAAATATGGAAAAATTTCTAAAGAAAGCAAACCATGACAAGTGTCATGCATCCAGTGCAGGAGCAAACATGGAAAAATTTTCAAAGAAAGCAAACTATGATAAGTGTCATGCATCTAGCGCAAGAGCAAGCATGGAAAGGCCCATCGAAGAAGGAAGGAAGCATGAACGGTCAAGATGCAATAAGCCGAAGAATCAAAGGAGTACAAAAAGACACGTCATCAATCCGCGGGAGGGGAATCTTCTTCTTTTGACGTATCTGAGCCTATATAAAGGGCTCTAGGGATTATTTCAAAGCACAATCAAAATTTTCTCTTTTCTCTATTCCAAGAGTCTAGATAAAAAGGGCTCTAGGGATCATTGGGGAGAAAAGAAATAAAGAAAATTTTTCTTCTCCTCATAATTTTTCTAAGTTTCTTTTGAGTTATCTGCAAGCGTGAACGTGCACTTCTTTCTTCCCTGAAGGTGCACTGACGGGGAAGACGTAGTTCTGTATTGGATCGTCGTATCTCTATGAGATCTGTGCCAGCAGACCCGTGCGTGGGGAGCAAAAACTTTTCTAGGACAGCGCATCAGCGTGCTTCGATCCACATGCCATCTTCTCTCTCTTTCTTCATTTTATTATTATATTGTCAAGTTAATTATTTGCTAGTTTATTCCTCTTATTTATTATTTTTTGAATATTAGAAATATTTAATTTATCAATTATATTTGTGCATCTAGGCTAACAATCCAAGAAAATTTATGCACTGTTAACACTAGATTTTAGATTGCAATTTTTATTAAATATTTTGCTGCATAATTATAAATTGTTCTATTTTAGCTATTATATATTTATGCTAGCTTTACTTTAGTACTTAACTTTTCAAGCAAAATATTAGATTGCTTAACCTCTAAGAGGTTTATTAATACCTCCATTTGGACTCCTTATGGAGTAATTTCCAGATTCTATTCAAACGGAAATTTGGAAATTGGTTAATTGATAGGAGCTAGCTTAATATTGCACTTAGGATAAAATTGAACAATATCTAGTGAAATTATCTATTGAATAACGGTGTCTAAGAAAAACTTGTCAAAAAGGCATACGTGCCTAAGAAAGGCTGGTACTTAAGTGAGCCAAGTGCTCCACCACCGATATGGAGCTAATCTGGTTGTTATTCTTTGGATTTTTCAATTAGACATCTAAAGTTCAATTTAGATATCAGTACAATAATTTGACATAAACCTTCTCATTTGTACATGTGTCAAAGTGTTAAGCTACAAATTAATGGCTTCCCACACATCTGAAAATCTTAGTGCTAAATCTGAAGTTTGATGGTCAAAACTTTAGGAGGTGGGGGAATCAAATGCGGTTCTGGCTCACCACCCTAGGCTTGATTTCAGCTATTGGTGAGAGTACTACTAAAGTCAATAATAGGTCTAACCCATTTTCTCACATTTCCCATTTCATTTTCAGCATGTACCCTACATGGGAGAAGTTTGAATTTGAATTTGAATTTCTCCCCCATGTGGCTGATTAGAAAGTAGTTTCAATTATCCCGCCAACAAGCCATGTATGGCACATGAGTCTTAGGTCTATATAAAAGAGTCATAGACCTTTTATGAGAAAATATCTTTGATCATTATATTTGATTTTTAATGCACTTGAACTTAATCCCAAAATCAGAACTTAAGAATAATGACAAATGCAAGATATGTATAGAGACCAAATTACCTAAAAGACCCTTCCACTCTGTAAGTAGAGATTCTGATCTCCTTGAACTCATACATAGTGATGTATGTGACTCAGGAAGAATCTCAAGGGGTGAAAACAAATATTTTGTAACTTTCATAGATGACTTTTCTAGATATTGTCACCTCTATCTTATCAAAGCTAAAAATGAGATCTTAAATAAATTCAAAGTCTATAAAGCAGAGGCTGAAAACCAACTAGATAAAAAGATTAAAATCTTAAGGTCGGATAGAGGAGGTGAATATACCTCATTTGAACTGACCTGGTTCTGTGAAGAACATGGGATAATTCATTAAGTGACAACTTCTTATTCACCCCCATCTAATGGAGTAGCTGAGAGAAAGAATACAACCTTAATGGATATGGTTAACTCTATGTTAATTAGTTCAGGAGCACAAGAAAATCTTTAGGGGAAAGCACTAGTAACTGCATCTTATATCTTGAATAGAATTCTATTCAAACATAATGATAAAACTCCATATGAAATCTGGAAACATAGAAAACCTAACTTAAAATACTTAAAAGTGTGGG
>JAOXJJ010000793.1:236329-249496 GCA_025769935.1 Phoenix roebelenii
GTCAATGAAGTGAAGCTTTCTTCCAAGTTTTCTTGAGAGCTTTTGAGGCCTTCTTGTATTCTTTCAACTTGCTATGTTCCTTGCAAAACAAGTTATATTTCTTCTTGCAACACAAGCATTAGTAATTATACTTCAAGGTTTTGTGATTATCAAAATTAATCTTTAAATCAATCTTTGGGTCATCACTGTGGTAGCTATAGCTATGGTGGTGGAGGCGGTGTCAATGATGGTAGTAAAAATATGATTTTCTTATTTTTGAAAATATTTAAAGTAATTTTTTTTTATTTTGGAAATAATAAGAAATAATTTTTAAAATAAAAAATAAAAATAATAGCATCAAATATATTTTTTGTCTCGATTTCTGTCATTTATTTTAAAGATAGAAAACAAGAAAAAAGTGATGCCAAACAAGCCCTTAGTTGGTTATTTTTGGGCAAAAGTTTGTATGTGAGAAATATTTGAGAATAAAACTGGTCAACCTTTCTTTCTTCCTTCACTTCTTCTCTATTTCCCTCTCTACTACTTATCAATCTCCTCAAAACTTTGCTATTTATTCTACTTCTTTACTGCTGCCCCAGCAGTTATCTACAAACAATGAGTTCAAATTTGAAACTGTTTTGTGCCAACTGCTGTAGAAACCTGCTAGGTTCACAGACATTCAGATCTAAAATCTGATTTGAATCAATTTCACTTGCTGATAAATTTGTGTAACATCTCGGTCATATTTGTTCTGCCATGCTAGCTGATATGAATGCTCTGTGTGCTCCATTTTTAGATTCAATTTCTCCATGAGTTAAGAAGAGACTACATTTGTTGTGCTGCCACTATCAATGATAAGTTCACATAATTTTCCTCCGCAAGTAATTATCGTCTTGAATATGCTGGTCCTCCTCCCTCTCACCTTGTTTGCTGCTTCTGCTGCAAGTCATCTTTTTGAACAAGCAGATCTACAACAGGGGGATTTCTAGACCACTGATTTTCATCTTTATGGTCTTCATTTTTGTCCTTGATCTTTTAAGAACATGATTTTGTTGATCAGAAATGCACACTTGGATTTCAGCTGAAACATTAGGAATTACTAAGATATACATCTTTAGTCTTGGTTCTTCTGTTGCCTCTTTCCCCTTGATTAAATCCACAGTATATGTAATTTTCTCATGCAGTAATCTAGTTTTTTTTTCCAAGTTGATTGAACCTAGAATCATGGTCTTGTAACTTCTTCTTGATCGAAACTGGAATCACAGTCTCAATTCTGTAAGTTGAAACCTGTTAGACTGGATGGCTCTCATACCAAACTGATGTGCATCAGTTATGGACCTATGGTGAGATTTTCAATGGGGCATGATTATATTGATGAGGTTCTATATGATGTTATTCCAATGTCTGTAGCCTATATTTTGATAGGCATTTGGATGTTAAAGCAGCACCAGATCAGTGTTACAGCAAATAATTGGTTTTGGCAGGTTTTCCATCAGAAGGCATTTTGTTCTCATATCAATTCCTCATGTCAAGCAGTAGAAGAAGCCTTCTACTCCTAGAGCAATGCAAGAACATGAGACAACTGAAGCAAACCCATGCTCAGATCATCACAGGTGGTCTTGGCCAAGAAAGCTTTGCTCTCAGCCGGCTTTTGGCCTTTTGCTCCCACCCAATCCATGGAAACCTGTCCTATGCCCAACTTCTCTTCCAACACATCCAAAACCCAACTCTCTGCATCCGAAACACCATGATCAAAGCCTTCTTACACAAAGAAAATTACACCAGACCTTTGGAAATTTATCACAGTTTATTGCATGATGGCCTTTATCCCGACAACTATACCCTTCCTTACGTGCTGAAAGCATGCGCAAATCTTTGGGACATTAGAACTGGATCAGCAGTCCACACTCATGTCGTAAAGCTTGGATTTTGCGCCGATATATTTGTTAGCAACACACTGGTATCAATGTACATGTCCTGCGGCAACGCGCGAGTGGCGAGGGAAGTGTTCGATGGGAGTCCCCAACGAAATGCTGCAACATGGACTATAATGATTTCAGGATATTCCAAGCTGGGGGAAGTTGCGGCAGCTTGTCAGATCTTCAATGATGCACCGGGAAAGGATAGGGGGATATGGGGCTCCATGGTTTCTGGTTATGTTCAGAATAACTGCTTTAAGGAGGGGCTGTTGATGTTTCGGCTAATGCAAGCTGAAGGACTAGAGCCGGACGAAGGTGTGATAGTGAGTGCTCTTTGTGCTTGTGCGCAGCTTGGTGCAATGGATCTAGGATCATGGATTCATCGTTATTTAAATTTGGTTGGGTTGCCATTGAGCGTTCGGTTGGGGACTGCTCTTATCGACATGTATGTGAAATGTGGGAACTTGGAGTTGGCTAAGAAGCTTTTTGATAGGATGCAGAAGAGAGACACTATATGCTGGAATGTGATGATTTTAGGGTTGGCAATGCATGGGGATGGAGAGGGTGCGGTCGAGTTTTTTCATAGCATGCAGAAGGAAGGGTTGAGACCGGATGATGCCACCTTTATTGCGATATTGGCTGCTTGTAGTCATGCAGGTTTGGTGGAAGAAGGTTTAAATCTTTTTAATAGAATGAAGACTTCATACCACATTGAGCATAGAAGTGAGCATTATGGGTGTGTAGTAGACTTTCTTGGTCGAGCTGGGCGCTTTGAAGAGGCTAAGGAAATTATTGAAAGGATACCCAGTTCGAGCAGTCCAACAGAGAGAGCAGTTGCTTGGAGGGCACTGTTGAGTGCTTGCTGGAATCATGGGGAAACCAAATTGGCTGAAATGGCGGCTGAACATCTTTTACAGTTGGAAGTCCATAGTGGAGTCTATGTTCTGCTCTCAAATATTTATGAGAATTACGGAAAGAATGATTATGCCAGAAGATTAAGAAAAACTATGAAGGATGGAGGAGTGCCTAAATCGCCAGGCTGCAGCTCAATAGAACTCGGTGGATGTGTTCATGAGTTTGTTGCAGGTGAGCAAATGCACCTGCAAATGGAAGAAGTACACAGGGTACTGGAGACACTGAATGACCAGCAGACATGTCCAGATTGCTGAAAGCTGAATGGCAATGTTCATGAAACCTATTGATTAAACAAGTATTCTCTAATCACAGAGATTAGGTAAATTTGCATGTTCATTTAAATTTACATGCTAGACTGCATAAAGTATGACATGTTCTCCATTAATACAATACATTTGATCACAAAAAATGACTTTATAATTTCTATAAAGTTCAAATCTTTGAAATAATAGCTTTGAATAACCTTTCCAGGATAGACGACTGGATATCCAAACAATACAACTTTGTTCCCTGGACATCTTATTGCAATTTTGTCATTTTCTATTATCTTTCATGGTCCTATACAAGATTTCTCTGCTTTGAAGGCATTTTGCTGTAATACAATATTAAGTGGAAGGTTATAAATTGTAGCCAAATAAAAATCTCTTTCTGTGACATATAATTATCCGGTTCTTTTACATTTCATTTTTGAATACAAAATTTGATGCCATGTGGTGCAAATAAAGGATCTTTTCTTTGTCGATATTCTGATTTGCTGTTTCATGTGTCACATCTTCCATGCCATCCGTCTTGTGACTATGGTTTGAATGCTCTAAATATTCTTGGTAAAGATTCTTCTGCCATGTTTTAGTATGTTCTTGTGGTTGTAGTAGGATCCTTTGCATTCTCGAGATATTCAGAGATAAAAAAATTTCAGGTACATTTATGGCGAGCAGCTGTCTCTTTAATCTGACTCTTTTCCAATGTGACCTATGAATTCCCTTGAAGTTTGAAGTGGGTCTTTTCTGTGATGCAGTTTGAAGATTTATTTAAAGATAATTATATTTAAGGTGTTAAAGAGCTCATTTTAGAAATCATGCGTTGGAAATTTAGGATGTTAGATCTGATGATGATAAGAAGGATTGCACTTTTGGTATATTGTTTTCTATAATTTATTATGACGCTCTTATCAGATGCCTTAGCAATCTACACTTATTTTGTAGGGATTATGTTGGAAAGCTATGTTTACATGGAAAAGAATCCGCAGTTTATGTCGAAAAGCTGCATTCCAGTGTCTTCAGTCTCACACTGCTCCCATGTTGAAACACAGCATATCTGATAACTTTTTTCCTTGTCTCTTCGCGAAAGGAAAATACATACCGTGTCGGCAATGTGAATTACCGACAAATATCAATCATACTAGCAGATTTAAAATAGTCTGATGTTCCAAGATTTGAGGGGTTCATTGAGGTTTAAAGGAGCTTTGGAAGATTGTGACTTGGATGGACCTTCAAAAGTTCTGCAGGTTTTGATGTGCCGGCCAATGTCTACCAGATATGATGGTGAACCTTGGAAATTTTGGTCGCAGTTGATGACTTAAAGCGCATCTATAAAGCAAAACATCCATGAATGTCATGTCAACTAGTCTCCAATCATGGTAACAAACTTGATAAACAAATTGTTCTTCTTTTTTTTTGGGTGAAGGGGGATACTAGTTGCCTCTGCACCTACTGGATTAAAGTTATCATATTGGATTGATCAGCCAATGCTACATTCATATAAGCGTACAAATCAAAGCTTCTCTATGTCAAGGAAAAATTATTTGTAGGTAGCTGTGTGGATTATAAATTTTTTGCATGTCCTGAGCTTCAAATTGGGGACTGCAGAATTTTTCTGCTGTCGCCGATAGAATATGCTACCAAATATTTATGGCAAACCTCTAAATGGAACTTTAAATATTGTAGATCCCTACATTTCAAGGATCATAAAAACATAGCTGACTATTTGCTGATTTACAACATAATCTGAGATAGAGACTGGCAATTAACTGTTAAGAAAAGTGACCTTTGTTCTAAAAGAAAGAAATTTATAGAATTTATACCCCACTGCCTCCAACTCATGCTAAACATCAGCATTTAATAGCCAGCCAAATTCCTTTGCACCAATCTAGTCCTTGTCCCAAGGATATTACATTGAAATGTAGTGTCAAAGAACCAAAAATGACACATCATTGCCATGACCAAGAACCCAAAATCAATAAGAAATTTTTCTACTATCTTCAGGAATGAGTCAAAATTTGAAAAATTCTCCATTTTTATTACAAAGGGTCACTAGTTTCCTGTTATCATCGAGAAAAATAAAAAATTTAAGGCAAAGACATGGGATTCTGTCAACTTTAGTTGATACATTTAAGTGTTTGGGAGTGCTTACCAAGATCTAAACTTTTTGCTTCTCTGTCCATGGATTGCCCTGTGAAGAGAGATCCAAAGACAGTTTTAGTCTCCTAAAGAAGGGATTAAGGGGTGTTTTAGGAGAGTTGGCATTCTAGAATAAGTTGGTTATTCGATCATGATTAAAAATGGAATTTGTTTTTCACTGGCTTCGAGTAGAGGTGAGGTATAAGCCATTGGTTACAGGCTAGCAGTAGGGAAGAGTGGCAGTAGCTATGGGTTTGAGGATGTGGGTTTGAGGATAAGACAAAGGTGACAAGTTCATAGTCTCTTGCTCGAGCCGAAGAGGATTGGAGCAAGCAGAAAATTGTATACAGTTCCCTGATGAAAATTTTTATTACTTAAGAAATCCCTAACTTAAGATCCATGTAGATAAAGGCTTCAAGTTATTTGCAGTCTTTTTCATATGATCTTTAGACTCAATGTAGAAAAGCAAACTACTTAAATTTCCATAAAAAGGCTTTAGTTACTTAGGAGTCACTAAGACACTAAATCACAATGGAGATTGCAATGATCCACAGTCTCTATGCAGATTTATGATATTGGAAATTGTTTCTAGATTCCTATGTTGCTATATATATATTTATGGGTCTATAAGGTGCAAGTTCCACCATTAGCATCTGCCTATGTTATGGAAATCATAGAGAAAAATACTTTTAGTTCCCGTAATTATACTTATTCATTGATTCATAAGCTGTAAGTATATATGGTCATTGATACCTAACAGCTTTATGTAATATTAAGGTGATCATGTCTAGTTCTCTAATGAGTGTTTTTTTTATTATTTTACTATCTCTAAGATGAAAGTCCATATTGAATTGTCAAGTTAATATTATTTTTAATTTTTTTATTTTTTAAGTAAAATTGTTTCTAGGTGCCAATATGACTGCATATTTACTTATCAAACCAAAGAGGCAAGCATATGAAATCGTCATGGTCTATCGAGTTTGTTAAATAATGAAGGAAGCATAGGATTAGGAGTTCTATCGGATCAGATTGGGTCCGGGTTTTAGCGAATCTAGACTTGTACACATCGAAGTTTTGAGTACAACTTTCATTCCTTACCAGATTTATTGAAGCATGGGTCTGGTCGGTTTGAGTAATAAATGTGTGAGGTGAGATTCAAGTCGGATGAAGGCCGGATTTAAATAGCAATCAGATATCAATATTATATCTAGAAGAGTTAATCAAGCTAAATAATTCGTGCTTTAAGAAGTTTTTAAATATCCAATGAAAATAATTCATGAATGACAAGCACTTGACAGTTAACTGCATAACAACAATGAACTAATAATTGAAAAGATATACCTTATTTAAATTAAAGGATAAATACTCAAACATGTTATTACATGTCATTATTTTTAATTTCTTAAATTGAAGGTATATGAAAAAATCTAATATTGTATATAGGTGTCTGTATTTACATATTTATTTGACTATATGTATATATGCCTCCATATATATATATATATATACACACACACATCATACACATACATACATACATACATATTCTACGTATGTATATAATAAACTAAATAATTTATATGGGTTCAGGTTGGGCATAAAAGCCTCAAACCAGACCTAATCCGAAAGTTTTGATATGCTTGATTTTTATTTCATATCTAACCCATTCATTATCAAGTACTGATTAGGTTTTAATCAAGTCTAGGTCAAATATCAGAATTATTGGTTGGAGAGACAATGTATGCATGATCCAGCCAAATATAGCAATTGCCATGGTGAAAAAAAAGGAACAGTATAATCTAAGCTAACTTTAATTTTGTTGGATCCACATGAGGTGCAGCAATTCTAATCCTATTACAACTTAGAAAATTATTTAAATTTATTTCAATTATACCTCAGATCTAAAGAACAACATAACAAAATTAATCATGACATCAGAACATTAAAAGTTAATGAAAATCAAAAATCTTACTAATATATTATGAAATTGCTGCATGCAGTGCATTCAGTTATTAGTTAGCCGAATTATGAATCTTAAGCAAACATCTACTAACTAGATAATAAAACTTCATTTTGTGGATAGACAAAACCTTTTTATTTGAGATCAAATGGAATTCAGCCACATTAATTTGGCTCCAGATTTGCTAATTGATGAGATGCACCATTCCGGCCGTCGAAGACCTGCATCCGCGAGCGCAGTAACCTGCGAGAAAAGCCACCCCCTGGTATATAGTCCCCAAGAGTTTTCCAACAAGGGCTGGCCTCTGTCGACCCCCAATCTCTCTCTCTCTCTCTCTCTCTCCAATGGCGAGCGCGGCATCAGCTCCTTCGAGAGCCGAAGTGCTTTCCTTGTTCCGCTCTCTCCTCCGAACGGCCGCCAAGTTCACCGACTACAACGTGAGGGAGTACGCCAAGAGGAGAACGATCGATGGGTTCCGGGAAAGCCATACGCTCTCGGAACCCTCCTCAATTTCTTTGGCCTTCGCCGACGGGAGGAACCAGCTCGAGATCGCGAAGAGGCAGGCCGTGGCGTACTCTCTCTACGCTCCAAAGGTTAAGAACGTGATGGAGATCAGGAGCGGATGAGGTATCTGATCGAAAGGTATAAACTTTTCACGGGGGGTTTTGTAGGGTTTTAGTGTTTCCGATGTTAAAAATGTTAAATTTTCTATTTTTAGTTGCGGTTGATTCTTATCTTTGGCTGGATTGCTCTATCTTTGTTTGGAAAACCGATTTTGGAGATACTAAATAGGTAGAATTGTTCTTGGTGTTGATATTATGATAATGTGTTGAGATATATCTGGTTGACAGAATCATTCAACTGAATAAATTTTATGTATCATATCTGGTATTGGTGTGAAATTATCTGACATAAATTCTGTGTATCATATCTTCTGTAGATTTAAATCTTCTCAACTTTATGAATTCCATTTCTTTGTGTTAAGTTTTGCTCTTGCTGTTCCAAAATCTTTTGGGCCTTCTCTTTTAGCTGAGAAACAGGGTTGTAGGATGACACAAAGAAAGTTCTTAACTAGACGACTGCATGAGAAAATTACATATATTGTGGATTTGATCAAGGGGAAAAAGGAAACAGAAGAACCAAGACAAAAGATGTATATCAGTAATTCCTAATGTTTCAGCCGAGATCCAAGTGTGCATTTTGGATCTACAAAATCCTGTTCTTACAAAGAGCAAGGGCAGAAATGTAGACCATAAAGATGAAAATCAGTGCTCTAGAAATCCCCCTGTTGAAGATCTGCTTGTCAAAAAGATGATTTGCAGCATAAGCAACAAACAAGGTCAGAGGGAGGAGGACCAGCATATTCAAAACGATAATTACTTTTCGAGGAAAATTATGTGAACTTATCATTGATAGTGGCAGCACAACAAATGTAGTCTCTTCTTAACTCATGGAGAAATTGAATCTTAAAACGGAGCAAACAGAGCATCATATCAGCTAGCATGGCTGAACAAATATTACCGAGATGTCAAGAAGCATCAATTATGGTGAGATTTTCAATGGGGCATGATTATATTGATGAGGTTCTATGTGATGTTGTTCCAATGTCTGTAGCCTATATTTTGATAGGATGCCCCTGGTTGTATGACAGGAAGGTACAATGGGATGCATATAACAAAACCTATACCTTCTTGTACAGCAAGAAACAACCAATCATGCTTCCAAAACAGCCTAAAGCAACCTAATACGAAAGATAGTGCTGGGTGAACTTGATGGAGTATTAGAACTGTATCCTGTATGGAAACCAATGGAACCTCTACTTAAGCTTGTAGGCTAGCATACAAGCAATGGATGTGAATTTGTGTAACCAAAGGACCTGAAAGGAGTAGCAGATTATAATCATCTCTACCAGTCCTTGCTGGTCAAACAAAAGTCTTTTTTAAATAGTCTTGCTTGTGTTCTTTTAAGGCCACTAGTTTATTTTGTCACTATTTTGTGATTACATTAGGATTTTCTTTGCTGATTTTGTAGGGACTGTTTTAGAAATTATTTTCTGCATCAATTTAGGCTGCAATGGTGGGTGACTATTATAAGTCCATAGCTGATAAGTCCACTTAAAATGAACAAGTTTTGGCTGATTCCTTTCTGTTTTGGGAGTACTAACGGGTTTCGATGAGAACGAACTGACCAGAATTTATGAGGCTGGGTTTTGTCATTGTTTCCTGTTTAGCCTATTTCTTGTTTAGGAATCCTATTGGAAGAAAGCAGGCTAACTGATTGAAACAGATTAAAAAGGGAGTCAGTCGGCTGATTTTGGGGCACAATTTTGTACATGAAAATTATTTGAGATAAGAAGCTGGTGGCCTCTCTTTCTTCCACCACTTTCTTCTCCTCTATTTCCTTCTCAACCACTCATAAATCTCCTCAAACCTTTGCTATTTATTCATTTTCCTATTTTGCTTCTGACAGTTATCTACAAACAATCAGATCTGAGTTCACTTCTCAAACAGATTGCTGAAGAAACCTGCTAGGTGCACAGAAATTCAGATCTGAACCATTTGTCCTTGCTAATAAATCTGTATAAATCCTAATTTGGGGCTTTCATCAGAGAAGAGCAAGAAAAAGAAGTAGGAGGGGAGGAGGATTTTATGATTCTTATCCGAATGCTATTCATTTCTCTAACAATTTTTTCTCCAACTACGGAATGAGGCTTTTATAACCTGAACTAAGCTATTTAAGTTCCTATACATTCGTGGACAACTTTCTGCTTTTATAATTAGAAATAATGCATTTTAGATAGGATATGATTGCCATTAGTTGAAGTCTTTCCGATGATCCGTATCATTTAGATGAGACTAAAGATTGATGATCATTGGCTGTTTTGATGTTTATGCTATTCCATTCTTAGCAAGTAGATCTGCTTTATCTCCTTTTACTTTTGCATTGGCTGGAGAATTATTCCATATTTGATGTGAAGGGGGGAAGTTTGTGATAGACCGGGAGACGCAATTCGAGTTCTCTTTCAAACGAAGACTGAATCTGGCCTGAGTAAGTTTGCCGCTATATATGGGAACGAGGGGGGTGGGGGGTTGGGGGTTGGGGCAGTTGGTTTGCATGTTGAATGAGGACTGAATCTGGCGATTTTCTCATATTAAGTGACAAAGTCATTTGTAGGAAGGTTTGTAGGACCTTGAATGTTGGGAATGGAACATGGGATTTCATGAGGTAAAATGGTGAACCAGTGATTGCTGGTATCTCTGAAGGCCTCGAATCTCAACATGTTTTGCTTGAATGTTGAATTTTCAGCAGGATCTCTTACTATTTTGAGGGTATCGGGGTGCTTAATTAGTAAAGCATTATTTTCCCTCGGCATAGATACAATCGTGGACCAAGTCAGGTTCCATGGGAAAAATTAAAAAGAGAAAGGGAACAAAGCAACATGCCTTGTTTTTTGATTGCAGAATCATCTCTCCAAGCAATGAACCAACAAGGAAAAAGTAGAGCATATCTGAAAACCCCACTCTAATATCTTGACCTAGAATGCAGTGACAGATGCAGCTTCCTTTTCAGTTTCTCTTGACTTTTCATGTTATTTGATTGATTAGTTATGTGATCGAGTTACATGTCATGCCATTTGGATCTTAAAGCAGCACCAGATCAGTCTTACAGCAAATTATTGCTTTTGGCAGGTTTTCCATCGGAAGGCATTTCGTTCTCATTTCAATTCCTCATTTTTGCGAGCCCAAATCCAAAAGGGTGCTTCATACCAGCATAAGGGATGCAGCTGCCTCAACTGATGAAGCATGTCGTATATGCTAGCTATGTAACTGAAAGCTGTAACTTTAAGGTGTTCAAAGTAACTAGGATATTGTGATCATGAATTTAAAGATTCAGACTTGTATCAGTTTCTCTTAATTTACATGAAACCAATGAGCAGAGAAGCAGTCATACCCTTGGTTTTGCTCGAGATTTTTTGATGTTCCTGATAGCTTGAAGCTTATTACAATCATTAGTTCATGCACTCCACAGGAAGCGCCATTTGATCAAAATACAACAGGTGTAAAAGCACCAAAGGAAACTGTGCACTCCAGTCATGGTTAGCTTGGCGTTGCCTGGCAAAATTAACCAACCCATCTGCATCTGATTGGCCTTGCAGTTGTGCCTTACTATACAGTGCAAGTTGATGAAGAACTTGTGTATCCTGCATGATAGGGCTGATTGTTCAAGAGATTTTCCTAACTTTTATTAAGAATCTGTACTGAAGGAATTAGGCTCAACAATTTAACCTAGTTTAGCCGAGAGCATTGCTTCGGCCTCAGCAAAGGAGACATCCGGCGGAAGCACTCGGGCAGATGCGAAAGGTTAGAATTATGATCTTTAAAGACAAACCCCGCCACCAGAATGTTGGCATTAGAGTAGATGCAGCGATTGCAGTACGTAGCCTGGCGAAGCCACCTGACTCCTCTTCAACCCGAAGCAAGGAAGAGAATTTGCTGCAGACTGTCTGGAACTGATCTTGCCAACCCTGCTTGATGATTCCTATCATCTTCAGAAAAGGGATCTCGAATGGCATGAAACTGACTCTTATACAAGAGAGAAGATGATTGTTGGGCAAGAGCCCTTACACAAATATAGAAATGTGAACAATTGGTAAGAATCGACCAAGGAAGCTGTTCTTTTCGGACCATGTGACTGACTCCTCAAACCACCTTTCTCCTTAGCCTCTAGTCAGCTTAGAAACTTTGCTTCAATTAGCCTCAAACCACCAGATCTCCCAAAGAGTATGGCAAACAAAGTACGCTGGTGAGCATTGATAAGTGCTCAAGCTTTTGAAATATCAACTTGTAAGTATTTTTGAGTAAAGTTGTCGCACCCCGAACTCAGAGCATAACAGATGTTGTATACTTGCATGGCAAACCATACAAGCATTTAAGGCCACAGATCATATCAAAGCAATAATTCTTAAAAATTAATTTAATCAGATTTTATACAGATAATTTTTACAATCAATTGTTTTAGAGTGACATAAGTTAGCATATGCTTAATCATTATTCAAATTAAATAACATATTCTAACTAGTTTAAATAGTCTAACGAGAACTTAAAAAAAGAACTGAGAATATCTTTAGAAGATCTAGCAAACGTCTCTAAGTTCCGAGCAATCATAAATCTGCATCTAAAAAATAGAGAAATAAAAAAATAATGAGTTACACTAACCTAATAAGCAACATAATATCCTAAAGTGGGATTCAAGTATGCTAAATAAATAATTAGTTAAAGAGCAAGATATTAAGTGGAAATAAATCAATTTTTGAACAATACATATCTCTTTTGAAGTTTACTATTATTTTTATAAACTGATACTAGAAATTCAACATTAGGCTATAGCCACGTAACCTAGTGGCATGGGTCAGAATGCACAAAGTGCCAAATACCTCTATTCTTAACTATCGGTGATTCAATATCCAAATACCACTATTCTAATCACCTGTAGTTCGATGTCGAAACTAGTTTCTCAAACTAAAAGTCAATAGGACTAACGAATAATTTTCATTAGCAGGGCCAGATTATAACTGTGCTGAGAATACATACATATGAAATAAATTCATAATTTATCTAGTCATATTTTTCAAATTTTAAAATATAACACAACATAATTTAAAAAAAGATTTACTATTGTAACAATAATATGTCTGACTCGTTTGACCAAGTATAAAACAAATATAACAATCATAATCAGTAAACTAATTATTATTTTATTAAAATTTGAAAAACATACTTTAAGACATTACGATACTTATCTTTTCTTACTTTAAAATTCCACTTCAATTGGACAGGTCAGATTCACCTGCTTTAATATCATTAATGTGGAGTGATTGATTAAATCCCTATTTGATTTTGATGGGCTCAAAGTATTTGAGAATATCTTATGTTATACTAATGAATTCAATCTAGTATTTCAGGCATATATTTGTATATTCTCAATTAAGTGCCTCAAG
>JAOXJJ010000793.1:280956-299184 GCA_025769935.1 Phoenix roebelenii
ACCGACATCCGTAATCACTATCCTACAGGATACGTGCTATTGCGTGGTTTATTTTCAAAATTGAAAGAACCGATCACTTGGTCAAATCCTACTTTGGTTAGGAGTCCTATTGAGTCCCTAGTATTTGAATTTAGTCATGAGTTTGAGTCATATAATGAGTTTTCTATTTTGTTCCAACGTCCCATCTATTTAAAGGGTGGACGTTGAAGAATAAAGGAGAACTAATTTTGGTTTTCAATTGCTCTTGAGATTGAGAGGCGTGAGGCTTCTTCTTCCTCCTTTGGTAAGACTCCAAAGATTTCTTCTTTCTAGGTGAGACGCCACTCTTGGTGAGACGTCGAGGTTCTTCATCGGTAAAAGCTAGAGAGGTGAGACTCCTTTTTCTTCCTTATGTCAACCCTGGGTTTTTGAGTGAATGTGAGACTCTTTCAATCAAGACCTAGTTATCTTCCTTACATCTTCCTTGCATCCATCATCACCACGCCCTAACTCTAACCCTAGTCTAATTATTCACTATTTTCTTAACTTGGCTACCATCCATAGAACCCATTCTCTTCATCATTATCTTATTCTTCTTCCTTCATCCTTCCATCAATCAAAACCCTAATCGCCACTTGAGAAAAATAAAAAAAGTGAGCAAAGATCAGCCCTTCCGTCTGAGTCCACCACATAAACTCCATCCCCGACTGTGCCAGCCCCTATATGTAGTTGAAATTGCCAGCGGCCACGGTTGGAATCTCCTAAGAAATAAGGTCGGTGACATCACCCTAGAGGACTCTCCTCATCCTGTAATCAGTACTAGCATATACACCAGACATAATCCAAGGAACTTCCTTAGGTTCGAAAATTACAATTACAACTTGCTGGGGACAATTGTGGAACATGTCCATAGTGGTGACACCCTACTTTCACAGAACTATGATACCCCCCCGATAGACCCTAAGATTCCACTGCAAAGAACTCCTAAGCAGCCGAAAGGCAACGTTGAGCTTGACGGAAGCCATCTCCTGAAAGACACATCTCACTTAAAAAACAGATGTTTGGGCTATTCATCTGGACTAGTCTTCTAATTGAGGTGTTAAAGGAGGGCTTGGCTGCTCCCTTGCAGTTTCAAACTAGGATCTTCATTTCGTACTACGCTGGAAGTCCCGCCCCTGCTCCTCGCCGCATAGGGCACCAACTACCTTAACCCCAACTTGGGTTGTCGACCAACCCTTTCTCCCTCAACACTTTCAGAACCCCCTCCATCACCGTCGCTTTCGCGTTCCTCGCCGCCAAAAGGTGGTCCAGGGGGCCCGCAACATTGCCAGGATCCGGTCGGCCAACCGCAGTCGACCTCCTTTCTAGCAACCTCCCCACCCAGCCTAGACTCTAGAGGCCTCCCAGCGAAACATCCCCCGAAGTAGCCCTAGGAGGCCTCGCCACTGACGCCCCTAATAGTGTGGAGAGGACTGGGGGTATCCGAAGCCAAGGCCACTCTCGGTAGGGAGGATGCTGAGTAGAGGCGGAAGGGGGGGCTGCTTCCGCACTCCCTGGCCTTACCAATCGCTCGGTCGCACAGGTGCACCCAGCTCGTCTGTTGTCCGCATGGGTGGCCTGGCCTACTCTTCCGAGTCAGCCTACTTTAGCCTAGCCTAGCCTTGCCCTGGCCGAACCAGTCATTGGGCTCCTAAGCCACTTGTTGGACAGACCCTGACCCGCATCCACCATCAACACTTCTAGGCCGGTCGAGGGGCCGCTTGTTGGATAGGCCCTAACCCGCATCTACCATCAAGACTTATGGGCCGGCCTGCACCCCGGCCGACCCAACACCACCCGCATCATCCACCGAGTCGTCTAGGTCGATCAACAGGTTGAAATCTTCCTGACTCAGCGACAGCCCTGAGTCGCTCCCAACCCCAAGCCCGAGTCGTCTCCCTCACTAGTTGGCCAATCCTTTGGGGGGAACACCACCACGCCATCTTTGCTGGTTTTTGCCAACCGTCCGAGTCCAGCAGCGAGCCCGAAGAGCTCCATGGCCAACAATTGGCCCGCCACCACTCACGACCCACTGGTAAGGACAAGATCCCGGTCTACCATTCAATTGAACCGAAGAGCAAGGTGGTCGTCAGCAAGAGGCACCGCTTCCACCTCAAACTCCATTTTGTCCTATAGAGCAACGTCCCGGGCCACCCACTCCGCCGGCACCTGACGACCTCGGCTTCGGACTACCACCATTCGATTCTTCCACTCCTTCTGAGAAGCCTCGATCGGCTCTTTCAGCAACTCGAGGACTGCTGAGAAGTGTCGTCAAAGCTTCTCCACCTCCATCTCCGAGATCGGGTGCATCGCCCAGCCCCTAGACTTCCCCCAACCACCCGTCTCCTCCCCTCTAGCTGGTGGACCCTAGCTCCCACCAATGGCAACGCCGCCACCGCCTTTCTCGCCTTGCCTTTCTCTGCCATCGCCTATTGCGCACGGATTTTAAAGATATTGCCTCAGAGCGAACTAGCGGTTCTGTCTTTTTGCATCATTTTCATCTGAAAACAAAAAAAAACTTTGCATCATTTCATGTTTGTTCGAAGAAAATTAGAGTATGGTAGATACGAAGAAAGCTGATTGCTGGTTTCTAGATCAAATGAGAGATGCTTGCAGCATGATAGAAATGTATTGGCATCATTTGAAGGTTGGATATCTAACAGACTGCAGATATCATGATTGATCAATGGAGTTTCTGATATTAATATATGAAATATTTAATGGAGTTTCTTTATATGAACTCTTTTTCAGCCCACACAACAGATCAGATCATCAAATTTTGTAAAACCTTTCTCGACATCCTATTATGTTTGCTCCGAGGATAGATTGGTGCGTGCCTCCTACACCTTCAGCTTCACTACAAATTTCGCAAACATCGTTGCTGTCTGCTCTTAAGAGTTCTCAACTACCACTGGAGTGTTCTCTCAAGCTTTGCAGTCCTTTGCAGGTAAAGAGCTTGCATGGACTTATCAACTTGTTATCTACCTTTATTTTCTTTTTCTTCCAAATGACTGAAAGAACATAATTACCAGGTCACATTCTTTCATCCTTGCAACAGCAGACAAAGCCTTAGCAGTTTTCTAGGGGCCAGCAACAGGATCAGATAATCAAAGTTGAGTGTATCACAGCCAGGCAGGCTTGAGAAGTTATAACACATATTTCTTCTATTTGCAATGACTATGAGATGGTTTGTCATGGAGAATCATGTTTTTAGTTTTTTAATAATACGTTCGCACTTGTTGCTCCTCTCATTTAATTTTGACAGTGGATGACGCTACTACAGTTCCAATTTCCAAGTGTGTTATCATCTGTCAGTTAATTGAAGAAGCTTGTTGATGTTGATGATATGAATGGATAGAATGGATACCATGGAAAATAGGGAAGCATCAAAACTGAGGATGACCGAATGAAGGTTTTCAAAATAACCATCTCTGCAACTGGAGGTATGTTTGCACTCATTGACATCTTTCTATTGCTAGGCCTAGAATTGCTCTTTTTATCTTTTTTTTTTTTTGGTTTTTTGGGGTTTTTTTTTCATGATACTGGAGTGCCAAGCTTTCCCTAGCTGATGCTTCTTTTGGTTACATCGCAGGGCAGTAATCCATTCCAATTTCATGTTCTAATTAAAAATTTTGTTCCATCTCAATCTTGGAAAGTTTTGGTTGGCTTGGCTTCTTATAGCTGGAATTCAGCATAAAAATTAGAAAATAAACGTAGGCCTAGTACAAAACAATCCTAGCAGATGGGAAGAACTACAGACCAGCAACAACCCGCTCTTGTTCCCTTTTTCCCCTTCTTAGTTGGTAAGCAAGAACATAATCCAACCCGGTCTGCAAGAACAAACTTGCAGACACGAAGACCACGATCTGAACTAGTCCTGTACAGAATTTAACATTCTTCAAAATTCCAAACCAAGTCGCAGCCTTTCCATGGTAAAATTATGTAAAACTCAATTCACACCGACGGGAATTCATAGATGCAAGAATTGGGGAAGGGTACTACAGTGTTGATTATGCAAAGTCTCCTACTGCCGCATCCTTATGATCATGATCAAGAAGGATGCAAAATGCATGACCTCCTGCGTGCCCTCGCTCGGTATGTAGAAAGGTGCAAGAATTACATGGTTGTGCTGGTCCTGTGAAGCTGCGCCAACATATTTGCTGCAGACAATGAGTTCACAGCAATTCCTGATCTGCTAACAAACACACAAGTCAGTGAGGACTTTATTGCTGTTTCCGAACCGATATCTGAACTGGATGCCCTTTTTGATAGCATCTCTCGTCTACGAGAGTGCCGGATGAGATTCGAAGCAACGAGGAGGAGATGAATGGAATCAAAGTGGTCTTTGAAGCTATGCACTCCACCTTGCCTGGAAAGTCTTACAATAAAAAGGTTACTTTGGCCATGAGTTCCCAAGATTGATGGTAATGTCATCTTCATCGACATCACTCCTTTCAAATTTCAGACGGTTGATTCTGGATGACTGCACACTCTGTGAGACTCTCCCACCTCGCAAGCTGCTCAGTAACCTAAATTATCTCTGGATGTAGCATGCTCCATCAATCATCAGTACATTCTTCCAAGTATTCATGCCCAGAGCTGGAACAAGTATGGTTGATGGACATGCCTAATTGGGAAGAATGGGATGTAGGAAAGTGCAGCACCAGCAATGCCAAGTCTAAAGAAGCCGACAACTCTGAATTGTCTTGAGTCAGACACATCCATTTGCTGAAAGAATTGGTTATCGAGAACAACTCAACCTGGAGAAAGTTTCAAACTTACTCTGCACTTAAAAGCATTCGCACTCATCATTGCCCAGCATTGCAGGTACCCGGAGAACCTTGATCCTTTGCACGCAGGATGCAATTGAAAGATTATGACATGAAATCACTACCCAGCTACTAAACGGAGTTCAAACAGGTAATTTGGAGAAGCTATATGTTTGGTGCATCATGGAACTGCTCAAGAGCATTTGCCTAGAGAATGATGGCTTGGACTGGCTAAAAATCCAAAGATCCAGCTTGTGCATGATGGATCAGTATTTGCCTCTTAAATAAGGAACCCTTTAGCTTCACTCCAAATTTCAGTAACACCATCACTGCAAGCTCCGAGAAGCCCTCGAACTAGCACTGGCATCGCTCTTTGATCTTTGCCTCTTCGCCGCTCCCTTTGAACCATGATTGCAGTTGTTTGCAGCGTACCAACCTGTAGTCCCTATATTTCTCTCTTTTATTTCTTTCCTTACACAAAGCTGGTATCTTCGCATTTTACAAATTCTATAGGAACATTTTATGAAATCTAAGTGGGATTCCTTCCTCCTCCTCAAAAATAAATTAATACTAAATAAAACAAAATAAATAAATAACATCCTAGGGGACATGGGAATGCATTACATTCTTTATGGTAATAGCAAATGAATTCTTTGCGTTAGTCTAGAAGCTGGCTCAGCCAACAGGTTCAGATAATCAAACTATTAGATCCTTCTCTTCTTTATATTGCGCATCAGGTCATTGGTTTATGGCTTGCTGTTCACATCTCTTAAACATTTTGTTTCGTTCTTGAATTATCCCATCCCTTAATGCTCTTTCAATGATCTAATACCCAGTATCTGTTTCATTACTTCAAACACCATGCATCAAATGCTTAAAAGGAGTTCGTCATCTGCGGTAAAAGATTCCACTGCAGTTGAATGCCATGTTACTATGTCTTTCAAATTGCAATTGTTTTTAGTAATGATGCTTACTTGGAGGGCGCATTCTTATAATTAAGCCGAGAAATATATTTGAACTCAAATCATATAGGATATAGCCTTGGAATCCTTTGTTTGGAATTGGTTTAAATGATCGAAGCAACTTTAAATTATGAAAATATGTCATAAACATAATTACCATTTTCAGGAAAAAAATCCATGCCATACATTCAAATTTAGGAATTCCTAATAGCACGATGAAGATGCATCCTATCTTCCTAGTTGAACACACTAATTGGATCGGTGGCTCCTTGGGCAAGCTTTTGTAGATGCCATAGAGAAATCAAAACTACTGCAACATAACTGATGAAATTGTAGCTAGGAACCATTGTGTCAAGTTCTTTTTCCTTCATCAGTGGTATGCAGCAATATACCTTTGCAAACCATAACTATCCTTTTTTATTTTTGAGCAATATAGTGGTAATTTGCCACCACCACAAAACGCTATTAAAACAGTTATCCAATCAGATTCAAAGCCTTCTTTTTCCATGCAGGAGGTCTCTTAACCAACATGCTCAAACAAACCAGACAGTTGGAAGCACTTAAAATGAACTCAAATCAATAAGCTTCACAACATACTGAAAATGAATATGCTCTTTGTAGTGTTCTTCAGCTAAACTTTTCATTTTAGTGTTATTACTAGCTGATATAATTACAGGGGATCAGGAAAAAAAAATGATAATATTTTTTCTTTTCTTTGGGGTTCCATTTTTTAACTCAGCACTGTTTACTATAGTTACTGCTAGATTTTCTCGCAATATAAACGCACCTCTAGGTAAGCCTTGGCGCAACATGATAAGGTTGCTCCATTATGACCCGGATATCACAGGTTTGAAATACGGAACCATACGCTCCATATCCGGGGTAAGGTTGCATCCAACGCTCCCCAAATCCACAATGGCGGGAGCCTCGTGTCTACCCATGGACCGTAGAGGATCCAAACTCATGAGGAAATTCTTGTGAGTTGTGATAGATCACTCACCACATATCTGACGTCAAATCTAAGGACTAAGATGGTTGCTTGTGTTGCTATCTTCAAGTCCTACATAATGTAAGAAATAGTAGAAATATGCACCTTGGAGAGCCATGCATTAGTACCTTTTTCATCATTATATTTGGGAAGAGAGGAAAAGGAACCAGGGGGACTATCACAGCCTATGGTAGGTCTGAAAAGTTATAAGACATATTTTCAGTTTCAGTGATTAAGAGATAATTAGTTATGGAATTATCAGTTCTCATTTCTTGCATACACTAGCCCAAAATTGTTCCTCCTGTAAGTTTTGACTATGAACTACGCTTCTAAGATTTTGTGCATAATTGAATCTATGAACTGATATATCATGCTTGTTTTATATTCATAATCTGAATGGAACGAATGATTGCATGGAGAACAGGAGAATTCTTCAAAGTTGTGGGCCAAAACTTTGTCCTATTTCAATCTTTATAAAACTTTGTCTTTGCTTGTCATAGTTGGAATCTAGTTTTAAGACAACAGATCTTCAGATGACCTTATATGATATATTTAAGCATAGAAAAAATTTTAGCTGGTTCAAAGCTAGCATAGATATTGGGGGAAAACTTTGTCTCCAGCATTATTTTTTTAATTCCACCTAGTCTATAGATGCAGAACAAAGCTAACCTTCTAAGAATATTGATGTTAGCTTGTGCCTTGAATAAAAAAAAATGGTATGCTAGAACAATCTCAAGCTGGCCCAATGATTTTCTGTACCAGAATTAAACGTGCAGCGCAACAGACTTGCTAGACTCAATTGACTTTGCTAGATTTCAGATATCAATTTTTGTTGAAGCTGAATTTTGCCATATATCGACATAACATCAGTTTATACATTGAAAGTGAGAATATTTAAAACATCTTTGGTCGTGAGACGTGTTTTAACAATCTGAGATCCATGAGTTCTCACTTGTGATTTGTAATGTTTTCAAGTCTATGAAAAACAAGCAAAATTATGACCGGTTCCATCACAATCGAATACCAAGAGAGCAACTTCTTTTCACTGAAACTAAATAAAGATTGCAATCTGCCTTGCATAAGGGAGATAAGAAGCTCATTTTCGTGTAAGCAGAGGCCATGTTTCACAAACTTAACAAATGGTTGAAGTGCAAAATTTCTTTTAGCCTGACTTACTATGGGAGCTGGAAGATCCCTGGGCATCTTTACTCAAGGAATTTACAAAACTAGAGGAGCAAGTAGATTCTAGTAAAAGAATTAAATAGCCATGACCAAGACCATGAAAGTAGAAGCCTGAAGCAAAGTTCTAGAAGCATAACTCAAGATTGTACTAGTAAATCAGCAAAAATGAGATTTAGACTATAAAAAGTGGGACAATGTTCACACAAAGAGCAACTATCCAAAGGACACTTTTGAAGTACAAACCAGTCTGCTAATTCTACTATCCTACAGAACAAAACTGGCAAGAACACAATAGAAAAACCCATTGTCCCAAGGCAACAATTACCCATTCTGCACATGCAAGGAAACAGAGAGTCAGCGAGATGGGAAGCCAATGCAGGAGACCTTGATACATATGTGGGTAACCTACTTCACCCAAAAGCCTAAGCTACTAGGTTTTGAGCACAACCATGGGTATCAACCCTTCCTTCTCATACTATTTACTCAATGTGGGACTAAACCTCACACATAACCTTCAAAACAGATAATCAGAACAAGCCCGTGAGCAAGCTGAAACTAGTCAACCAATAGGATGAAGTCATAACTTCAGTTCACTTTGGTAGATTTTCAAATGTCGAATTTGACTTGCAGATTAATTTATTATTTTATGGTTATCCTCCATATAGAATCTGCTTTCTGTATTAAAGTGAGAACACTTGGAAAATCTTTGGCCATTAAAAGGTCTCTAAGACTCCAACAATCTGTGTTATGTCACCTTCTTGCTTGAGAAAATAAGATCTGTGTGATGTATTCAAGTCTCACTAGATATAATCAAAATATTATGATGAGTCCTATCAAAATCCAACTATACCAAGAAAGCAACTGCCTTGATCCCAAATTAATTAAACATAAGCCAGTTTCAAGCTTGTGTAAGGGTAGTAAACTTCACATATCAATAGAAAGTGTAACTGAATGAGCTCTGAGGCATCCTAATCGGTGGATTTTAAGGGAACGACTATATCTGGGAGTCTTCAAGCTAGCAGACAATACCTTGCTATCACCAACCACACCCAATCACAACAATTACTTACTCATGGCCAAGAATACGATAGTAGCAGGAGAATAGAACAGAACATAAGTAAATGACCAACAATGAGATTAGATAACCAAAAGTGGGACAACATTCATACCTGATACGATTAGCCCAAAGGGCAGTTCGGAAGTACAACAGTCACTTAGCTAAGCCTACAGAACAAAATGACTAATAACACAACATCAAAACAGCAGCTGTTCTCTTACCTTTCCAAGAGGCAAAGGACCAGCAAAGGCAACCAGCCGTGGTAAAATCATAGATGCGAATGAATAACTTCAGGATGTGGTGCAATCACTATACTCTTCTCCGCTCCATTTGGACAGGCAAGGGAGCAGAGAGACCACCCAAACTGCCATTCTGACCACAGAACTTGCCACCATTTCCATATCTATCTCCATTCTCAGAACCAACTTCAGAGCCCCTCTCATCATCCTTTGGCCGATGAATCCTTTCTTCTGGTTCCGAATGCTCTGATATCCTGAGTCCTGCGACTTCCCTTCCGAATCGCTCTACGTGACCTCTCCGAAGACCGTGATCACTGTATTCTTCATAATCCTTTGAAAATGGCTCAGAGGCGCCAGCAGAAGCCCTAGATCCCTTCTCATTCTCAAAAAAGCTCACTTTTTTCCCCGGCTTGGTAGATTGTAGAAGCACCCCATCATACTCGGGAGCCCTAGCGACTCCTTCAAATCCGTCGCTTCCATTAGTGCCCATTTCCGCGATCTCCACTGCTCTGAGAGACATCTCGCGCTCTTTCACCAGCACCTTGTCCACAAACTCCAATATTCTGACCAACTCTCGGCTGATCGACCGTTTCCCTTCTCGAATCATCGGATCACCGCTCTGCCACCAAATGAAAGAAGGAAATCCATAAAGATTCTGGATCCGATCGACAAAAAAAACAAAAAAAAAATCCTTTTTGGCTAACCTGGATAGAATCGAGCTGGAGGAGGAGATCCACGGCCCTCTCGGAGAGAGCTCTGGGATCGCGGCGGGCCGTCTGGTCGGAGAGCGAGGATCGGAGGGCGGCAGCGTGGGATTTGATGGAAGCGAGGCGTTTGAGGTGGCGCAGGATCTGGGACCGCCGCACCAGGAAGAGCCGGAAGCGCGCCTGGATGGTCCTCGCCGCCGCATCTCGAAGAGAAGGACGATAGGAGGAGGAAGAAGAAGAAGAAGAAGAAGAAGAAGGCGGACGAGACGCCGGCGAGGGTTGTGGACGAGGAGGAGGCGGAGGAGACAGGGGAGGAGGGTGGGGAGAAGGGGAAGAGAGGTGGGGAATAGAGGATTCGAGGGCGGCGACGCGGCGAAGAAGGGAGTGGAGAAGAGGGTGAGTTTGGTGGTCATGGTGGTGATCCTTTGACTGCTGATGTGTTGGGGGTGGGGGTTGGTAGAAGGGTTGGTGGGATTTGAGATAGTGATGGGAGTAGATATGAGGAGGGTATGGGGATTGGGATTGGGATTGGGATTGGGATTGGAGCAGGAGCTGGGTGGTGAGGGCTTGAAGGAGTTGATCAGAGGTGAGGAGAGGGGGAAGAGAGGGGGTGGAGAAGGACGAACAGCAGGAAGAGCAGCAGCAGCAGCATTGATGGTTCTGGTGGTGGTGGTGGTGGTGAGGGGAAGGCATCTGAGAGAGAGAGAGCAAGGCGGCCGCCGGAGAAAGAGTGAGTCAAATGAGGACGCCTGCTTTGGGATGATTTTTATATAGGAAAAAAAAAGGTCCCGGAACATGAGATAATGTGATGGTCCTTTTCAGACAACGGTTTTCAGGATCACGCTTAGGGGAATGAAATCAATGGGAGAATACTTGATTTATCAAGGTGGGGTGCTCTCTCTCTCCAGCTAGTTTTGTTTGTTCTAGATAAGGATATCTCCGGTTGATCCTAACATCAATTTTTATTTTCTATTGAACTAACATTAAAGATGTAAGAATATATAAGATGGCCCACTTGAATTTCTCCTCCACAAAAACTACATTTCAATATTGAACATCGAACGGCAAAGTTCGCTATCTCGGTACTGGACCATTATCGGCGCCATACTAGTAGTGTCAGTATAGTATGGTACGAAATTTTTTGGTATATCGGTACTCGGTATGCCACCCATATCGAATATCAGCACCGAATCAGTATGATGCAGTATGTCCTATACTGGACCGGTATAGCATACCATGCTAAATAGGTTTGAATTGAAAGAGATTCCATCACCGTTATAACCTGGATTAACAAATTATTAAATTGCAGGATAGCGGAGAACCCATTGATCCGAGACATCATTCGGTGGTAAAAGAGCACCCTTTGCATTCACATATTCATACAGAAGCAAATCAAGCTGCCAATTGGATTGGATTGCAACCGAGGTTCTAAATGGGGACAGGCTGGCATACCACCAGATTCGAGCCGAATCTTGAATGCTGGTGCCAGTCATGTTTCAGGGAAAATGTAATGCTTCAGAGAGTAGCCAAAAAATGCGGCATCAATGACGTGCTTTCCATCGTGACTCGTGGGACCAGTGCAGGCTTTTGATCTGGATCAGGTCTCTCAGTCATAGCAAGATGCCATGGTTCTCATGTTTTCAACGGCTCAAAGTGCTCTGCAATTCGCCTTTCCAAGTTGAGTGCACCTTAGAGACATCCGTTCTTCCAAACGAGTTTAGTAAAGTGTCATCTTCGGCGGTCTTCCCCAGGAACCTATATAATCCATTCTTGTTTCTAGATAAAAAAATTAAGCTCGTTTTTCTTGCCTTTTAGATCATGATTTTCCATAGGAAATCCCAACTCTTACCATGATGCAAATTGTTAAAAAGAAGAGTGGTAAACTTGACAAGGAAAGGAAGCATAAAAGCATGCAATTAATGGCAATCCGATTTATAATGTAATGTATGCATACAACCAGCATGAGCCAATTCAATACAATGGGTAAAATGTTATGATAAAAGTATGATGCCCCGGTCATGGTCACAGGAAGTTAATGAGAACCAGCTTCTGTCTTCAATAAAGATCCTTTCAGACATTATTGATCTATTTCCCAAGCAGCCGACGCCCTCGAATGTTTGCTCCTTTCACTCTGAAATTTAGTTCATCAACATCATCCTGCATATTATCCAGAGCTTTGGTTTGCCTGCAATTACCAAAGAAGTCCAAGTTAGCACAGAAGAGAGGAGGAGGGGGGCTCACTGAGATAGGAATTGATAAAAATAAACAATTAATGTAGCCTATACTCAAAAATTTATGCTTTAATGCAGAATTTAGTGACAGATGCCTTATTTTTGTTATTTTTATCTCGAATAGAAAATAGTTTCACCAGAAATGAATTGCTTGGATAAGATCGCACGTATCATTAAGTAGCTTATGTCATAAAACATCTAGCAATGCCAACAATAAAAATGTGCCTCAGTAATTACCTGAAAAGCATTCCCTGTACAAAATGAATTCACTCAAAGTCATCAACTAAAGTTCCATCCAAAGGAGGCAGGGGAAAGAACAATGCATAGCAATAACATGATTCAATGACATACAACTGATACCCATATAATAATGAGATCCAGTCCTCAATATTTTCCACACCTCACCAGTTCAAACACCCGGTTAAATTCGGGTGTATCCCATGATACAACATGATACAAGCTCACGATGCTACATGACGCCCCCATCAAATTGATGAAAATAAAGGATAAGTATTCTTGTTCTCACTATTCATCTATAGCATCATTCAAAACTTCAGGGAGGCAGCACTGCCTACCACTTTTTCTTTACCATAATGCCCCTCGACACCACATTTTTCCCCCCAAAATGCAGAACTCTACCATACATACATATCCTAGTAAGAAGCGGATCATCTACTGGGATTGGCTTCAGCTCAGGGCTGAAGTCATAAATGAATGAACTATGAAGTCTCTAACCAAAACCAGCAACTACAAGTACTCCAAATTGAAACCCAGGCCAGGCCAAGATGACAAAAGGTGAACAGGAAAGAAACAGACAACTGACCTATCCATCTCAGAACCCATGTCAATAGCCATGTCCTTCAGCTCACCCAACAAGTTACTCAAATCAGAAAGGGCATCATCTTGCTTAGCCTTCTCTATCTGTTGAATCAAACCAGATAATAAGATAAAGTACATTGGTTGTGTACATAGCTAATCATAATTTCGTGTTTCCTACTATCAGCATTACCTCAACTTGCTCCAGTGCAGATGTCGGTTCAGAAGGAAAAGTTCGAGGATTGGACCGAGGCAAAGGACCTGACAATCCCAATTTCTGTCTCTGCTCCATGTGGCTACCCTTTCGTATAAAAGAATCATCTGTATATAGCTTGACCAAATTAGATAACAAATATAACCAAGACATATCACCCTATCACATTTTATTTAAGATTTACCTCTTGTTAAAGCAGGCCCCTTTATTGTACGAGTTTTCTTTGGCTTCCATGTCTTGGAGAAAATTCCCCCAAGACTTCCCAAAAGCTTTTCACCCTGAGCAAAAAAGAAAGAATGTATGAATTAGGAAGGAGATCCGTGTAAGAAAGAATGCCTCGCTAGCTTATCCTATCTTGTTTAAGTTGGAGAAGATGGGAACTTTAACAAAAAGGCAATCCCTTCAGGTTGCAGAAAATCTAAGAACAAAGTAATGACCAAACAATCAAGAAATTTGTAATCAAATATATTTCTAAAGTCAAATAATTCATCAACTTTCAATAAACATGTGGCTTGTAAGCTGCACAGTAAGCATCTGCATTTCTGTTCACTAGTGAAAGCCACAAAAAGATATTAAGTTTACATGATTTAGTCTTGAAATGGGACTTTTGTTTTGAATGGAGTTGAAGTGGGACGTTATATTATGATAGGTGGAACTGTATGTGTATCATCTGTATAAAGGTGCTGAAAATAAAGGAATGGCAGAAGTATTGTTCCAACTAGCATCCCTACAAATACAACTTATTCCAAGCCTCCCTGGAAAATAGAAAAAGCAAAGATAACTCCTAGATAGGGCCTCATCCTATTTTACTATATGGCAATCATTAAATGTTGAAAGATTTCCTTTCTTCACCCACGATTCACCAAAAGATACCAACAACTAGGAAGTATCTCTGCAGCTAATTTAATGTCAGCGGCAATGCCAAATCTCAGCTAATATCGAACTATTAGATACATTTCTGCTGTATGATAATGTTTTCTAATTCTTATCTTAATGCTGGCATCCGGGAAGAGAGGAAGCTTATAATCAGTCTTGGGATAAAAAGAAATAATAATAAAGGAAATATCAGCTTGCTATTTTAACAGTTCTATAGCATATAATAGAAAAAATAGACACCTCAATTAATATAAATGGCATCAAATGTTATCCACACCAACTGACACAGTAATTTAAGTAACAGAACCTCAGAAGTGCAAGATTCTTATAAAGTATAAAATGATATCTTATAAATTAATCACGTGCCTTATTGGTGGACAAGAAAAAACAAAGCATTCATAATCCTGCAAATTTTCAAAGGAAAAAGGCTTCACATCTTGCTAGATTATCATGTTCAAATAGTAGACCTACGTTCAACAGAAAAGAGGATCAAGTAAAGAAAGCATACCCTACTAAGTTCATGATCAACATCTATGGTAGTTAGATGAGTCCGATTAATCTGCTGGCCCTGCTGATGCAGGGTGACAAGAGTCCTTGAAGCATCGTCTCTCATCTCTTCAGCTATCTTCAAACAGCCATTTACTTTCTGAGTAGTCTCGTCAGCCTTGTATACAGCATAATTTTCTAGCTCTTGCACAGACTGGTTTTCAAAACCCCCTGAGTCACGGAAGTCATTCTTGTATTTGTTTCTTGCAGATGAAAAGCCTGAATATGATGATGAAGTACCTCTTCCTTCATCCTCACTGTAACCAAATTGGGAGCTTTCCTTATTTGCCCTGCTAATCGCAGGGGCTGAGGAAGCTCTTGCATTCTTGTGATTCAAGTTAGATTCCGAATCAGAATCAAAAGGATTGGAACCCAAAAACCCAGGATCAGCAGAACGTTGCTTAGAGGCCTTAGACACAGGTGTCCTCATTGTGCTAATTTTTGACATGTCAACAGCAGTACAGAGATATCGAAACAAGCAGTAAACAAACAGCGAAACTCTAACCACCACAGAAATCTGTCAAATGTTATTCCTGTCAGCACAAGAAAAAACTGTTAGAATATAACATCAATGCTATCCAACATTGAATTCAGAAAAATGTTACTTAAATGACACAAACACAATATAGGCCAAAAGAGATGGAGATAAGGAGGTAAACACAAAAATAATGTCACAAACAAGGTGAAAGACAATGTTTATCTAAAAAAGTGAAAAGACGTGCCTGAACAAGATAAAGATCAAACTAAAATCTGCATAGTGATGGTGAGGAAAAAATTAACATAACAAATGTTAAGTAAACGGATCAAATTAATGGAAAAGAAAGAACAAGGACAGGTTAAAAGCATTGTAGAAATCAATATGATACAAAGAAACAACAGACAAGATAGTGGAGGCAAAGGGGGAAGAATGAAAATAATAACATCAGGTCTTACAGAGGAGTATCGAGAAGCTGCACATTTGAGATAAGAAAATTAACAGGCAGATCAGGTATTAGAAAAATACTGTTAGCTGACTTCAGAATTAATTTATGTGGCAATGAATGCACGCATCATAGAAAGAAAAAATCCAGAAAATTATGAAGTAATATTTTAAAAAATAATCGAGGGGATCAAAAGTATACTCAGAAACATCAGTGACCACAATATAAGGAGATAGCAATGGAAAATCTGAAGTATATCCATAAGTTAATTGGAGAAGCTATATTACCAGTACATATGTTGAAAACCAAAGAGTACCGATTCTGCTAAACGATAGTAAAAGCAACAGCAATTGAAATGAATAACCAAGCATTAGATATTCAATAGACGTGAATCAAGAAAGAACTACAATAGAAATCTGATATGGGTTGATTTTTAGAAAACAAAAACAGTTCAAAAAGTAATAGTAACTGCCTTGCTTCAGCTTTTCATCTTGCTGCAAATACAAATCACCAACGATTACAAATACAAATGGATTAGGCACTAAGATCTCTCTCTGTCTGTCTCTGAGAAAAGATCATATAATAGAAACATTAATAAGTGATAAGAACAGAGATAGATGACAGCAGACCAAACGCTAGATTCGGGAATTTAGAAACGAAAGTAGTTGCAAAGATAATAAAAGATCCATGATTCTGATAAAAGTCTAGACTAGCGAATTTTCAGCCCATACAAGAATTTTTCTTTAGAAAAAAACAAAGGGCAAATTACAACATCACCATCAGTAAAAACTAAAAACCTCAAGAATCGAAAAATTTCTTTAGACGCCAATCAGAATCCAGAAACCGAATCCAGTAGCCACAGAATCAGAATCAACGTGAGGAAAAAGGAGGAATTTTGAAAGATGGGTATGATTCCAAAATAAATAAAATCAACGGAAAAGAATCAAGTCTTCCCATTTCCTTTACACCCCCCAAGAAAAAAGTCCACGGGAAGAAAACGAAGAGAAAAGATCGTAAACGCTCAAAAAAAATCAGCAAATTAGACATTAATGAATCCGGTTATAGACTATAGGTCGAACTGGGCTCGAAAATTACAAAACGAGCGACACCTCCAAGAACTGAAACATTTTCCAATACGACGATCAAAGTTAGACCGAACGGAACCATTTCTTCTCGATCTCTTCAAGAACTCAAGAAATAACTAATAAAACAGTAACATAGATCACAAACCCTCGCTGAAACCAAGAACAAGATATCAAAGTAATCAAATCCACGGATTTTGAAGAAAGAAAAGTACCTCGGAAAATAAAATCCCAGAAGGATAGGGTTCTGAGCACCACGGCAAGTCGAAGAAACGATGGAGGAGGAGTAGAAGGTTAAAAAGACGAGCTTTCTCTCGTCTCCCACGCGGCGATCACGTCAAAAGGGGGCCGCAAGACTGCGAGCGAAGGGGCGAAGGTGGTAAGAAACCGAGAACGGCGTCTTTAGTCGAAACCAACTTCGATCTATTATTATCCATTTATATTTTTTATTTATTTTTAAAAGAGATTTAGACGGCTGGGATATTCCATCGCCACGCTGCGAGCCTGCGCTAGAAAATTGGACCGTTGGACTCTGTCTCGTCCTACGGTCGCAGCCGTCTGGCTTCGCAGGCATCAGGAGATTGGGTTCACGGGAAACCCAGGGATCACAGATCAAACGGTTCCGGTTTGAGTGATTGCTGACGACATATTTTTGTGGGTTGGATCACAAATTATATGCTAGTTTGATGTTTTAACGATGGCGTTATTTAATTGAAGGTGTGGACTTTGTTTTGGTTCGGATGGATTCTAGATGACTTTGAAGAAGTCTTGGCCACGAGTGCTTGCGCGAAACGAAAGTCCAAGGGAGACCCGGTGCTGGCCGCGTCGTTCATACCATATCCTGCACGCTGGTGGATGGGCCGGCTGGAATTTGGAAATCGGAAGTGGCAGCGAACGTTACATCTGTCTGACGTTGAAGAAAATAGGCCATGGAAGGTTGAAGTTTTATTCAATTGGATTGATTGGAAATTGGTAGATCCGGATGGAAAGGGTGGAAATAAGATTAGATATAATTTGATCATTGCAAACTAAACCGAAATCATTGTAGATCGAACCGAGTATTAGTTTTTATCCATGGGTCAAATGAAATCCAATCCATAAGTCAGTAATATCAAAAAAGCTTTTACTGTATCAGGTAAGTTATAGGGAAATTGCTGAATTTAAGAAGTTTACTTTATTTTCTTAAACCTTAAGCACCAATATTAGCTAACTTGATAGCTAGATTTTGTTTTCTCTAAAAAAATAATGCTATGTTGCACTGCTATATTCTCCACTGTGTTCCTTGTTAATCGTGGGAGGAGAAGATTGATGATATTCAGAAGTGAAACAAATCATGCATTGCTTAGAACCATTAAGATCATGTTACTGCTGGGAATAGAGCAGTGAAAAAAGTGGTAGATTTGTTTGGATCGTAGCATTTCTTTAATTTTTTTACTTGGATTTAAAAATTTTAATTTTAATTTATTAAATTGCATATTATAAAATAGTTTATTATATATTTATAATCTAAAAATTTTTATTTGCATGTATAACTCTCAAATGATTTTATTTTTTATTTTTGACTCATGGTGTTACTAAATTACTAATTTAATTAGTAAATGACTTTATTATCTTTTTACAT
>JAOXJJ010000793.1:315474-325940 GCA_025769935.1 Phoenix roebelenii
GCACAATCACTCTAGTGTCTCTACACTGTGGACTCGAGACTCATCCATCTGACTAAGTGATCTGTGCACTAATCTCATCGGATCGATCACCGTTCCTCGTGATGGATCCATTGATCAGGAATATTTAAAAATTAATCCCTAATAATACATGCCTCAAATTCTTAACTTCTTGATAATATGTGTTATCATCTTATTAATTTTTTGGACGATTCATGGACCCATACAAATATGAATAATAATAAATTATCCAATTTTATTAATTAATAAGAGTCAAATTATAAATTTATGCTCCAGATTATAAATATGTGTCAGTCACATTGGCTTATAGGGCATACTTCTAACAATAGTTAGTTAAAGGAATAAAATATTGATTGAGAATAAATTGTTTCTTGAATAATGCATATTTCTTTTAAAATATTAACTAAGAATAAATTGTTTCTTGAATAAAGGCATAAAATATTGACTGAGAATAAATTGTTTCTTGAATAATGCATATTTCTTTTAAAATGTACTATAGTTTTTACAAAAAATGCCAGAAACAAGAATCAAAAATAAAAAATCAAGCTATGGCCACATAACCTAATGATATGGGTTGTACAAAGTATCAAAAATCACTATTATTAACCGTCAGTGGCATGGTGTCTAAATACCACTATTTTAATTACCGGTGGTGTAGTGTCGAAACTAGTTTCTCACAGATTATAACTCGATGGGGCCAATAAATAATCTCTATTGGTGGGACCAGAACAGATCCTAGACATCCTGAGAATGCATATTTATAAAATAATTTTTTTATGATTTGCCAAGTCATATTTTTCAGATTTTATAATATAGTACATAATATAATTTAAAATAATCATAACATTAACATGCCTCACCTATTTAACTAAGTATAAAATAGTTATCATAATTAATATTTAATCAAATTACTATTATTTTACAAAAAATTGAAAAACACACTTTGAAGCATCAAGTTACTTACCTTTTATCACTTCAAAATTTTATCCCAGTTAGATGGGCCAGGCATATCTGTTTTAATATAATTAAAACATTATAAATTTCATCATCATTTCAGAAGTCAAACATAGTCAAAATTAAATACTATTGGAGAATGACATCATACCTCCAAATCAGGTCGGTTATCTGATAGTGTCGGACTGCTCAGGTTGGTCCGAGCAAGAAGAATTTAACTAGTCAGGTAAAGATCAAAAGTAGCCAAATTTTAAAAGATTTAGTTGGGGCTTAAGTAATGGATTGATCTACTATCTGGGTATCGAAGCAGTTCAGGGCTTCCATAATGGAGCCAACTAGGATCCGAATAAAAAGAGACAGAGCTTCATGCTTGATATGCATAAAGAAGGATAGGGCAATTTGAACGGTAAGTGCCTGGCACCCCAGTAGGTCCAATCAAAGCAGAATTCATCTGATCACACTCGCACTAGGATACAAGAGTTTGGATAGAGATCAGGATAATCAATTCTAACAATATTCGGGAAGGGGCAAGGTGGGGGTAGGCGTGCCGCCCATCGGCCATGGATTAGGAACCTTTATCAGGTTGATCCATAATCGCTAAGAGAGGTACAATATCTGGATCCAACATCTCTAGAGAGTGAAAGTGGATAAAGAAAGTCTCATAGAGAGACAGAAAGTCCCGTAGAGATAGAAATACAAGAAAGAGAAACCAAGAGAAAGAGAAGAGAGAGATGAGAGGAGAGAGAAAGAGGAGAGAGAAAGACTCTCTCTTCTTTCTTCTCAAAATAGGGGAGAGTTGACTCTCCTTCTCTTCTCGAAACCATGGTCATGCGGCCAAGGGTGGTCAAGCTTCAGTGACGGTGGCCAAGGGTAGTTATTAGCCGCTGCACCATCGGCGTCGATGGTTGGCCGACGGTGGAGAGAAAAAGAAGAAGGCAGATGCTACGTCGGCCCAAAATAGGAAGAGTTGGGTAATGCGGCTCACTGGCTGGCAATCAAGGCTTAGCTGAGGTAGTAAAGCTTGACCAAAGCTCCAGAAAGAACTCCGGCCTATTCCGGCAGCCGGCGGTGGCGAACAAGGAAGGAAAAAGGGGCCAAAATAGGGGACTCTACTTTTGGACGAAGACCCGGTGATTTGCGGACTTAATTCAAAGAAAATCGATGGCTAGATGACTGGAAAAAGAAGTAAAGAGGTTGCCTCGGGTCTTACCTCAATCCGGTGACGATTCAGCGAGGTTTTCAGTGAAGAATCAAGGAGAAGACTCGGAGAGGAAGACTTGAAATCGGCGGCGATTTCCGACAATTCTGGTAGTGAAAATCAGAGGAAGGGGAGGAGATTAAATATACAACTTATCCGAGTTTGATTTGAACTCGGATTGCCCTCAGGAAGCATTCTTTTCTGCCGGAAATCAGAATCAGAGTCTTCTTCTCCGCTTCATCGTGCCACGGGCATAGCCGGGCTGGGCCTAGCCCTCCTTCCGGCCAGCCCACAGGCCCACAGGACTAGGTTGGTCATGGGTCGGGCTGGGCCTAGCCATAAGCCCAAAAGATTTTTTTTGGTATGTTTTGGGCTAAATTCAACTGGGCTGGTCAAATGGACGAGGCCCAATTCCCTTAAAGGGCTAAGTCTTACTTATTTTTAAATTTTGGGAGTAGTCAAAGTTTGGGACATGGTGTTTGCGGAGAAGAAAGGAGAGAAGCAGAATGCTCAACTTAGGAAAGAAGGACATGCATCTCCAGAATTTTCACTATATATAGAGAGACCCAAAGGGCACGGCCATATGATGTTTTCAGATTTTCCTACTGAGGCATGTGGATCTTCTCGCGCAAGATCCATCCCTAATCCTGCCCCATCACTGGTGGTGGACCTTGTATCTGGTGTATCTGGATACTCTCTCACAAGATCCATTCCCAATCCTGGCCCACATTGGTGCTGTACCATGTACGAGCCGTTAGCTTGCGAGAGGTGCTCCCGGATCGGGACACAAAGTGGCATTGCTGGTGGGCCTAGTTCTCTTCCCGGAAACGGACGCGTGGCTCTGATATCTGGATACCCCATCTTTTCGTTTTTTGGGCTCACGTGGGACTTTGGAAGCAAGTGTCGAAGAGAAGAAAAGGGCCGATGCTTTTCACGGACTTTCCGCCGTTGATAAAAAATCGGAATAGCGGGTGCTATTTCTCCAGGATCGTGGCTGCATCCTTCGCGCCAAAGTAGGATGCCCCTGCCTTCGCGCCCGTGAAAAAGATTGCGTGTGACGTGGGAGATTGCAGCGCTTTCTAGACAGTGCATATGCATTAATAGGTAAATCGGCCACAGACTAAATTGTTTTCTATGCCATGCAGCCCTCTAAAAAAAATCATTTGGCCACGTTAGGAAACTCTTCTTTATGATTATATCAGATTGTAGCTTTTAACTCCACTGATTGTACTTATACTAAAGTAAAATGAGCAAATATTGTACCAAAAAAAAAAATCGTGTATCAATTGTTTGCAGATATGTTCGGTGGACGATCCAATGATCACCGCGTCCTATTTCCAAAGATCTTAGCAAGAAAAAGATTTACTTGGCTCAATTCTTTTGTACTTTTATTTTTCTAATCATTGAAAATAAGATAACTTAAAAAAAAGTTGTAACAATCTCAAACTTAGACTCGTTTGGTACTTGACAAATTTTGGCACACCTAAACTTAATGCTGACCGTCCACGTTGGACTTGGCCAGTAGTTTAATAAATTTGTCAAAAAGAACGGTTGACATATAATTTTTTGTAGAACAAAAATAAACTACTTATTTGTTGATTGCAACTATACTTTTACTCTCGTTTGAGCTACACCACCTCTAAAAATAATGGATCTCGTTGGCCTCATTAAGTCTTTTATAACCTCCATTTATAACTACAAACCCAGTTGGATGGTTCTGTCCACCATAAGTATGAGCCAAGATATAACAATATTAAAGTATATAATTATTTTTCAGAAAAAAATAATAAACCCTTTTGCTAGTGAAATCATCTGCTTTCATGTAGTATTACTTCCTAAATTTTTGATGTTAAGTCCATGATTAAATATTTTCTTTCGAAAGCCATCTTAGACTATCAACCATCACAAAAAAATAAATCCCATCCATTCATATTTGTGAAAGATCTACGTACATTGATCAATAAAAAGTAATGAAAAAAGACTAGAAACATTCTCTCTATAATTTCATATCAGCTATTAGAAAATGATAACTAAGATCTTCTGATCGCGGTGAACTTAAGCCACTATCACCGCACTCAAAAAGCACCACGATTAAAAAAACGCTCGCTAAAAGCGCTTCGTTAAAAGGAAGAGGGAGAAGTCGATGAGATATAAGATACACTCTACTCTCGCTCTACTCAGTTGAGTTGATCTCTGCGTTGCTCTCTCTCTCTCTCTCTCAGAGCTAGGGCAATGGCTTCTTCGTCTTCTCTGTTACCGAATCGTTCCACGATCTTCTCCCATCCCAGATCCATCATTCGATCGCGCGATCTCCGATCAAGGAGCACCGGCAGATCCAACGTCTTCCTGAGCAAGCTTGGGGGCTATCCCCACGCCTCCAGGCCTCTCTCCGTGAGAAGCGCCGCCGGCGATCGGGAGGCCAAGGATCCGGTCTCCGAGGACGGTAATCCTGATCCAGTGCTTGGCTTCTTGGTTCGAAACCTTTGCTTTTGGAGAATTTAGATCTTGTTCTTGAGTTGGGCTTTGATCTTTGCTCTATAATGGTCTTCTTTTAGTGAAAAATTTTCTTGATGATAAATGAAGCAGTGCTCACAGTAGATCGTTGCCTGTTTCTTTCTTCAGTGTATACGGGAACTTTCATGGTGGTCGTTGTGTCTAAGGGCTCTCATTGGTTGCTTATGACAGCCAGACCTGGATGCTTTTTGGGATTATCGAACTATTTCTTGGACTTCGTTTCTTTGTTTGAGTTTCGGTGATGGATTGACAGTGAAAGCTCTATTGTGGGAGGCTTTGTCTAGGATTTAACATCAGTTTCCGCTGCAAACCTAATCCTGACTGAACCATACATGTTCATCTCGTCCTTTTGTACAGAAATTTGAGTTATGAACAACAGGAAAACAAACGATCCTTTTTTTCGTATGTTATGTATGTTGTGGTTCTGAGCTTGATCTTTGCTTCCATTCGGGGCTTTTACTGTGGGAGGAGAAGTCTGGAGAGCGAGAAGAAGCCAACTTAAATTGCTGGGAGGTTGCCCTTGTTGACCTGATATTTTGAAAGTGCTTTTCAGGGAGTACTAGCCAACCGTGTACATAAGTAATGCATCATGACATGCCATTACTCAGTAGTCTGTTCCAAATGAAATTCGCTTACTTTGGGACAGAGGAAAATTTCTTTATTTGAGATTTCATGTAGATTAGCATTTAGGATTTTGATACTTTTCTCCCTTTGTGTTCATGTACCACCTTTTTTACATGACCACCACATCGAACAAGTTAGATGTTTGCTCAAGCTCCTTCCACATTGTTTATGATTCGGTACATAAATAAAATTGGTGGCATCGATGCATGTGGTTCAAAATATTGATACCCTTATGGTAATGGTTATGGTCCTATTAGATATCCATAATTATTGCAAACTCAGTATGTAGAAAAAATATATATTTTTTTAAATCTCCAGTCTGAGAGAAATTTAAAGCTTCTACCATCATAGCTATCTTTTCTTCGTTTCGATTTTCTGTCCAATTTCCTATCCTGCAAGTTGTTCTATCTATCTTATTAGTTGTCGTGATATAGGGGTTCCAAGCACTCTAAACTCTTCAGCATATGATCCCTCTGCCATTGTATCAAGTATCAGGTACCATGCTGAGTTCACACCCTCATTCTCTCCAGAGCATTTTGAGCTCCCCAAGGCTTACTTTGCAACTGCTGAAAGTGTTCGCGATGCACTTATAATAAATTGGAATGCAACATATGATTACTATGAAAAGATGAATGTAAAACAGGCGTACTATCTGTCAATGGAGTTCCTGCAGGTCTGACAATTGGTTTCCTACATTTTTCCCCATGATTAATACATTTATTTAATTAATATTGTTGATTTTCATTCTTTTGTTCTGAACTGTAGGGAAGAGCACTCTTAAATGCAATTGGTAATCTAGAGCTGACTGGCAAGTATGCGGAGGCATTAAGTCAGCTAGGTCATAATCTTGAGAGTGTTGCTAGTCAGGTTAGATAATGTTTGTTTACATATTTCCAAGTTCCATTTTTATATGAATATGATGTATTCATCTGCAATTTATTGAGATTGACATTGTTCCTTTTTTATGCGGTAAATGAACAAATCAGAAAAATTTTAAAAAAATCTATAAATGCCAAAGTTTCTGTTGTTTCATTTAACTTTCATTATATGCTTCAGGAACATTCATATGTCGATGTTAAAACATGTTGTTCGAGTGCTTAATATGCAGGAACCAGATGCTGCCCTGGGAAATGGTGGTTTAGGACGTCTAGCTTCATGCTTTTTGGATTCTCTGGCAACATTTAACTATCCAGCATGGGGTTATGGACTTAGATATAAATATGGTTTGTTCCATCAGAATATTACAAAAGATGGTCAGGAGGAAGTTGCAGAAAGCTGGCTGGAGGTGTTGTTTTCTCTTTCCTTTGCAACATATACATAATTCTTATTTCATTTCTTTGCAGCTTTTATCATTCTTAGATCAAATCATAACTATTTTCAGAATCTAAGATTATAATTCTTTGTATTATTCTGATTGCTGAAATCTTGATGGTTTTTATTCTTTGTGTGCATAATCTCCTTGCAGATGGGAAATCCTTGGGAAATTGTAAGGAATGATGTCACATATCCTGTGAAATTTTATGGAAAGGTAGTCATTGATTTGGATGGAAAGAAACACTGGATTGGTGGGGAGAACATAAAGGCTGTTGCATATGATGTTCCCATACCTGGATATAAGACTAAAACCACCATTAACCTTCGACTTTGGTCAACAAAAGTACCATCACAAGATTTTAATTTGCAAGCTTTTAATGCCGGAGAACATGCCAAAGCAAATGAGGCTCATGCAAATGCTGAAAAGGTTTTCCTTTGCTGCTCAAATTCAGTTGCAAATGATACTAGCTAAATGATTTAGTTCCTTCTGCGATTTCTTTCTAGATAATTGTCTTTGCTGAATTGTAGAATGTCTAGCTCTAGTCCAAGACCTATTGAAACTATAAGTTAGATTTTGTGATTTTGAGATGTAAACTTACCATTGGATGGATGAATAGATTAAATAAAGCATCTTAAATGTATCTGTTATAATGTTATTAAACACTTTCAAATCATTCTCATGGTCATTGCATTGGAAACAGAAAATATTTTGAGTAAACTTCTTCAAATTATAATTAATATTTTAACAAACTATATTGCTTTTATTTGTCTAGATGTTTTTTAATATCTTCAACTGAAGACCTTGATGCGAGGTCTGCTATAGAATTTCAGAGTAGGTAAACTTGATTATATCAGCATCATTGACTTGAACTTTAACAAGTATGGTGTCCTTTTACCTTTTTTTTTGTTTCAGATATGCTATATTTTATACCCCGGAGATGAATCAATGGAGGGAAAAATTCTTCGTCTGAAACAGCAATATACACTTTGCTCTGCATCACTTCAAGATATTATTGCTTGTTTTGAGAGGAGATCTGGAAAATCAGTAAACTGGGAAGAGTTTCCTAACAAAGTTGCAGTTCAGATGAATGATACCCACCCAACTTTATGCATTCCAGAGTTAATTAGAATACTGATTGACGTGAAAGGTTTGAGCTGGAAGGAAGCCTGGAACATTACTCAGAGGTACTTACCTGCCATATATTATTTTTGCATGTAAAAATGTACACATACATTATGCAGATATTTTTCTTGGTGTGAGCTTATGATTGAACAGAATTGGCATAAGAATCAACACATGCTAGAAAAGTTATCTAGGCATATATGATATGATTGATGATTTGTTCACTCATGTGAAATGATTGATATTTTCCTGAATATTTGTAATCCAATTAAAAATTTGAAACTGCTACGAGAGCAGGTGATCAATGAAATGCAATAACCACATGAACTCTATATGCATTTATTTCTCTAAATGTACAACAATCTCTGAACAGATAACTGACTTCACTTGTGGACCAGATGATGCTTCTGGCTGCAACATCTTATCTTGTCATTCAATTTAGCAAACAATGTGTGAACAATGTGAGTACAGATTGATTGGAAACATATGAGTGATGTCATGATTTTCTTGGTAATGTTTCAGAATCAGTCTTACAATGTATGACACTGACATTGATTTTCTAGCTCTTTTTCATTTTAATTTTTAGAGTTAAGATTTCTTTATCGTGAATAACTGATACCTTAGCTGGGAGTTGCATCAAACATGCGAACAGTAATTGTTGCAACTTGCAAGCCTCACTTTTTATCATTTTATTACCTCTCATGCAGAACTATGGCGTACACAAATCACACAGTTCTTCCTGAAGCTTTGGAAAAGTGGAGTTTGGATCTCATGCAGAAGCTGCTTCCTCGACATGTTGAGATCATAGAAATGATAGATGAGGAGGTACATTTAATATTTCATATAGATACATGTCTAGTTAGCCAAGCTTTTCATCTTGGGGCCTCTATAATTTTGTTTTCTTGGATACGAAACAGTTGATTAACTATATAATTTCGGAGTACGGAACAGCAGATCTTGTACTTCTAGAGAAGAAAATGAAGGAGATGAGGATTTTAGAAAATGTTGACTTTCCAGCTTCTGTCATGCAATTGTTTGTTAAGCCAAAGAAAATATCCCGCATTAAACCTAAACAAAAAAAACTATTAGTCAAAACCTTAGAACCTTCCGGCATGACTGTGGATGAAGAAGTTGAATCTGAAGAAGTTGGATCTGAAGAAGTAGAATCTGAAGAAGTTGAACCAGAAGAAGTTGAATCTGAAGAAGTTCAACCAGAAGAAGTTGAATCTGAAGAAGTTGAACCAGAAGAAGAGGATCTTGGCGATGAAGAGCCGACACTTTTAAAATCAGTTCGTATATTGCCAAAAATGGTTCACATGGCTAATCTCTGTGTAGTTGGTGGACATGCTGTGAATGGAGTTGCTGAAATTCACAGTGAAATTGTGAAGGAGGATGTATTCAACAGTTTCTACAAGGTAATTATTGTTGAAGGCATAGTTTTTTATTCCTATCTTTTAGTCTCAGCTAGCCAGTTGCATAATGGCAGCTCAATAAATTGTTAATGTTCTTTTGCTTTTTTATGCTTGATCATTTACAGTACATGCTACTGATCTACTGGGCAATTTTATGTTGTTTTCTGTCAGTTGTGGCCTGAGAAATTTCAAAACAAAACAAATGGGGTAACTCCAAGACGTTGGATCAAATTCTGCAATCCTGATCTAAGTACTATAATTACTAAGTGGATTGGTACAGATGATTGGGTTCTGAACACTGAGAAACTGGCAAAACTCAGGAAGGTAATTATAGTAACTTCATTCATTTTTTTCATCATTTTGGTCCAATTGTTCCAATTGATAGTGTGCTATCAAGTTATTAATAAAAAGAGAGCAAAATTTACTTGCAATGCCCTGATTTAGCAATGAACTATGTGGGACAAAAGTTTTACTAAATAAGCCTTGTATTTTTTTTACTCCGTGCGTGCGCGCCCTTTTTAGTATTTCTGCATCAAAAAATCCTTTCTCATAACTGGGAACTGCTCAAAGCAATTGATCCATCTGGTCACCTGACAATTTCTCATACAACTGAATCAGCATTCTTGAATTCTTTTTCTCATGAACAAAAAAATGCAACTTCACTACAGCTTGCTGATAATGAGGATCTCCATTCGGAGTGGAGGGCTGCTAAAAGAAGCAACAAGATGAAGGTTGTTTCTTTCATAAAAGAGAAAACAGGATATGTTGTCAGTCCGGATGCGATGTTTGATATACAGGTTACTGCCAAATTTTAATTGAACAGTGGTTTATTTCATTTGTTATTGGGGTGGCTGGCTAACTAGTTATCATACCAGGTGAAACGGATACATGAATATAAACGTCAGTTGTTGAATATCTTAGGAATTGTCTACCGCTACAAGAAGATGAAAGAAATGAGTGCCAAAGAAAGGATATCTAGCTTTGTTCCGAGGGTCTGCATATTTGGGGGTAAAGCATTTGCTACATATGTGCAGGCCAAGAGGATAGTAAAGTTCATTACAGATGTTGGGGCTACCATAAATCATGATCCTGACATTGGAAACCTATTGAAGGTATGTTTAGCTCTGGAATATCAGCAATGAACTCTGGATTTCTCATTCTCTTTCTGTCAGTTTTCCTGACCACTTCTTTCTGCTAATGAATTCTCTGAACGATGAACCTATTTTCTCCATTAAGTTTGAAATGTTGGTCAGACTGATAATTTAATCCATTGGCAACTCTGTTGGTTCATTTCTTTCATATAAAATTT
>JAOXJJ010000793.1:333771-357537 GCA_025769935.1 Phoenix roebelenii
CATTCTAGCATGAGTGTAACCAGCAGTGTAAAGAGAGGAGATGACGTAAGGATGAGAGTGTAATGTCAGACCATGTCCAAAGGACCTCTCCAAAATGATAAGCAACAAAGGAGAAGACCCTGTCTGCTGCCTTGTTTGTCTCTCGATAGATATGAGTAGCCTAAAATGAGCCACAGTCTCTCACCACCCATTGGACATCTCCAAGCAATGGATGGTCGTTGCCCCGCCGCTCTACATCTCAGATCTACTTGATCACCGTAGCAGAATCCTGAAATTAGCCCTTAGATACTCATAGCATAGGTGATGCCCTCCCAAGTTGCCCTGAGCTCTGCCTTTATAACTGTCATGTCACCAGTACGTCGCCTACCACCAACAATCAGTCTATAGTTATAATCCTTGATCACAAATCCAGTCCCTCCTTCGTCTCCACTTGCCGACATACTATCGTTGAAGTTCATCTTGATGTGGCTCGGGGGTGGGGGCTCCCAAGAGACGAGTCAATCTGAGCACTATAATAGCGGAGTAGGAAACCCAGATATCCCAAGCCCTTCCGGATGAAATCGCCATGGTAGTGTTGATGATCTTAGCAACATGAAGGAGAGCTCTATCCACCACAAACCTCGTGGATGCCCTCCTATCTTCAAAGATGCGGGCATTTCTATCTAGCTAGATGTGATAGGCCAAGTAGGCACAAGTAACCCCTCACTCCATAGCGCCCAGTCTCCTCACTAACTCCCTCAGGTAGTGTAAAAATTTCTCCACCGACCCATGGACCATGGCTTGGGAACTGAAGCCCTCCTCCAAACCTGCACTGCTCGACGGCAACAAAAAGAAACATGGTTGATAGACTCCTTTGTATTAGGGCACTCTTCACACATCATAGTAGTCCTAATTAATGCTCCTTCTTGCTAGCACACTCTGAGCCGATAGACATCCTCATGCCATCTTCCAGATGAATAAGTCCATCTGGGGGTGGATGTGCCTCTTTCAAATCCATCCACCCTTAATCTGTCTGGAGGTCTCCCCCCATCAGTGCCTGCAGATCCCTGACACGTACCTTTGCTCTCCCTGTCAGAGTCCAGACCAGTCTTTCTGACGTCTCTCCAGCAGGAATGGAAGTGCCAGTATCCTCTCAACCAACTGCTCCTCGAATGCATCCCAGATCAGCGCTTCGTTCCACCTGCCAAATGAAGCACCTAATCGCTCAGTCACTCAAGCATCCTCCAGAACATCAATAGATTGTCCGTCGCTGATGGCCCACTTAATCGCAGAAAGCACCATCGGAGCATGGGCGCAAATCTGCTTCCAAATGAAGGAGCTATGGCGCCCTGCCCGGAAGTCTGCTGCCGAAGTGGGCACTCCGTACTTGCCCCTCAGAAGGGCACACCATAAGCTATCCAACTCCCGAATGTATCTAGCTTCATATCTTGTCTCCAGAACCTCTCACCTCATCGCCAATGAGTGCAAACCAATCCACCATGTTTGACCGGCCACAACACCTCCCACGCCACCAAGTGGATGCCTCCTCTGCCCTCCTTCCTACCTTAGAAAAGTTTCCGAACAACTGCTCCAAAGACCTCAACGACGTCAGCGGCATGATGGTGTTTGATAGCAAGTATATCAGTATCAAACTAAGAACCGCCTGTACCGATGTCACTGTGCCTACCATGAAGAGAGCATCCCTCTGCCATCCTTTAAGCCTGTGTCTGATGCTTTGTTCGATAGCAGAGCAGTCCCTACTACGAAGGCAACGGTCGGTAATAGGGACCCCCAAATATTTCAGTGTGCCCTCCTGCTCCCTCACTCTTAGGATCTGCTTAATGGAGATCTTCACCTGTGGTTTGATCTTTAGATTGAAACAAATGGCTAACTTAGCCAGATTGACCCTTTGGCTAGACACCACACAATACTAGTTCAGGACCCTTCGGATGACTAGTGTCGCTTACCTTGTCGCCCTAGCTAGAAGCATACAAATAGAAAGTGTGATATCTGAATGGACTCCGGCCTCGACCTATAGGCCTCCAGAACTTGGGAGTCAACAGCCATCGGAGGGCTCTAGACAAAGAGTCTGCACACATGATGAAGAGTAGTGGAGACAATGGGCTTCCCTGCCGAAGCTCTACAGATGACATGAAGAACTGCGAAGGCGTAGCATTCACCAAATTGGTGAAGGAGGGAGACTTGATGCATCCCAACATCCAATCATACCACCTCTCATAAAATCCAAAGTCTAGTAGCAAACATCGCAGGGAACTCCAGCTCATTCTATCATAAACCCTCTCCATATCTAGCTTAATTCCCATCAAGCTCCTTCGATTGAGGACTCTATGGAGGTCAAATATGAACTCTTGGGCAATAAGCACATTGTCGGTAATACTCCGACCTCCCACAAAGGTTCTCTGCTCCGGGCTGAGGAACCTTGATAATATGCTCCTCAATTTGACCATCAAAATCTTCGCTATGGCCTTGTACAGAGTGGTGCACAGGCTGATTGGGCGGTAGTGGCCGGCCTTCATAGCATTTGGTTTCTTGGAGATCAAGGTGACGAAGGTCCTTTTTCAATCCTCCGGGATCACTAAGTACTGAAGAACTGCTGAATGGCCTCTAGGAATGAAGAAGCAACGGACGCTATTTGTGGACAGAGCAAGGGACAGATAGAGGAATGGTTTTTACATCCTATCTGAACACAACCCAATATCTCCTAAAGAATGCAAGTAAAAAGCCGTCTGGTCCTGGAGTCTTGTCCTCGGATAAGGACCAAAAGGCATCCTAGATTTTCTCTCCAGACACTGGCTTGATCAGGGCATCGTTATCCTCCTTCGAAACCGTGACCGATGACGTTGGCATGGCGGGTGGCCTCTCACTGTCAATCTGTTTTGTGCACCTGGGTCTAAAGAACTGCTCCAACAACCATCTAATGGTGTCCGGGTCCTCCATCATCTCACCATCAGTCCTCTTGTTGGTTCTGATCCTGTTCCTTTGTCTTACGTTATACTTTCATAAATGAAAGGAATTAATCAAAATCAAAAGAGGGAGTCGGCGAGACATTGGCGACTAGTGAGATCGTTTTGGGGATTAGAGTTTGGAGAAGGGAATCTAGAAACAGGGAGTGGCAATAAGTTTAACATGCTAGAGAGAGGCTAGGAACAAGCACTGAGGGATACAAATTACATAGATAAGCTGAATAGGCTTTCTGTAAAAATAAAAATGGAAAAAGATCAATTTTTTCCATTGATTTGCATAAATTATATATTAATTTTTATCATGATATGCTAAATAAATAAATAAAATGAGAATAAACTGAATAATATTTTTATAAAATTTTTAATTTGTTTAATTTTTCTTAGCATGCTGACTCATATTCTAAAACTACTTCAAAATTAATTTATGATTCAGCAAATTAAATAGCTATTACTATGAATGCCCTTCAACTCTCAATGGAGAGCACAGTAGGTGGACTCTTGTCATTGAAATTTTCTTTAATTGGAGAATGATACAAACTGGATTACAAATTCTTATATATATCTAGTTTACAGTCTACATGTAGATAGGGTTACATGGAGAATGTTTTGAGGTGCTTATCCTACGAATTTGGTAATTTAGCAATGAGTTAACCCTTACCGTGACAACATACCTTGTGAATTAAACTAATATCCCGGTGATACATGGCAACAACATTGTTCATATGCACATAAGAGGAGCCACATAGCATTATTCAAATCAATCATAAACTTAAGTGTGTTCGTTTTTGGGGTGGTGGATCCCATAAACGAGCAATTTTAGTTTATCAGCATTTATAACTAACTTGAAATTTAGGAAATTCTTACAATTAACGTTGTAAAGGATTTGCTATCATGAGAGTCATACGAGGGATATCAGGTATAAAAGGTTTTGATACACTTACACTGAGGAGAAGCTAGCATAGAAAGTGTAGAAAATCGTAATGGCCCCAATCCTTAGTGTCATAGAGACCATATGTAGAAGCTACCACTGAGTTCATCAAGATGCATAAACAAAGAATAAGTCTATGGATTAGTGCATGGAACCTTTTATGCATGCAATTGATCTATTATCGAGATGTTTGGTGTCATGTTTAACCAATATCAACGTATAGTATGTGATTTTTGGTCATAATTAAGATTAAAAAAAAAAGCCTATGGAAGCAACACCCGAGCATGTGAATAAAAACGCATCTTGGGACATCATGAATGATTGTGCGATGATCAAAAAGATCTGCAACTACTTGAAATCATTTTAAATCAGAAGAGATTAGAGATCTACAAGATATAAAAGCATATTCTTTTCATTTATGTGCATATTTGGATATCAAAGATGTACATGCTATAAAGTACCCTGTTTTAGTTTTTTTTTCTTTTTTAGTTTTTTTGGTAGCAGCAAGTGACCTTGCATGCATAGAGAGTATCCTTGTTTTTATCTTTTCTTTTTTTTAATCTCCTTTTGAAAGAACTATATAATGAAGATGGGGGTAGAGAGGATTCTGATGCAATAAAAGCTATTTGATTTGTGAGCCTGGTCATGTTATACATCTAGCACGCTAGAAAATTTAGCTTCCAACCCCAAAAGAGGCCGATGACAATTAGCAAAAATCAAACAAAATACTAGATAACTTGCCAAATTTTAGAGGAGACACAGGAGAAGACAGAAACCACCGTGAAATTACTCCACAATACATAAATCTGAAATTTCTGTAACATGACAAATATCATAAATCTATTTAATACAGAAAGCCGTGCCGGGATATACCTAAACACCAACCCCTCTAAGTAGTTTATTGCTGCACAAAGCTAGTCATTAAGTGAAGATGGCATTTTCAGAGGATCTAAACACCCTCTTAGAGTATTCGGCTATTCGATGCCATTTCACTACTGCAATTCAAAAAATCTATTGCTAAACCACTCATTTTAAGTAGGGCTATGTATGCATTTACAGACAGATCTCATAATGAAGCAAGACTAATGCGGTAACTAAAAAAATATGAGGTGCTGGCCAACCCACTCTTACCTTGGTCCATGCTACGGGCTCGTTCTTTTGTAAACTTTTTGGCAAGGCTTCTAAGGATTGGCACCACGCTCACCCACACACAAACAAAAGAAAGGAAGAGGAGAATAGGTGCTGAAGTGCTTTCTATTTCATGTTTTGTTCAGTCTCTTTGGTGAAATAACCCATTTTTCATTCACGTATGTTTGGTGGACGAAATGTGAGATCATCCAAATTGATGGAGTGAAATGGCATGCTGCTAATAGTGAGAGCGTCCAAATTGATGGAGCACTGTAATGGCTTTCTTTCTCTCTTTCTTTCTTCTTTATTTAGTTTTTTTTTTTTTTTAAACCATACACAGTGACAAGACTCCAGATCTATCATTGACAGATTCCCAACATTGATCACCAACTGATGATGTACTGTAATCAGAGCTATCTTGGTTGTGGGTGGGACATGACACAGTTCAGAAAAGTCACATTTTTTTTGGTAAGTGGGTGGGATTTGTATCTAGAAAGAATGACCAACACATTTGTAATAGTATAATTAATGCAATAGGCCGTGTGCACTGTCGCAGTTTTGTAGCATAAGATCCAATGATCCTATGGAAGACGTCAACAGAAACATCTCGGCTACGACTGACGCGAGAGGAGATCGATCCGCTTCAGTAGCAGTAAACGAGAAACGATTCATCTGACACGATGAATCGTTAAGAATGCGAGTCCAAGCGTACAGCATGACTTACCTAAAATATTTGAAGGCCAAGTCAGGCGCACTCCATGCATACCCCACCTCTCTGTCTCTCCCTCTAACATACGCCTACTATGAAATGAATAACTTGGGACGAAAACAAAGAATACTCTAAACTTAGTTAGGACCGGCATATGAAAGAAGAAAAAGGAATAAGTCCCTGTTTGATCACGTTAATGCTGACCATCAAATAGTTCTAACATTCGTTTATATATATTTTGAATAAGTCCCTTTCAGATATTATTTATCAACATTATCTTTCTGAGCATAAGTGGGGGTTACACTGGCCTGACTTAATTACTTGATCAGGTGCCCAACCTGGGCCTAAGCCTCCAAATAATAATTAAACAGAAAAAAACAAAAAAGAAACATGAAACAATTAAAGCAATCACTTCAAAATTTATTATCATAAGTCCTACCTCAGAGATGGTTTTATGATGGAAATGGTGTAGGATATGAGCATCAAGGGGATCATGCTTAGGAATAGGAAGAACTCTTTAGGTTAAAATTAGCCAGCAGTGCTTATTTCTACATATCTTTATGGATAGAGAGGATCAGCAAGAGGAGCGATATGTTAAAAAACACCATGCATATTTAATCAAACTAAAGTTATCTTAAATCAAAAGTAAATGTCCTAAAACTAAAGTTTCTCCATGGCCGTGCATGGTTTCTTCTTCTGCTTCATTTCCTCTCTCTTTCTCTCTCTCCAGGCTAAAGAATCACCATACAACCTGATATCCAGGGTGCAGCCAAAGGCTCATCCAGTTGAGGTTTGTGGGTTCCGGATGTGAAAGCCTCCCGTTGAAGTAAACAGGTTCTGAAGTATCTAATTCACCAAGTGGGCGCGCGAATGAACGCACCTGCAGACAAGAGCCCTTTTTCTCCTTTTTCAAAAAAGCCATGGGTAGATCGGTGGTCCACATCGCGCTTTTGCAGATCGGTATCTCTTTGCATTTTATTATTTCTGATTTCCTGAGATCTCATCTCCTTCAATCCACGTACAGCTAGCAGATATATATATATATATATATACATATTCTAGCGGCTTGTCATGCATAAGAATTAAGATTCTACGTGTGCTAAAATGGCTCCCACAGTTGCTAAAGAAATCTTCACTAATGGCATGAAAAGAAGACAAGAAAGAAATGTACAAACCTCCTCATCCACCAGTCGTATAGATAACAAGAATGGTCTATAATATTCGAAGCTGCGATACATCACCATGTTGCAAAGATATCGTTGATTGTTATATCCGTGTCTGATTAATTGCAAGCACTGGACAACTAGTATATTGAATGGTCGCCATCAACAACAGCACTACCGACAGCATCACTAAATAAAGTGATAAGAGTGTGAAAAGAGTTCACCCTGCATCAAGGTGCGTGGTATGTGATCGCTTGCATCTTCCTTCAAGGAATAGATAGAGAAAGCCTACTTGCATGAAATTGATGGACTAATACCTCTAGCTTCCTGTCTGTGCATCAGAGATCAACAATAATAATAAGGGTCATAAAGTACACCACGACGAGTTATGGTCATGTCATGCTTATGCTTAACGAGAAATGTGGCCATCTTTGCAGGGTGAGGATGTAACTGGGGAGGTTCAAATTGATCGCAGACATGTGGGAGGATCGAATGCTAAGCCTAGGGGAACAGTTGCAGCAGGTACATGTACAATGCAAATTAAATACGTACTAGTTTTTATTTTGGTGGAAGCACTCGTCATGGATCATGTAACCAGTCAACCCTTACCTCATCCTATTTATTCAATCCCCGCAAGCTTCCAAGCCTTTCCATTTCAATAGGAAAGCTACCTCTCCCTTGGCATAGGCCTTAAAGCTATTTTTCCTTACCCCTTGTGTTAAAAAAGTGCCCTAACACCCATTTCCACACAATAAAAAGGCCATGGTAACACCGTAAGGAGCAAACCAAGTTAAACAAGTGGTCATTTAACTTTGTAAAAGCGCAGGCATGGAAGAAGTGCATGTTGAACCTTTCAGACTCTTGATTTTGAATCCAAGGTTACCCTCATCATGAACTATGACTTGTTCTTGTCCAACCCACCTACGTACAAGGTCAGGGGTGTATCTTTCACACGAAATGAAACAAGGATTCACACCGTCGGATCATCCACTGGTCACTTCGAGATCCATGCATGCAGAAAATGCATGACGAAAGTTAGAGCGCTCTAAGATTTGTGCAGTGAATGACCTAATGGTAGATTCGTGTGAAGAAAAATGAATTCTTTTGAAAAGATACTACTTTAGTGAGACAGCCTATGACTCATTCTTGTATAACCTATCTACATCGCCTTTATCTTCCACGATAGAACTAGCTAGCTAGCTCCCACCGAGCTGATCTATGACTTATTCTTGCGTAACCTATCTACATCTTCCTTAAAATTCCACACCCATATCTAAACTTTTGCCGACCCGGTCTGTTCTCTGAATCTTAAGCTCCACCTTTCTTATAATATTACGCCATTGTTGCAAATAATGAACCTTATAAGAGTAAAAAAATTATGGCCATCAAATTTCAGGACCCTTGGTTCCACTACATGGAGCTTGGAATGGCAGCCTCGCACAGTTGCGTGGGTTGGGTTGAGAGAGGCGTCGTGAGAGGAGCGTGGCCTCAATAAATGCAGCGGAAAGCGACGGGCTTTCGTGCGGCCCAAGTTAGGTTTCAAAAGATTCGTGCTGGGCCCCACGCCCCCACCACCTATCCTCCACCGTCCCCTCCGATTTAACAACTCCTCGCCGATCTAATCACCCCCAAAATCCGACCAAATCCCCCCAATTAACAAATGTCATTAATTTATTTAATCACCAACCACACCTGTACTCCATTTGGGACCACCGACTCGTACGGTACACCATCCGCAACCGTCCAAGTTCCAGTTTCTCGATCTCATCCATTGATTCCAAACTCCCCATCGCCATCTTAGGGAACGGAACGGAACGGAACTACCTTTTGTCCTTTCTCAACAGGCCGCTCGCTACGGCATTTATCAAATAGCGGAATCTTCAACCCCGCCGCGGCCTTGAGAGCGGACGCGCGGACTTTATAATGCGTGCACGTCAATCGCGCAGAAAATTCGTGTAGACGTGGACGTTAAAATTCGTGTCCGCCAATCGTCGAACAAGACACGAATCTTACAGCCTGCCGATTGAATACTTTATCATAGCGTGATACTCCCGATCCAAACTGCTCCAACTTTAATACTTTAATTAACTAAGCTATTAAGCTAATTGTTCAGGAACAGTTAAACTTAATCAAAGCAACAGGCGGGTGGTTTTGGCCGCGAGTGTAATTATTTTATTATTATCAAATTAGCGGGATTAAATGACTTTTTTTTATATAATAATTTTGTTTCTTTATCTGGATTATTGACGAGAGGACGGAGAGCGAGCTTCGAAAAGTTCCAAAAGCCCTCAACGCGTTTGCTCCAAACCCCGAGAGAAAGAAACTAAAAAGTATTAAAGAATAAAAAAAATAAAAAGCGAGAGCTCGGAAGGAGAGTGGTACTTAGTAGCAGACTCGAACTAAAGAGAAGGAGAGAAATCGAAACCCTTACCTCTTTGTCTCTCCTCCGAACCTCCGTCTGCGTCTCTCCTCGCCGGACCGCACCGGAATCCCGAGCCTCGTCTCCGGAGGATCAAGAATTTCGATCGGAGCCACTGATGGAGGACAAGAACCGGGCGCCGCAGGGATCCGGCGGACCCGGCTGGCCATTCCTCGGCGACGGCGGAGGGATCTCGTCCCTCGACGAGCTCTGCGGCGGCGAGAGGGAGGAGGCCAGCATCCTGAGCGAGTTCGGGTGGAGCATCCCGATGGACTCCGGCCCGATCGGAGAGGACGACGACGGGTTCTCCGGGTTCGGCCTGGAGGGTAACCCGGGGCCGTCGGAGACGGTGGTGGCGCCTCCGAAGGCCAGATCGAATCAGCCGACGGCGGCGCTCCCCGCGAGATCCGGCGACGCGCTGTCCTCCAGCTCCAGCGAGGAGCCCCCACCGGAGACCGACGAGAAGCCGGCCGAGACAGCGTGAGTACTATATATATAATACTATACAGTCTTTAGCCAACGGTTCTCCGGCAGGTGGTAAATTCGTAATAAGATGAGAGGTTAGGGCCAAATTTGGGAAGGTGGAGTGTGAAAGAGAGAGAGAGGGAGAGACGAAGCAAGACCGCGTGGTGAAATTCTCCGGGATCCAGCGTGGGGAAGGGCAATATCGTAAATTATAAGGAAGATCTTGGGTTATCGTAGTGGGTGCAACACGGCCGTCATTGCGGCGGGAATTCCGTGTTTCGAAGATTACGCGGTTTCTTCTTCTTTTTTTTCTCATTTTTCCCTACCTGACGCATCGCAGAAAGTAATAGGCTATGTTTTTTATGACGTTTGTTTCATGCTAAAAGTAATAGAACAAACAGAAAACAAGGATCTCTAAAGTGCACCACTAGTACGTATGTGGACTAATTCTTGCATGATATATTCATATAAACGTTTGAAGTTGCTTGGTAGTTTTTGTGACGTATAATTGTGTGTATGCATCCATTATATGCACCGTAAGGCATTTAGTTTTCATTTTTTTTCTCTTTAATATTGTTTCAGGACCTGATGCAATGCAAAGAGCTTAGGATTTCTTTATGAGAAATAAGGTTTCTACCACCAAAAAACAAAAAGAGAGAGAGAGAGGGAGAGAAATAAAGTAAAATGGAGCATATTAAATGTACAAACATTTTTTATACATTATATGGAAGCAGTCAAGAGTTTTTACGTTTTATGCTTCCGATATGCGTTCTACTAGATCCGAACCTCTAAAGAAAAATAGTGATACTTCATAAGTTTGTTTTCTATTAATTAAATATGTGAATATGGCAAATTGAAGGAAAAAGTAATCAATATGTTTGCTTTTTTTTCTTTGAGAAAACGATCGGGGAAGATATCATCCAGCTTCAACATTGTTGCTTGTTGCTATAAGTTCTCACAATGGCTTTCTTCATTTTCTTTATTAATTTATTGATTTCATCAGACAGAAAAGCAATCATTTGTTTGGTCATTGTGATATATTGAATAACTTGTGCTTATTTTTCTGATCCAGTTTGATCATGATGATCGTATACATCTTTTAAATATCGCTTAAGAAATTTCCTCTAGTTCAATGTTCTCATGTAGTGAATACATATATATTTAAGTTTCTCAGGAAATTAACTCGATTATTACGACCTTAATATCGGGACTATAGTTTAGAGTCATTAGCTCTTCTTAATTCTGATCTGTAAGTGTTATGTTCTTTAGTTTATATGATGATTCTTACTATTTCTACTAAATTAAATTTCTTCCTGGACACTTTTATGTGGAGATTCAGTTTGAATTCTTCGTCCAATCTCCCGGATGAAATTTTCTTTAGGCCTTTCTCTCAATTTTTTGCCATATAGTTATGGTTGACTATCTGATATAACTATAACAGTTATAATTTAATGTTTCTTTCTTCTCATGGATTCAATTTTCTCTCGAGCTAACGTAGCTAACTAGATATTGGTCATTTCATTCTATTATCTCAGTTTATATACGTATGATATTGTCATTGTAAGAACTACTTTCAAAAAATTGGGCACATAAGAATATCACTGGAAGATCTGAAACCTTATTCACTCAAAAAGCAAGGCGTCACTTTACCCCATGGTACTGAAAGAACTTCAGTTATTAGTTGATGCCAGTTTTGTTGCCAACCACAATTCTTCTTTTTATTCTTATTTCTACTTTTTTGTATATTTCCGACATTTCTGCACCATTTTGATGATCTGTAATAACTCCTGGTTCGTTATCTGCAAAAAGATAAAAAACACAGTCTATCTGTTAAAATGGCTCTGATCAGCTACCGAGTTTAAATGTTTAGGGTGCAACTCGAGGCTAATCCATAATTTAGCTTTCGTATAATTCACAAATTTTTATGGAGTTCATTCATTCATAGGACGCAGTGTCATTCTGGCTTCAGGAATAAAAGTACAAAGAAGGGGCAAAAACGAAGCCGTGAACCAAGATTTGCCTTCATGACTAGGAGTGAGATTGATCATCTGGAAGATGGCTACCGATGGAGAAAGTATGGGCAGAAAGCTGTGAAAAACAGCCCATTTCCAAGGTTTACTTGCTACTTATAATCTTTTCTTCTTTTTTTTTCAATTCGTTGAATACAAATTCTCTGGTTTGCTGCCAGTTCTAGATGACAATCTTGACTTTCTCCTTTCCATTCGTTTTTCTTAAATATAAAATGGTTTCTGGTGCTTGTTTCTTCTACGAATTATCAGTATATTTTAAATGCCTGTAAAAAATTTTGTCCACCTTTTAACCTTATAAAAAAAATTGAGCTTTAGCTCCTTGTGGTCATGTTTGTGAGAGAGATCCAAGTTTGACTATTGTGTACTTTTCCATTTTGCTATTATACTGCTGCTAATGCTGTTACTTTTTGGATTTTTTTGTTAATGAGCTTTTAACTTTGTCCTCGTTGGAAGATTTGTCATGTCGTACTATTCCCATTCTGACCCGCTATTCTTCCATGAACATGTTAGAGATATACTCGTGTGTATCATAGAACAATGTAACAAGAAACATTTACCTGATCGAAGTAAAACCATCAGTTGGTAAGATGCGAAGTAGTGGGGGAAACAGAAATTCATCAAAACCACTGTAACTCGGTGGCTGCTTTGCAGGAGCTACTACCGATGCACAAACAGCAAATGTACGGTGAAGAAACGCGTTGAGCGATCGTCCGAAGATCCCACCATTGTGATCACCACGTACGAAGGCCAGCACTGCCACCACACCGTATCCTTCCCTCGTGGCAGCGTGCATGCTCAGAATGCAGCAGCCTTTGCCGAACGCCTCGCCGTATCAGCTCCACAGCTATATCTACCAGCCATGCAGTTCCATCAGAACCTCGCAGTGGGTGCAGGCCAGTTGCTACAAACCCCCCATGGGGAGCATCAACCATCCTTACCAGCGAGAACTTCGCCGCTTCCCACTGATGAGGGTCTGCTGGGTGACATGGTGCCACCTGGGATGAGAAACAGATGAGAATAACCGGGTATTTAAAGACTCTTCTAACCTCTATTTGATTTTTGCTTCCTTTAGAACCAAGATAACAGTAGTCATCACCACCTTATAAGCAGTATTGCTGCCATAAGACTCGCCATCATTTCAACTCGGGGCTGTAGTTTTAATCGGCAGGGATTTCAGAAATAGCATCCACGCAAGGGTTAAAGATACGTACATCTGAAAAAGGTGCACGAAAAGGTGATGTTATGTGTAATGAAAGAATTCATCCAATAATTGGTAATATGATGGTGGTGGTGATGATGGTAAAGAGTAAATGCATATGGTGAGTTGTAGTTACGACATTGATAACAATTTTAGTCGTTCTTAGATAGTTTTGATCATGATGTCATCCAGACGTTGCCTAAATCGTGGCTTGTGCACCTCCTATTTTGGTCGGTACGCTATTAATCTCCTTAACTTTCCTCTTGTTTCTGTTTCTTTGTCCTGAAAATTCTAGCGTGTCTATGCAAAGGTGTCTTCTAATTGTTTGTTCCTTTTCCTATGCTTCTTTTCGTCTACATTATCATTTATTTTAAAAATGGATTATAATCAAATCCACCATGAAACGTCATTACACCCACATACCACTGCGTAAATGTCGCAGTAGCAGCACTATAATTTGCTGCTATCTTATCTTTTGTCTATTGTTTTGATATAATCTTATGCCAGGTGTACTGACTTCTCTCTGTCGTAATATAAAAAATCATGCAGGTTGTTGCAGAGGAATACCCTAAGCATAGCAGGATCATCCATGTCCATGGAGGCTTATATATATGCATGGAGCTTTTTTTTTCCTTTTCATGTTAACCTGGCACAGGTCATCACATGGAGCAAGGATAGACAGAATGGCTGATCCATATGTAACACTCGTATATATTAACTATAGCTTGTGTAGGCATTGATCGATCTTTTTAGTTTAGACCTCTTTGGCAGATTTTGATGCCACATTCCTGCTACCTTTTGGGTTTTTTCTGGTGGTCTTTTAGATATACAGCATCTGGTTAGATTGTGTACTTATATAACATTTGTAGTACGTACTAGTTAATTTATTCACATCTTCAGTTGCCAGAACCCTTGAAGGCTTCCATATATATATTTTCTTTTCTTTTCTTTTTATTCTCTCTATTTTCTCTATGTTTAGGGGATCATTTGATGGAACTTGGAAAGAGAAGAGGTCAGGGGACGTGTAGAGAAAGGTACAATGACGTACGTAACGCTCTCAGACCCTGAGTTGCTGAATTCGAGGGAGGGACTCTTCCTTGCCATCTGTCTGGTGATTGCTGCGTTGTATGCATTCGGTACGACCAGGGAGTGTGCGTGACATGTGGCGAACTTTCAGAGCCTAGGAAATCTTACGTCCAAGTCTTTAGATTTTGGGAACGTTCTCTTGCATTATTTTTCTTTTGTTCTTTAGTATAATAATAATCCAGCCAGCAACTACCCTGTCGGTGTGGTCCAACCAGGATCCGGCAGGGGTCATCACTCGGTCCGTGTGGTCCAACGCTCATAATGGTACGTAACTCTTATAGGTCTATTGGAGTCCGGGTGGGCTCATCCAAAGTAGGGGAGCAACGGAGTAAAGCTAACGGATGGATATCAGAATTGGATGTGGTTCTAAGAATTCGAGATGATATAGTGTTGAATTTAAAAGCCACTTCATTCTGAATGTTGCTTCCAATCACATGCTGCCACGTCATTGTATAAGGATTATACCTGAAAGTTTCTTATGAAACAGAGTTATTCATTGGATATGATGGTCCAAATTGCAAGCATTATTATTTCAGCAAACAAGCCTTTCGCACAGTCGGGTTGCTCACGCAGCAGATCTCTCTCTCTAGATATCTATAGATAGAGAGAGATCTGTGAAAGTTATTACCTTATGTTATGGTCGCCCTCCGATTGACGGCCTTTACGCAACTACGACTATGTGGAGGGGACGAAGCGAAAAAGATCCAGTTTATGGTTCCTTTGATTGCGTGCATTGCGATTACTCATATATACCGATTCCTGTGGTGATTGCTTGTGTACCTTTTCTAAAGAACTATCCATTCCACATAGGGTAAGCGACATTGATATAGAGGACGAGGAAGGAGAAATTAGGTAATAGAGTTGGGGTTGTCGGTTTATTAGAGACAAATTAAGATGAATGAACAAATAACGATGGTAATTTCATCTCCCACAAAATTAGGGCTAAGATTGATCGTGTGCATTACATGCAACTCCTGCCAAAGAGATTGGAATTTATATTGTTATGGTCTAGGAGAAAGGAAATGAAACTCCAAAAACCTATTGTTATTGAGAGAAAAAACAGGAGTTGGGAGGTTGGACCTGCAAGTTTTAAGCACAAACCCAATAAGCCATGTATTATGATTATCGAGTAGAAACATACCATGTCGCACGTAATCAATATTATCAGCACCAGGTAAGGCCTGTAACTAGTGGGACGATAAAGCAGAAAGGAGAACAAAACCAAAAACATACTAAATTTCAGTTTTCGAGGACAGTTATTTTTCATAATCAAAGATTTCAGCACGCCAGATATTGATTTTGCATCACAGATTTAAGGGTCCTGTTAGAAGATTAAATGAGTATGGGCAAATAAAAATTTAGGGTACTTTGTATCCATAATCCTTCTGTTTAATCAGATTGCTGGCATATATAAAAAGAAGATACCATTTCCTACCGATCAACATTCCCAAGTAGCTGCAAGTTATTTACCACTTTCAATCATAAATTAATTTCCAACCCAATGAAGAAACAGTGTACAGCAAAACTAAAAACGTGATGTTGATAAATGCTGGCATAATTTTCATAACCTGCAATTCACACTAGAATTGCATGACAACAACCACACCTGCCAACAACTCTTCTGACACAACAGTCACTGCCCAACCACATATCACACCAGATTGCTTCCACAAGAAAAAGAGCAGAGCAGATTGGGATAGGTAAACAATTCTTCAATACCGGTTGGAGAGATGATCCCAGATAGTGAATTTGTGCATTTTGCTGACTGCATGCTCAGGTGACATGTAGATGAGCTGAAAAAATGGAAGAAATAGGGCACCACGTGATGTACAATGATCTTAAACCTGAATTCTGGACCTTAAAGCATATCTGACAGTGTCGAGCCTAATTCAAAAGTAAGTGTTTGAAATGCAACATGAAAACCAGAACGCGAGACAACATTATTAGACAACATGTTTTCAATTGACATTTCCCTTGAAAACTCATATTCTAAAGAAACTTTACAAGTATCATAAGGCAGACTAATAGCTGCAGGTTCCAACACCCAATGGCCTGGTGGAAACTGAATTCAACTTGTCTTTCATATCTGATAGCCTGAATGGGATCATGACCTAAAAGGGGTTTAGAATATGGTTTGATGAACCATTAAAGAACATAACACTCCCCAAGAGTCGAGATTGTGCCTTTCAGCATCCAGACTGAACCTAGCTAAAAGTTGCCTCCTGCTGTTTCTTTACCATAGCAAGGTGTTTCTGCCCTGCAACATGTAAATCAAAGACTTTCTGGCTGTTGCAAACAACATTGCAAAGAGAGCAAATTCTAACTGCAGCTGCAATTGCTCCTCCTTCTAAGACCTTTCTTTTCTTTGTCTCCAAATCCTGCTTGGATGCTGGGACTACCTTCCTCTTCGTTTGTGCTTTATCTTTGTCAGTCGCCACATTTTCCTTCCCAGCAGTCATCACTGGAGCATTCATGGGCTTTGGTGTGATGGACTCCTGCAGCTTCTGCAAGTTTCGCATATGTTTCTTGCCCAGTTTGTGGCTGTTGAGGACTTCTTGGCTGTTGCAATCAATTTTACAAACCTCACAATACACAGATTTGACAACCTTGGGGGGCATTTTCAAGCCCTTGCTTATTGCACTTTTAAATGCCATTTGTGCTACTTTGCTGGTCCAATTTACGGGTTTCACAGGGATGGAGGCCAGCCCACTGGAACTTCTTCCTAGTGCCTTCAAGAAGAAATTCATTAAGATCAAATTAAAAACAACAACAGCTTACATGAGAGACAACAAAAATGATTGTTTCAAAATATGTAAATGACTACTTGAGTAATATCACTGAAATATGTGAATTCAATAAAGTGATAACATTGAGAAGACAATATATATGCATTAAGCATTTGTAAAATAAATTAAAATGGTATTAGGATATACAAAATTCACTCTGTAGTCATGTTTTCTACATACACATACAAATGTACGCATATAGGCATACATCAAATGAGAAGACACATCAAACTCAAGGTGCAGGAAGACAGCTCAGTTAATTACAGATAACTATTATATGATGCATACTGAAATGCATGCATACAAAGACATGAAAATAATTACACATTTAACCATGCATATCAACAAAACAATCATATGAGAGAACAATGACATATGCATACAAATATAAGGGCAGAGAGATAAAAGTAAACTCTTCAAACAGAAATATTAATTTATTATTTGTAAGGAAGGCATCTATGTTGGTTCATGCTTTTTTAATTTCATATTGCCACAAATACCATCAACTGCCAATTAAGCCATGGAGCTACGTGTAGTTACCAAAACAACTCAACTGAAAGCTGATAAGCATTAGGGGAAATCTAACTTATATGTACTTTGATGAGTAGCAGTCCTATGCAAAGATAATTTGTTTAAAAACTACAATTCTTAAAAAAGGACTTCCATTGAGCTAATATTAATTTATACATAAAGCAGATACTTTGTGTTGCTTTTTCAGGCTCAGAAAAGGTTAGCAATTATTTCTCTTTCTTCTTGATTAGGGAAAAAAATATTTTACAGCCTATGTGAACTAAACATAATATTGATGCCTTGTGTATCATATCCACATAGGCCTTTAACATGTTTAGCTTATTAAAAACAGCCGAACACTGAGACATTTCATGGTTTTGTTTCATTGAGCTTAAGCCATTTTTATAACTCATAGTTACAAAATATGCATCAGTTCATAAAAATAAGCAGGTGATTGCCAGTTCAGTATATAACAGGGAAGAGGATAAATACACCAACAAGTGCCCAGATTACCAGACATTTATATCAGCATAATCTAAACATAAGGTATAGAATTACAGATGAAAGTGCAATAAGTAAGGAATGGGCATGGATAGCAAGTGCCAGAGATGAGAAAGTAAAGCCTATAACATCCTATGCACTCATCAATTCAAGAGAGTATGTTCCCACCCCTGAACAGCCTCCTCAAAATTCTGGATGCATCACTGAAGACCCGTATACATAAAAGCATGTAAAACCATCATATCATAAGAGTCAATGATGAGTATCTGTTTTACATAAGAGTCAATGATGAGTATCTGTTTTACCTTCATGGCATGCTTTTCTCCCGAAAGATGTGAAGCAAAAACCATGTCACTATTGCAGACAACATTACACACCGTGCAAACTCTGACAGAGTCAGCTGCTGCACCTCCCTGAATAAGCTTCTGTTTCTTTGTCTCCAAATCTTCAAAGGTTTTCTTGGTACTGACAGCCTTCCATATCTGACAGGTTAAAATGCATTAATCATTTCCTATGCATGTAAGTTGAACTTAGCACACAATATGTACCTACTTAATGGTTGTGAACAGCATGAAAGTAGTGATATGTAAACCCAAACCTTTTTGCTTTCTAGAAACTCAATGCAATCTCCAATAAACAATAAAAGACAACAAATCCAAATGTCTGACTAAGCTAAACACTGGACATGTGATGGTTTTTGTCCAGAACTGTTTGCAGAAATTCACAGAAAACTGGGAAAAGGAAAAAGGTTGCTATGCCAACATATATGCACAAGTGCGCATACATGTGAAACCTGATAACAACAGACATTCATATAGATTATCCAACAGACATGAACACAAGCACATAGCTGGTACAGTCCTTATGCATCTAGTCTGAACAGTTGTGTATAAGACGGATGAAGTGAATGAAAAAATAAAATAAACTAAGTAAAAGATGAAACATAAATTTGCATTAGTCATACTCATAAACATATAGCCAGCTAACGAGTGCATTCCACATAAGAGAAACAGTAGTGTCAGAAAAGAATAAAATGAACAAGTTTAACATCAATAATCAACTGACAATTCACAAATTTGTAAAGTAAAATTGCATAGATAACCACTATAACAAGTAGGGAAATTTTTATAAATGTAATACAATAGGTATTATGCAGCTCATTGAGATATGAAACGACGCAAACTGTTTATCTGATTTTCAGAAATATCAAACAGATGGAATAAAGGAGATGGTTGCTGATGAGAATTTGGCAATTGAGAATATGTAGTTAATGAATCATCAATGACATAACAACAAAACCACTAGCCCAAAATAAGGCTGAAAATTCTTGAAACCAACTGCTTCAATATCCAGATAATCAGAACCAGTATAGTTTTTTGAATGTTCTTGAGTTTCTTAAAATGAAATAATGCATTCATTGGTTAGCAAATGCATCTCTTCACAGATGGAAGAGAAGGAAGCTATTAATGTAAACCACCAAGTTGAGACAATTAAGGCTAGTTGCATCTATAGTTGAGAAGTTTAATGGAGCACAAACACTGGTTAATCAACAGTACAATCCAACAGGAACATTTAAAATCTTTTAGTGTCATATCCAGAACTGATCAAATCGGACCAGAGCCCCTTCATGCATGCCCTGTAGCTACTACAGAAAGCAAGGTCTGTGTTTAGATGATATAACAAGAAATTGCTGTTTCAGCAGTGACAAAGTGCTACCTCAGACTAGAAAGGCTAGGCATTTTCAGATCAAATTCAATTCCTCCTTAATGCTAAAGAGAGAAAAAAGAGTTCTGATAAATGCTATTCATAGTCTCATATACCTTTCTTCATAAGAAAAAGAGATAAAAGCAGAGGCATGCATATCTAACTCTGAGGCGCATTATACTTTCTTTTATATTTCTGGAAAGCTTCATATTATCAAATCCAAAAGGAGGTGTAATGAGGAGGAAAAAATAACACTGAGTTCTAATTTCTGGTTTAAGATTCTCTCAGATTTCTGGTTTAAGGACATCATATGATTTACCAATGTATGAGTGTTAGATAAACAGCTTATAACCAGATGTTCACTCTTCGATTTGGTAGCAAATTCATTTCAGAGGAATCTCTAGAGTCTGGACCAGAATGGTTAGGACCTGCTACGAATTACCAACTCCAAATGCATGCCACATCAATTAGGTAGCAAACCCATCCATTCACCATTCTCCAAACATCATGATAGTTCTATGTATCAACCATGAGAAACATGATGAATGTTTCTTTCTTTTCTTTTTGTTTTTCTTTTTTCTATTCCTTTTTATGTTTGGCAGAAGAGGCCCGTAGGCAATGGGGCTACATAACCGGGCTGGCCCTTCCCCAATTATCCTAATGCTCCAAACCCTGGTAACTGCAGGATTTAAGCCTAGGTCATTTAGTATAACAACAAAAGACTTTACCAGCTTGGACAAGTGGACAAGTGGCACCTTGCCCCATTGTCCAAACATCTCATGCAATATATGTCTAGATATATCAAATTTTATAAGAAGATCTTGCAATTGATGGTGCAATTTTTTATTCATATATTATTAGAGGTCAAATAAAATATAGGGCAAAATTATGGGGAGAATGAAAATCCAATAATGAAATTAAATAAGAAATAGTCTAAAGCCATATCTTCTATGAGAGGGGAAAAATTTTCAATCTTAAGGTTATAAAACCACAACACAATTTAGTTGGTGCACAGGATGTTATAGAACACCTTACATGAGTCAACTTACCAATGGAAGATTTCCTTTGATTATGGATATAGGGACATCCATAATTATCATTTAGATCAACAGATCCAACCAAAAGCTTCATATCAGGCACACTTGGCAAAGGATCATCTCATGAGGGGTTTAGGGCATATGGGTGAAAATGGAATGGATAACATCTTTCCACATCCATTTCCATATCCAGATCTTTCCAATCTAGATAGAAATATTAGCATCCAAGTAATATCCACATTTGTATTCTTATCCATCAAAGAAAAGTGGATATGGAGATAAATACATAACTATCCCAGTCGTATCTAAATATCCAATTCCATTATATTTGGAGGGTTGTATCCGTGTCCTATTAAAATAAATATGGGTATGAATTCTAATATCTGACTAATATCTATATCCATGTTGGTGTTCACCAAATAAAAATAGATGATGAATATGATAGACTAATACTGATTCATCTTTAGTCTCGGACCAAGTCAATATAATATGCCTATATTTGCTAGGAAATACCCAAACTATCATATCAACATTACTGTAAGGGTGAAAAGTAAAGATACAGGGGCATGTTAAGAAATTACAACTGCTCATATTAAGATGATCCACCACCAAACTAAAGATGATGAGCAAAACAATTTAACTAAGGAAACAACTTTTGAAAAAGAAAAGAAAAGAAAACAGTCATAGATATATGAAAGGACTACAGAATATCAAGTTCCAACTAATGCCTTATGATCAGTTGGTCATCAAATAGATGGAGCAAATCAAACAGCCCTATGCAGGACTAAGTCAGAAACAACTCCATGCAAATTTTCTTCTCATTAGTTGCTCCATCAACCATAACCTTAGACTCCTAATGCAACTCAAATCAGCATATAACAGCTGTAAGCCAATGTGGGAATGGAAAAAATGATTTTGGATAATCGAAGCAATGGTCATTTACTATTTCCAACATGTAGATTAATATCCTGCTATCAACATTGTACAGAACAATATTTTTTTCTTCTTTGAGAATATCATAATAAAATCATAAATGAAGCTGCGGTTCATGAGTAATAACTAAGGAAAAGTATACATGAAAAATGCTGTTTCTCAGGTTACGCAAAATTAATTGATTTCCAAATGATAATACCTCCATTCAACAGTGCACACTTGACATTAAAAAAATAAATAAAAAGATGAAGAAATGAAATTATAAATAAACAATTAAAAACAATGCAATGATAGGCCTGGTCAGCGAGCCTCATCTACCGCAAAGATTCTCATTCTAAAGAATAATTTTAATAAAATAAATGAAAGACACAACCAATGCCATGAAGAAAGATCAAATTTATAATGTGGAAGTGAAAGAAAAACAAAATAAATCGCTAACAAAAACCCCAACTCAACAACAAACACTAGAATTTCCCAGACACCTAAAAAAATAATCATACCACTTCCAAATATAAATTAGCGGGTAAGACAATCTCCCAATCCAACCCACGAATCCTAGATGATGGACGGAGGGAAAGCGTTACAAACTATAGCAGGAACAAATAGTGACAAAAAAAAACACATGAAATTATTATAATATAAAGAAAAGAGCAACCGAACACACTCACAGCTCCATAGCTAGTATGCGCCTCCCCTCCTCCGGGGCCATAATAGCACGACGTTAAACCCACCCCGCCAGCCGCCACCGGCGCCTGGATGTAGGGGTAGGATCCGGCGAGGTAGCCCTCATAACCGCCATCATGCGCGGCATAGGGGTCCAAGCCCGGAGAACGGAGGACCCCGGGATCGGCAGAGGGGGCGGAATTGTCGTGCCCGACGGTTGGATATGGGTCAGGGTTAGGGTTTGATAGGTATGAGTAGGAGGGGCCGACGTAGGGCTGGGGACGGTGCGCCGCCGCCGCAGCCGCCGCCGCCGCCGCCGCCGCAGAGAGGTTGTGGCCACTCTGGTGCGCCTGCGGGAGTTTGTAATCCATCAGACAGGCATTTGCTGAGAGCGAAGTGAGGGGGGAATTTTTCCCTCCCTGGTTTTTTCCTCTTTTTTTTCCTCCTCTTCCGGTCCTATTTTGAGGGGAAGGGAATAGGGAGCGTTACACAAGGGAGAGGGAAAAAAAGCGAAGGGGAGGGGTTATGGTTATGAATTAATTTTATGGGCAATTGGGCTTGGGACCGTGGGACACAACAGCTATAGCTTATGGGTTAACCCAGTTTAGGCCCTGTTTAGAGGAGTGGTTGGCAGTAAAACTTTTAGATGTAAAGCTTCTGAACTTTTTAAAATAAAATATTTATAAAAAGTAGTTTATTGTTTAATAAATATATCACAGTATTTTAATATATGTTTGGTAAATAAAACTTTTTGTGTGATAAAATGACCATAAAAAATATTGCATAGTATTATACAATAAAGTATAATAAAATATCATATATATTAAATACATAAATATATGATATAATATAATATTAATATAATGTAATATATATTATTAGCTTAAATTAATTTTCCATCGTCTCAATAGTTGTGGTATAACATAACATAATATTAAATTATTTAACATAACATATTAATGTATTATGATGTAATGTAATATAATATTATATTTATAGTATAATACAACAAAAAAGTATAAAATATTATAAATATTAGTGTAAATTAATTTTCCACTCTCTCGACTTATACAAGGATATTTTGTATAATTATTCTATTATATTATGGGTATTTTGGTCCAAAAAGAAAAAAAATATTAGAACTCAAAACAGTTTTTCGATAATTCCTAAAAGTGTTTTTTCGAAGAAGCTCCAAAATGAAGCTTCTCCCAAAAAGCTATTTTAGCTTTCTGAAAAAGCTAAAATAGCTTTTTGAAAATTTTACCAAACACCGATATTTAATCTAAAAGTGCCTTCCAAAAGGTCCGATATAGCTTTTGGAAATAGAACTTTCTGAAATGAAGCTTTTATAAAAATCTATTTGCTGTTTGGTAACTACATTTATAAAGTGTTGTGTCACTTTAACATGTATTTGGTAAACAAACTAAAAAAGTACTTTTGGTATGACAAAATGACCATAAAGGATATTGCATAGTATTATACAATAGAGCATAATAAAATATAATATGTATTAATACATAAATATATGATATAGTATAATATT
>JAOXJJ010000793.1:357637-369692 GCA_025769935.1 Phoenix roebelenii
ATAATAAAATATAATATGTATTAATACATAAATATATGATATAGTATAATATTACTGTAATGTAATATCATATTATTATAATATAAAAATATAATATTGTATACTATAGCATAATAATTTAATATAATATCTGATGGGGGGCAAAATGGATCATCCTATTTTTTGGCATAAGTTACCTAATTTTGGCCAAGCCGAGCTCCGAAGGTCGAGCTTAGAAGGCCGACCTCAAAAGGTCGAGCTTAGAAGGCCAACCTAGAAGGCCGACTCCAGAAGGCTGATCTCAGGAGGCCATCCCCAGAAAGCCGAGCTCAGGAGGCCAACCCTAGAAAGCCGAGCTCAGAAGGCCAATCCCAGAAGGCCGAGCTCAGAAGGCCAAACCCAGAAGGCCGAGCTCAGGAGGCCAAACTTAGAAGGCCGACCTCAGGATGCCGACCCTAAAAGGCCAATCCCAGAAGGCCAAACCCAGAAGGCCGAGTTTAGAAGGCCGACCCTAGAAGGCCGACCTCGTCGTCCACATGTTGCGGCTATGCCCTGCAGCAGCCTCACCACAACATGCTTCGCTTGTCGGCCACGTCATGACATATCAACTAGAGACCATACCCTGCTACAAATGTCAACGCCTCACCATTCTCAAGAATGGACTGCACCGTGCGCCACAAGCAAGCTCTGGTTGCGTGTCATCCCCACTCATGATGGAAACGGGCCATACCTCCGCCACCTGAACACATCTACAAGGATTATAAATAACCCCGTAAGGTAACGTAAAGGGGACCTTTTTTTTTAACGGGACCAACAATATTCACTCTAACTTGAGTGTCGGAGGGCCCTCATCGAAACCCCACGATGAGGCTTTATGCAGGTCTGCCACCGCGCAGGAGGTGGCGCTCATCCTCTTCTTCCACTCACCGACAGCTCCCTCGACTCCTCCGGCGTGGTCACCCCCGGGCCAGATTTGAACCACAACAATATCAAATTATTTAACATAACATATCAATATATTATAATATAATGTAATATAATATTATATTTATAATATAATACAATAATAAAGATATAAAATATTATAATTATTAGCATAAATTAATTTTTCATAATATTACAATTTTTTAATTAGGTGACAAAATTGGTTAAACAATTATTAAAGAGACATTTTGTGTAATTGTTATATTTTATCATGGGTATTTTGGTCAAAAAAATAAGTTTCCGATTGGACCTAAAAGTGATTTTTTGGAAAGTTCCAAAATGGAGTTTCTCCTAAAAAGCTATTTTTACTTTCTGAAAAAGCTAAAATAACTTTCTGAAATTTTTACCAAACATCCCTATTTTATCTAAAAATACTTTTGGAGGGCCGGAAAGTACTTTTTGGCCCTCCAAAAGCTCCCCCAAATGGGGCCTTAGGTCTTGTTTAGAAGAACTATTGACAGTAGAGCTTTTGGAAGTAGAGTTGTTAGAAGTAGAGCTTTCTAAAGTAGAGTTTTTATAAAAAAACTGTTTGCTATTTGGTAACTATATTCTTAAAGTGCTGTGGCATTTTAATATGTGTTTGGTAAACAAACTGAGAAAGTACATTTGTATGACAAAATTATCATAGAGGATATTGTATAGTATTATACAACAGAGCATAATAAAATATAATATATATTACTACATAAATATATGATATAGTATAATATTATTGTAATATAATTTAACATTATTATAATATAGTAATATAATATTGTATACTATACCATAATAATTTAATATAAAATTTAATTATTTAACATAACATATCAATGTATTATGATATAATGTAATATAATATTATATTTAAAGTATAATACAATACTAAAGGTACAAAATATTATAATTATTAGCATACATTAATTTTTCATAACATAACATAATATTAAATTATTTAATATAACATATTAATATATTATGATATAATATAATATTATATTATATTTATAGTATAATATTTATAGAAAGAAATTAAAAGTTTTTTCTCCTAAAACATGATTTAAAAGATGCATACAAAAATAGAAAATAAGAATACATTTTCTTACATGGAAGGGAGTCTGAGCTACGGTTAAGGTTCTTTGTTAGAGCTCTAGCAGATTTTTAGGTTTATAAAAGAACAAAGTATATAATTATTATATTTTATTATGGATATTTTGGTCAAAAAATAGCTTTTCGATAAAGCTCAAAATAATTTTTTCAGAAAGCTCCAAAATAGAGCTTCTCTCAAAAAGCTATTTTTAGTTTTCTGGAAAAATTAAAACAGCTTTTCAAAATTTTTACCAAGCACCATTTTTCCTCCAAAAGTACTTTTGGAGGCCATAAAGTGTTTTTTAGTTCTTCAAAAACTACCCCAAATGGTGTAATGTCCGGGCCCACAACGTACTATGCCCAATAAGAAAAAGACCCAGTTAGGGGTTTGGGCCCAATTTTACTGTGGGCAATACTATTAGGGTGGCAACCGGGAAGAGGTTGCCACCTCATGCTAAGAAACGAAAGGACAAGGCCACAACTGGCCGATAGAGGGAGCGCCACCTCATGCCCCACGTGGCAAGGCCAGGCACAAGGCAGAGCAGGGGGCAGCTGGAAGCTCCCGGAACCAGAAGGCAGGAGAGATGGGACTTCACCGAGGAAAATCTCCAGCCATGCAAACCCTGGGATTGCCACCTCACCCCCTGCTGGTAGCCGATTCCGGCAAGCCTGAGACAAGGGGGCGACTGTTAGTCCCGGAGCCTGAAGGCAGGGGGATGGGACCTCACTGAGGGACCCCCAGCCATGCACAATCTGGGGCCGCCACCTCACCCCCTGCTGGCAGCCGATTTCGACGGCCTAAGACCAAGGGGCGGCTGACAGTCCCGGAGCAAGGGGGAGGAGAGGATGGGACCCCCTGCCGGTAACCTAAAATCATAGACCCGCTAGAACACTAAATTAGAGAGCCGAAGCCCTGGAGCCGAAGCCGAAGAAGCCCTGAAGCTCTAAGAGGAAGGAGGGACTACCAGGGGGAAGAACTGCCCAAACGGTAACCGGCAAAAATCCAGGTAAGTGACCCTGTTAATAAAATTTTAGGGAGCGGAGAAACCCTCTGTGGGGTATTCTCCCCTCTGTTTCAACTATGGGACAGAGAAGAGGAGACCGGCAGAAGGGAGAAGGGTCACGGGACAGACCCATAGACCACGGATCGGCCTGAGAACGGCCGCGGCCCAAGACCAGGCCCGATGACCACTCGGGCCGAGCCGCTTGCAGGGCACCGCAGCCTTAGCTGCGGCTACTCTAGGGCTAGGGGGCAACCCGGGCCACCGGATCTGGCCGAGCCGGCAGCAGATACGGCCACAAGGCCGCCAACCCCGGTCGGACCACCGCCTCTTCTCCGGCAAGAGGTGGTGGTGCCGGAAGGAAGGACCAAGGAAAAGAAAAGAAAAAAAATTAATAAACTCACCGGACCATTGAGGCTTCACCCTCGGACTGCAGCCTTACCTCGCCGTGGTCGGAGCAGGGGGAGACCTCCCGGAGGAAATCCAACCACGACCCCACCTCCCGGCGCTCCTCCTCTTCTCCGGCATCACTTCGGAGAAGAGGAAGGGCCGACCTTCCTTCCGCCGGCCCTCCGGGGGGGGAACTCCACCTCGGTCGGTGGATCAGGGGGAGCCTCGCCTCCTCGGCCGCCTGCAAGAGAAGAAGGAGAGAAGGCGGAGGGTTACGGAGCGGACGAAGGGCCGGGATCTAGGGTTTCGGTGAAAACAAAGAAGAAAGAAAAAAAAGAAAGAAAGAGAGAAAGAGAAGGAGTGGGAGGGGTCGGAAGGAGGAAAAGGCCGTGGATTCGGCCGGAGGGGAAGAAGAAGGCCAAGAAATCGGCCGGAACACCCAGGCGAGAACGAAGGAGAGAAGAGAGAGAGAGAGCTGTGAACGGTGAATGTATATGGCATGTTTTAGTTATACAAGTTATGATTATATGTGCTTTATGATTTTCATTATGTCTACGAAATAAGTAGATTACATTATATCCTAAGACATGGATTATGAATCATGTATATGAGTGGCATGTGTTAGCCATATAATTTGTGATTATGCATATATTATGCTTATGTAGATTTTGTGATGCATGTAAGATGAATTGAATTACATGTCATAATCTTCATTAGCATGAGCATAAAGAATGATGATGAATTGCCTCTAGCTATTTGCACATCTTGCAAGGGGTACCTAAGGGTTCTCGATGCTACGGGCCGAATACAACTGAGCCGGCCTTGCCAGTGGCCGATAATGATTGAGCCAGCCCCGCCAGTGGCCGACTAATAACTGAGCAGGCCCCGCCAGTGACCGATAATGAATTCGCCGTAGCATCCATGAGGTGCTACCTATAAGAAGTATTGTCCACGAACTCTTGAGAGCTACTGATCGAATGCAACTGAGCCGGCCTTGCCAGTGGCCGAGAATGACTGAGCCAGCCCCGCTAGTGGCCGCCTAATAACTGAGCTGGCCCCGTCAGTGGCCGATAATGACTTCGCAGTAGCATCTGAGAGTATGACCACGGCATGCCGGAGGCACGATTTTCTATACATATGCATGTTACGAGATTTCTTGATTATATAGGTCACTGATTTATTTACTCAGCATGAATATTTTATTATGATGAATTGTTGAATAGTATACATGTCAGCTTCTCAAACCCTGATAAAACATGTTCAGTATTATTAGTTGATCCGATAAGATTATGCAGAATCACTTACTGAGCCGTGTAGCTCATACTCGTTCATTTATATTTTTTTTCATATCCTCACCAGTGACCGCTGCTAGAAGCATTTTTCTTTTGTAACAGGGCTTCCTTATTTTGGGATGATATGAATATACTTTTGTACAAAAACTGTGTAGAAGCTCTGTACCCTATATCACCCAGTATGTTGTAATGCACATATTTTGATATATGCAAGTTTGACTGCTTTTGACTACCTGTTGACCATGTACGAGGCTGCATGCTATTGTGGGCAGTAGTTGGCAATAGCACGGCCGTGTCACAGATCCGGATCCGAGGCATGACATTTCGTGGTATCAGAGCTTTAGGGCTAACAAGAACATAACAATAAAATCAGAGTTAACGGGTAGTTTAGTGTGTTAAGGCTTATTAGGATATATTGATCTTACTTTGAATTTTGGTTGCAGTAATCATTATAAGATATGGAGGATGATAGGAGGGCACCATCCCCAGATCCTAGCTACCACTCCGATTCTCCGGATACGCCATACTCTGGGGCAGGTAGCGCGGATCTAGCTGAAGTATATCAGCTGATGGCGCAGCTCCTCCAGCAGCAACAGCAGATATAGCTAGCTACCATACAACCAGCTAGCTCTTATTATGAGAGGTTTCGACGGTTGAACCCAGCAGTATTTGACGGCAAACCGGACCCGATAGTAGCCGAGACATAAATTCGGGATATGGAGAAGATGTTCCAAGCGCTCCAGTTTCCCGAAGAGACAAAGGTCCGATTAGCCATTCTCCAGCTGAAAGGGAGCGTCGAGTTTTGGTGGATGACCATGGAGCTCGCATACCCCACCAGCAGGATAACTTGGAGGGACTTCACGAGCCTGTTCTATACACAGTACTTTTCGTACTCGGTTAGCAAGATGAAGCAAGATGAATTTTTGGCACTGACACAGTTCGATCAGATGTCCGTCTTAGAGTATGCCAACAAATTCAATGAACTGGGCCGGTTCTGCCCCCAGTTCATGGACAATGAAAGGAGTAAGGCAAGCCGGTTTAAGCGGAGGCTCAGGTACAGGATTAGATCCCGGATATCTTCTCATCTGTCCACCTGCTACAGAGACGTGCTAGACCGGGCCTTGAAGGTTGAGGCCGACTTGATGAGGCTTGACGTAGAAAGAAATGATCTGATGAAGGCCAGGCCAGCAGGAGGACAGAGTAGTAGGCCCAGGGGCATCAAGGGGTCTATGATCAAGAAAATACAGAACCGAGGTTGCCCTAGCTGCGTCAAGCATCACAGTGGGCCCTGTCTGAAGAAAATTGGGGCCTGTTGTACTTACGGGCAGCTCGGACATATGGCACGTGACTGCCCTATGAGGACACCCAGACCTCCCGCACCCGAGGACCAGAGGTCGAGGAACACCGCCCGAGTATTCGCACTGACTCGTCAGGACGCCAGTGCAAGCGACCAAGTGGTGACAGGTATACTGCCAATCAATTTGATTGATGCCTCTATTCTATTTGATTCTGGTTCCATACATTCCTTCGTGTCAGTTTGTTTTTCCAAACAGTTGCACTGCACATCTGAGAAAATAGAACCATTGCATGTTGCCACACCCCTCCAAGAGACAGTAATAGTTGACACTAAATACAAGAATATTATAATTCAGTTGGGAGAAAAAGAATTAGAAACAAACCTTCTACAGCTTGGCATGCATGACTTCGACATCATTTTGGGAATGGACTGGATGTCCCAGTATCATGCCCATATTGACTGTTACCATAAGAAAGTGGTATTCCGGATGCCAGAAGAACCAGAATTCTTCTTCCAGAGTGACGATACGCCCCCTCAATGTAAGTCGACACTGCATTTCATTTCTGCCTTGCGAGCCGCCAGGGCACTAAGAAAGAGGTGTGTGGCTTATCTAGCATGTGTAACAGATACCCAAAAGGAAATCAAACTAGAAGATATTCCGATAGTCAGAGAATATCCGGATGTTTTTCCTGAAGAGTTACCGAGACTACCCCCAGATCGAGAGGTCGAATTCACTATAGACATCACCCCAGGAGCAGGACCTATCTCCAAGGCTCCTTATCGAGTAGCCCCTGCTGAGCTTAGAGAATTAAAGGCACAATTACAAGAGCTTTTGGATAAAAAGTTTATTCAACTCAGTGTGTCTCCATGGGAAGCGCCAGTACTATTTGTAAAGAAGAAGGATGGGAGCATGCGGCTGTGCATCGATTACCGAGAACTGAACAAGATAACTATAAAGAACAAATATCCTCTGCCCCGAATCGATGACCTGTTTGACTTACGGTCTGATTATCATCAGCTAAAAATCAAGCCTGATGACGTGCCAAAGACTGCATTTCGAATCAGGTATGGGCATTATGAGTTTCTGGTTATGCCATTCGGTCTGACCAATGCTCTAGCTATTTTTATGGACTTAATGAACAGAGTCTTCAAGCAGAATTTAGATCAATTTGTGATAGTCTTTATTGACGATATACTAATCTACTCAAGGAGCAGGGAAGAGCATGAAGTCCATTTGAGAATGGTACTGCAGACCCTTCAGAAGGAAAGGTTATATGCCAAGCTGAGCAAATGTGAGTTCTGGTTGAGCAGCGTGGCATTCCTCGGTCATGTGATCTCTAAGGATGGAGTATCGGTGGATCCCAAGAAAATAGAAGCAGTGGTAGATTGGCCTCGTCCTACCAACGTCAAAGAAATTAGAAGCTTTTTGGGACTGGCTGGGTATTACCGACGGTTTGTGGAGGGATTCTCTAAGATAGCCACTCCCTTGACCCGACTGACCAAAAAATGGGCCAAGTTTGTTTGGGACGGCAGTTGCGAGAAAAGCTTCCAAGAGTTAAAACAAAGGTTAGTATTTGCTCTAATTTTAACTCTGCCATCCACAAATGGGAAATTTACTATCTATAGTGATGCCTCTAAAATCGGGCTAGGCTGTGTACTAATACAAAGTGGCAAGGTAGTAGCCTACGCCTCTAGACAGCTAAAACCCTACGAGTAGAATTACCCAACCCACGACCTGGAGTTAGCTGCCGTGGTCTTTGCCCTAAAGATCTGGAGGCACTACCTATATGGAGAGCACTGTGAGATGTACACTGACCATAAGAGTTTAAAATATATATTTACTCAGAAAGATTGAATATGTAGCAAAGAAGATGGTTGGAACTTCTAAAAGACTATGATTTGAATATCAATTATCACCCAGACAAAGCCAACGTGGTGGCTGACGCTCTGAGCAAAAAGTCAGCGGTAAGTTCAGCTACACTACTCACCACCCAGCCGCAGATTCAGAAGGATCTTGATAAGCTACGAGTCGAAGTGGTGGCACAGACTACCAGGAGTCTATTGGCCACTCTGAGAATACAATCAATACTGATCGACAGAATAAGGTCGCCCAGCAGTCTGATGTACACGCAGGTCAACTCAAGGGCGAAGTAGAGAAAGGGTTACGACCCAACTCCAGGTCCACCCAGATGGTACCCTGAGGTTTGGTCATCGACTATATGTCCCAGCTGATGAGGAATTGAGAAAAGAGATCCTAGGAGAAGCCCACCAATCCTGTTTCGCCATCCACCTCGGAGTACCAAGATGTGCAGGGACCTCCGAGAGCATTACTGGTGGAAAGGTATGAAAAGAGAAATAGCTGAATATGTTGCCTGATGCATGACCTGTCAGCTGATAAAAGCAGAACACTAAAGGCCGGCAGGGTTGCTAGAGCCATTAGAGATTTCGGAATGGAAATGGGAGCATATGACTATGGATTTTGTTACCGGACTCCCAAGAACAGTAAAAAGAAATGATGCAGTGTGGGTGATTATGGACTGCCTCACAAAGTCAGCTCATTTCCTACCTTTCAGGGTTGGAACCTTATTGGACAAGTTGGCCCAAATATATATTAATGAAATTGTGCGACTACATGGAGTGCCAGTGAGCATTGTATCTAATCGCGATCCCCGATTTGTATCCAGATTCTGGGGAAGCTTTCAGAGGCCCATGGGTACCGAATTGAGGCTTAGTACAGCATATCATCCCCAGACCGACAGTCAGTCAGAACGAACAATCCAGACTCTTGAAGCCATGCTGAGAGCTTGTACCATGGACCTAGGTGGAGGCTGGGATGACCACATACCGCTGGTAGAATTTGCCTATAACAACAGTTACCATTCCAGCATCTAAATGGCACCGTATGAAGCTCTATACGGAAGAAAATGTCGATCTCCTCTGCATTGGGATGAGGTTGGGGAGCGAAAATTACTAGGCCCTGAATTGGTCCAGAGTACTAGAGATAAGGTACTGCTAATAATGCGAAGACTACAGGCCGCTCAGGACAGACAGAAACGATGGGCTGACAAAGGCAGGAGGGAATTGAAATTTTCGGAGGGGAACTTTGTCCTCCTAAAAATTTCTCCGTCAAGAGGTGTTACCCGATTTGGGCGGCATGGTAAGCTGAGTCCCCGCTACATCGGCCCATTCGAGGTTCTCGCTAAAGTGGGCAGGGTCGCCTACAAACTGGCCCTACTTCCGGAGTTATCAGGAGTACACAACATCTTTCACGTCTCCCTCCTATGCAGATCCTAGATCCCAACCATGTATTATAGTATGAACCCTTGCAGATAAATGAAGACCTAACCTATGAGGAAGCTCCTCTGCGCATCGTCGATAAGAAGGAGTAGATTCTTCGGAGGCGCACCATCCCTTATGTCAAAATTCAGTGGACCAACCACACTGAACGGAAAGCCACCTGGGAACTTGAAGAGGAGATGCATCAAAGTTACCCCCAGCTCTTCGAAGATAGAGGTATGTATAATTTCGTGGACGAAATTTATTTTAAGGGGGGGAGGATGTAATGTCCGAGCCCACAACCTACTAGGCCCAATAAGAAAAAGGCCCAGTTAGGGGTTTGGGCCCAATTTTACTATGGGCAGTACTGTTAGGGTGGCAACCGAAAAAAGGTTGCCACCTCCTGCTAAGAAACGAAAGGACAAGGCCACAACTGGCCGACAGAGGGAGGGCCACCTCATGCCCCACGTGGCAAGGCCAGGCACAAGGCAGAGTAGGGGGGCAGGTGGAAGCTCCCGAAACCAAAAGGCAGGAGAGATGGGACTTCACCGAGGAAAACCCCCAGCCATGCAAACCCTGGGACTGCCACCTCACCCCCTGCTGGCAGCCGATTCCGATGGGCCTGAGACAAGGGGGGCGGCTGTTAGTCCTGGAGCCTGAAGGCAAGGGGATGGGACCTCACTGAGGGACCCCCAGCCATGCACAATCTGGGGCCGCCACCTCACCCCCTGCTGGCAGCTGATTCCGGCAGGCCTGAGACCAGGGGGCGGCTGATAGTCCCGGAGCAAGGGGGAGGAGAGGATGGGACCTCTCAGAAGAGGCCTCATCCCTTAAACAAATTATTTAAGCCCCTGCCGGTAACCTAAAATCACAGACCCCATAGAACACTAAACTAGAGAGCCGAAGCCCTAGAGCCGAAGGCGAAGAAGCCCTGAAGCTCTAAGAGGAAGGAGGGACTACCAGGGGGAAGAATTGCCCAACGGTAACCGGCAAAAATCCAGGTAAGTGACCCTCTTAATAAAATTTTAGGAAGCCGAGAAACCCTCCGTGGGGTATTCTCCCCTCTGTTTCAACTATGGGACACAGAAGAGGAGAACGACAGAAGGGAGAAGGGTCACGGGTCGGACCCATAGACCACGGACCGGCCTGAGAACGGCCGCGGCCCAAGACCAGGCCCGATGACCACTCGAGCTGAGCCGCCTACAGGGCACCGCAGCCTTGGCTGCAGCTACTCTAGGGCTAGGGGCAGTTCGGGCCACCGGATTTGGCCGAGACGGCAGCAGATGCGGTCTCAAGGCCGCCAGCCCTGGCCGGACCACCGCCTCTTCTCCAGCAAGAGGTGGTGGTGCCGGAAGGAAGGACCAAGAAAAAAAAAAGAAAAGAAAAGAAAAAAAAATTAATAAACTCATCGGACCATTGAGGCTTCACCCTCGGACTACGGCCTTACCTCGCCATGGTCGGAGCAGGGGGGAGACTTTTCGGAGGAAATCCAGCCGCGACCCCACCTCCTGGTGCTCCCCCTCTTCTCCGGCATCACTTCAGAGAAGAGGAAGGGCCGGCCTTCCTTCCGCCGGCCCTTTGGGGGGAAAACTCCACCTCGGTCGGCGGATCAAGGGGAGCCTCGCCTCCCCGGCCGCCTGCAAGAGAAGAAGGGGAGAAGGCTGAGGGTTTCAGCGAAAACAAAGAAGAAAGAAAAAAAAAGAAAGAAAGAGAGAAAGAGAGAGTGAGAAGGAGTGGGAGGGGTTGGAAGGAGGAAGAGGCCGTGGATTCGGCCGGAGGAGAAGAAGAAGGCCAAGAAATCGGCCGGAACACCCAGGCGAGAATGAAGGAGAGGAGAGAGAGAGAGAGCCCGGAGGAGAGGGAGAGGCGCGAAAGATGAAGAGGCGGAAGCCTCTAGAAGGGGAAAAGCGTTGGTAACGGGTTCGCGGGTCGGATCCGAACCCGAACCCGCACCCCGTTAAGCTTAAAAAGAAACCAAATGGGTTAGGTAAACCCAATGAAACCAGGCCCAATCCGTTTGGGCGAACCCAATGGACACCTGAGAGAAATCTGAACCTAATTGGACCCGAACCCGAACCCAATTAAATTGGGTTAAGTCGGGACAAGCCTGGACTATAAAATTAACCAAAAATTAAGCCCAAATTTGAATGGGGTCCGGACCAATTCAGCTGGGATTAGTCCCAACAGACCAAATTAGTGGAAATAGGCCCAATTCAAGCCCCATATGACTAATTTGGGGCCAAATTGACCCTGACTCAGGCCCAAATAGGCCACGGTGATCCTAAACCCGAAATTAAACCCAATTAAGCTTGGGATTAAGCTTATTGACCAATTAGCATGCTAATTAACCATATGAACCAATCTGGGATGAATTGAACCCCAAAGGCTTCAATGTGAATGCACTGGACTTGGGCTAGATTTCGGGTAGGATTCGGACAAGTAAAAAGAAAATAATATGCTTATTATAATGTGATTTTAGGTGGCTCAGGATCCGTCACCAGGACGTGAGAAACTTGGAAGAAAACGAACCATGGTAAGTAACCTGTCCTAATCTTTTATGGATCACACATGAAATTTAACTCGTTATACTTGTATTGTAGGTCATGTACCCTAAATTATAAGCTATGAACGGTGAATGTATCTGGCATGCTTTAGTTATACAAGTTATGATTATATGTGCTTTATGATTTCCATTATGTCTACGAAATAAGTAGATTACATTATATCCTAAGACATGGATTATGAATCATGTATATGAGTGGCATGTG
>JAOXJJ010000793.1:369792-410819 GCA_025769935.1 Phoenix roebelenii
TGGCCGGCAAAAAGGAAGAAGAGGCGAGTAGGGTTTCGGCGGAAACAACAAAAGAAAGAAAGAAAGAGAGAAGGAGAAGGAGAGAGGGAAAGAGGGAAGAAAGACCGGGACCAGAGGAAGCCGAGGGCTCGGCTGGAGGCAAGGGTCACGGCGGAGACGAATATGAGAAGAGAGAGGAGGAGCGGCCGAAAGAGAGAGAGAGAGGGGGTGGAAGATGAAGAGGTGGAAGCCTCTGGAAGGAAAAAAAAATCTTGGTAACGGGTTCGCGGGTCGGATCTGAACCCGAACCCGCAACCCGTTAAGCTTAAAAGAAATCAAATGGGTTAGGTGAACCCAATGAAACCAGACCCAATCCGTTTGGGCGCCAACGGACACCTGAGGAAAATCTGAACCCAAATTGGACCCGAACCCGAACCCAATTAAATTGGGTTAAGTCGGGACGAGCCCAGACTATAAATTTAACCAAAATTAAGCCCAATTTGAATGGGGTCCAAACCCAATTCAGGTGGAATTAGTCCCAACAGACCAAATTAGTTGAAATAAGCCCAATTCAAGCCCAATATAACTAATTTGGAGCCAAATTGACCCTGAATTGATCCTGACTTAGGCCCAAATGGACCACAGTGACCCTAAACCCGAAATTAAATCCAATTGAACTTGGATTAGGCCAATTGAAAGCCAATTAAACCATATGGACCCAATCAAGGCTCCAAAATGGACGCAGTAGGCTTGGGCTAAAATTCGAATAGGACCCAAACAAGTAAAAAGGAAATAACATGCTCGTACATGATTTTAGGTGACTCAGGATCCGCCACCAGGATGTGAGAAACTTGGGAGAAAGCGAATCATAGTAAGTAACATGTCCTAATCTTTTATAGATCACGCATGAAATTTAACCCGTTATACTTGTATTGTAGGTCATATACCCTAAATTATAAGCTATGAACGGTGAATGTATATGGCATGCTTTAGTTATACAAGTTATGATTATATGTGCTTTATGATTTTCATTGTGCCTACAAGATAAGTAGATTACATTATATCCTAAGATATGGATTATGAATCATGTATATGAGTGCCATGTATTAGCCATATAATTTGTGATTATGCATATATCATGCTTATGTAGATTTCGTGATGCATGTAAGATGAATGGAATTACATGTCATAATTTTCATTAGCATGAGCATAAAGAATGATGATGAATTGCCTCTAGCTATTTGCACATCTTGCAAAGGGTACTTAAGGGTTCTCGATGCTACAGGCCGAATGCAACTGAGCCGGCCTTGCCAGCCCCGCCAGTGACCGATAATGAATTCGCCGTAGCATCCATGAGGTACTACCTATAAGACGTATTGTCGACGAACTCTCAAGAGCTACTGATCGAATGCAACCGAGCCGGCCTTGCCAGTGGCCGAGAATGACTGAGCCAGCCCCGCCAGTGGCCGCCTAATAACTGAGCTGGCCCCGCCAGTTACTTCGCAGTAGCATCTGAGAGTATGACCACGGCATGCTGGAGGCACGATTTTTTTTTTATTTATATGCCTGTTACGAGATTTCTTGATAATATAGGGCACTAATTTATTTACTCAGCATGAATATTTTATTATGATGATTTATTGAATAGTATATATGTCAGCTTCTCAAATCCTGATAAAACATATTTAGTATTATTAGTTGATACGATAAGATTATGCAGGATCACTCACTGAGCCGTGTAGCTCATACCCGTTCATTTATGTTTTTTTTTCAGATCCTCACCAGTGACCGCTGCTAGAAGCATTTTTCTTTTTTAACAGGGCTTCCTTATTTTGGGGTTATATGAATATACTTTTGTACATAAACTGTGTAGAAGCTCTGTACATTATATCAACCAGTATGTTGTAATGCACACATTTTGATATATGCAAGTTTGACTGCTTTTGACTACCTGTTGACCATGTACGAGGCTGCGTGCTATTGTGGACAGTAGTCGGCAATAGCACGGCCGTGTCACGGATCCGGATCCAGGGTGTGACAAATGGGACCTTAGTTATTTGGCATCTTATAGTTGGGCTTGCAGTGAGATCCCTCTGTATTAGAATAAATCCATTAAAAAGGACGAGGTGCAAAGCCCGTGCATCACAATAATAAGGATCTCACCTCCAATCCTGACTCCTCTTTATTTTCTTTCTTTTTTTTTTCTTTTTTATTTTTACAACATGCATGAGTGCAGCCAACAACATTAGAAAAGAAAAGATAGCGAAGAGAGGAAGAAACAAATGCATGGCTCTCCCAAAAGAACCCTCAAGAATGATAAGCCACAAAAGAGGCGATCGAGTCAGTAGCATTGTTTGCCTCCCCCGATAGATGTGGGTGACCCGAAAGGAGCCACACCCTCTTGATAGCCTGCATATGTCGCAGAGCAACGATTACCTGCCAACATTGTCGTGTCAACCTCGAATCCACTCGATCACCATAGCTGAGTCCCCTTCAAGGTGAATGTAGTTTGACCCAAAACAAGCCTCACGTAGGTGATGCCCTACCGTGCAGCTCTCAGCTCCGCTCTAATGATAGTAGTTCCAAAGCTTCGGCACAGCCCCGGCCGCCACAAGTCTAGCATTGTGGTCTCTGATAATAAAGCCTACTCCCCAACTACTACCCCCGTTAGAAGCACTGTTATCAAAATTTACCTTAAGAAAGCTAGGGGTAGGGGCTCCCAAGAGATGAAGGTAATCTTGGTCATTGCATAAACAGAATAGGAGTCTCAGATATCCCTAACAGTCCTAAGAGAAGCCATCGCAGTGGTATTGATGATCTCCGTAGCATGAAGTAATGCTCTGTCCACTACTATCCTCGGATGCACCCTTTTATACTCAAACTTTCGGGCATTCCTATCTAACCATATGTAATAGGCTAGGTAGGCACATCTAATCCCTGGCTCCATAGTGATGAGCCTCCGCGAGGATTTCTTCAAAAGGCCAAACAAATCCTCAATTGATGAGTGATGACATACCCTACCACGTACTAGGAGAGCCATAGTGCACCTCCAGATTTGAGACACTCGCGGGCACCCTAAGAGAACATGACTAATAGACTTTGCATCAGGGTATACCTCAGACTAAAGAAACCCTCACTTCTCTTCTAACTAGCATGCCCCTAGTTGGCAGACACTCCTATGCCACCTTCCAGATGAACAGAGCAACAGGGTGGTGGATATGCATCCTTCAGATCTAACTCCCATCAACCCGTCAGGTCGAAACCCCTCTAACCAAGCCATGTAAGTCTCGGGCGTTCACCTTCGACCTCCCAATCCCTCTCCATACCCTTATGTCTGTTGTCTCTCCTACAGGGTCGGAAGTGTCAGGACTCTCTCAACCAGCTGCCCTCCAAAGGCACACCAAATAAGGCCCTCGTTCCACCTTCTCTCTCTAGAGACGATCAAATCATAGACTCTGCACCCATCCAAACACATCGGGTCGATCAAGGTGGGCCACCCACTCAATGGCTGCTCGGTCAACCATTTTTCCTCTAGGACATCAATAGTTTTCCTATCCCTAATCTCCCATCTGATCGCAGGTAGAACCGACATAGTGCGGGCATAAATCTCTCTCTAGATAAAGAAGTTGTGATGCATAGCGTGGAAAACGAGCGCACCGGCTAGAGTCTCATACTTGGCTGCATGTCTGGTCGCAAAAATCTCTCGTCGCTCGATCAAAAAGTGAACACCTAACCCACCACTACTAGTCGGTTGACTCCTCCTTGCCTCCTCGATTTCTCAACGCCATGCATCGCGACAATCTCCTATCTCCAATGCTTCATGAATAAAAGGATCGAGAAGATATTTTACTTTCTAATAGGAATCTACAATGCTTCGTGAATTAAAAATATCCTTAATTTCAAAGTATATCGGCAAGCAGCTCCAAGACCTAAAAGAACATCACAAGGAAAGCCTTGCTATGTGAATGAGAGGCACTGATGAGTGCACATGTGCATAAAATAATTAGAACATGATTACAATATTTCTTATTTAGTACAAGATTTTGATATTATAAAATATATAAGATAATTAACAATATAATAGATGTTTTTTGTATATTGTATTATTTATATTTTATACATTATATTTAGATGATTAGGTAAAATTTGGTGTTACATAGCATAAATATAACAAATATAAAATTTATTGTACCAATAGTATAGAATACATAATTATATTGATTGTATATAGTAAAAATATTATAATCATATTATGTTATCCAGTCATTTATTTATTGTTGGTGCTATATATTATATAAAATCTTCTTTAAAATATTCAAGATACCTAAAATTCTATATGCTTATAATTATTTACTATAGATCTTATCTCTATATTGGATAGTTCATTTACTAGAAGCATTATGTTATTTCAAAATGACTAAGGTACATATGGCAATCATGGAACTACGGAATAGAACTTGATAAGACAAAATCAGTAGTAAGAAAATAACCATATATTAAATCTAACAATATAAAAATATAGTAACTATAAACAAAGATGAATTCAAAGGATTAACTCAAGAAAGAGGAGGGAAAAAAAAACATAAGATGTTAAACAAATATGTTAAAAGACATATCAATTACCTTGTAAAAATCTTAATAAAAATGATGTTCTACTTTAGTCTTCAGCAAAGAGGGAAGGAAAAAATAGAAACAAGAGCCAAAAAATAAGAATAATTCATACACATATATTGAAATAGAGAATTTTTAGTTTTAATTAAGCGAAATTAAGGAAGAGAAAATATTTGTTTAGCAAAATACTCGACCAAGTAGTATGATTACAACAAATACCAAGAAAATACTTGAAGACAAAAAAATCTAAAGAGAACTACCCTAGAAGTGTTATTGCATTGCTTATTCACATGTGATTTTTTGCTGCTCTTCTTAGAACCTTAAAAATATAAATCAATTTTGTGAAAACTAACATGACCAAAAAAAAAATCTTTAAAAATATATAAAGTGCATCTAAAACCATTCAATTTTCTAGCTTGCTTTAATTAAACATATCAAGAGCGAACATATGTTACATCAATTATATTGTATATTATAAGACCAATTAGGAAAAGGAGAAAAGAACCATGCCTTGTGTATTGCAAGAGTCATAAGCCAGTATATACCTAAAATGGAGGCTCAATACTCTTCATTCACCACGTGCATAATATTGATGACATCAATATTAATATGCTCGAACATAATTAAAGTTTATTTTTTATATGCAATGGATGTTAATGATGCTAATATTAATATTTTTGGCCACCATTAAAAGTTATTATCTAATATGTAACAAAAATTTTTTTATTATAATTATTTATTTAATTATTATATTATTATATCATGTTTAAAAATAATTAAAAGAGAGAGAAAAGCTACATCAAATATATTACGCAGGATGGATATTAATGACGCCAGATCAATGATGGAAGTTTTTATATTTGAAAATAGTTAAAAGGGAGAGGATTTGTAATATACGAAATAGGGATGCTAATGAAGCCAGCATTAATGATGAGAGTTTCTGCGCAACACTTGGCTTGTGCAGAATTCTTCTTTTGCTATGTGAACATGGATGTTAATGATGCCAATGCAATTACTAAACTTCATTGTATTATATGCAAATAGAAATTTAGTTATTAAAATCTTCTATTTATTATAATTTATTATATATATATATTATATTTCAAAAAAAATGGAGAAAAAAGAGAAAAAAAATGTACCCCTATCGTGCATGTTATATGCTAGTAGTATAGGCGTGCCATGTGTTCATTTTTCAGAGAAGCTAGACCTTTTCCTTAGAAGTGGGAATCCTATACTGCTCACGAGTTAATTACCAAGTAGACCATTATATCCTTTGCCATTCATTAACTTAAAAGAAAAGCTTTGTTTGTAGAGGATTTAGATATCCTCGGGACTTAGACGTAGTTCTACCAATGTTGATTTTGTGAAGGCATTTGTCAGTGGGAATGGATAGAAGGAGTGAAAGAAAAACTGCTACATGGGGTGGGGAACCAAATTCATATTAGGAAGAGATGACTGCCCCAACCAGCAAATTGGGGACATCAATGGTTGGCATCTCCCAACTTGATTTTAGAGGTAACATATTTGAATAATCGTATCTGACCAGGCCTGTCAAGGATTTAAACATACGGGTCATGCGGCACGAGTCAATCATACAAAAAATATAATATAGTAAAGGATGTCTAATTTTATATTTATTATAAGTAAGCATTCTGAAGGCTTCAAAATGAAGTGCTCTATCAGGTTGGTATGCTCTGGTTTGGTGGCTTCGACAATGTTGAGGCCTACTTCTAGAGCGTGCTTGGTTCGTGACTAAAATCAGAATTGGAATTGATTCAAACGAATGGTTCATGATAGAAATTGAAATTGGAAACAAAATTTGATTTGAATACTAGAAGAGAGTCGGGATTGAATTTTAGGGGCAATTCTTATGCTCCCCCCCCCCCCCCTCGGGAATTGGAAAGGGAATGGGACTTCCTCCTCACAACCAAACAGCTAATTTTTATTCAAGAGTCCAACTTCCTCCAACGAAATATGTCTTTAATGTACACCGTACCTTGCTGCATCATATTCTTGTGATACTATGGTAGCTAGATCTAAATGCAAGCCTGGGAGACAGTTGGCTAAGTTATCTACTTCACCAGGCCCACAATATTCTGGTTGTCTATGGTTGGAGAAGACCAATCTTGTGGACCTCGGGACCAATCAAGTCAGTTCAGTTTGGGCCCAACAAGCACTCAACATTGCAATCCCAACAACAGATATGGTGCTTGGGTCAATGTCCTGCTGCCTGACCTCAAGACCTACACAAGACCTGAACTCATCCTAATATTTACCTTTTTCTGTATTTTTTAGAAGTCCTCAGCCTAATATTTCACTAACCTCGATAAAATACCACATGGAGTAGAATCAGGGCAGCAATCATATTTGCCATGATATGCATTAACATGCTATCATTAGATAATTAAAGACCATAAATCATATCTTCCCTCGAATTCGAAAAAGAAAGGAGACCTTAAACCACATCTAAAATCATATACTATGAAATACAACCAAATCACAATCATACTTGCCATGATATGCATCTGATCAAGCTACATTCATCCTAATTTCACCAAAGCTTGCATATCCTTATCTGATGGTATAGTTTGCATATCCTTAAAAGGGGTGAATTCTATGAGTATATTTATCCTGTCATGTCTATCTATCAGTGGGATGGAGGGAATGAATACATTGAATAGGAAGTCTTCTCATTAAGGGTAATGTTTCCCAATGCCAACCAGTCCAAGAAAAGTAAGGGGAAAAAGACATGGACTCACAAGGGGGATGGGCTGGACACAGAGGGAAGAAAGTGCATGAGGAGCATTAACCCTCATACAATAAAGCTATGAGCCAAGCACTATTCTACTTGGTGAAAGCATGGAAAGAAAAAGACACCAACATAGGCAAGGGATGAGATGGGTTGTCATGTGTTTTGGTGGACAAGCGAACGACCAACTTGGGATCACATGCCATCATAACATTACTAAATTGCGAGAGAGAGAGAGAGAGAGGCCATTAACTTAGGATTTCACAACTCAATCATTACCACCCAAACTTGAAGCTTCCCAAAACCCACTTTGGTTGCTGGCAAAGTAGTTGGTTGGCAGCACTGTTACATTTGCTTTGGTTCCCCTACAACCCTTAATTCTGGTTCCAGCAAAGGCTATGTTCCTCCACTGCATCTCATATCTTGATTTCCAAGGGTAAAAGCAAGATCAAAGATAGCCATAAGATATTATAATATTTCAAGCACAGCAACTTTAGGAACACTATTGACTAAACAATTTGTTTACAATCTTAAGGATGGGTAATCGTAAAAATCGATTAAAGCAGTCAACATGTTTGCTGCTTTCGGCTCAATTCTCTCAATTCTTGAGAACATTTTCTCTCTCTCTTCAACTGAGTGTGAGATGTTATCAAGACTGATAATCATTACTTGCAGAACTACCGCTGAGAAACAAATATTACTCAGATTACAATCTTTCTCCAAAAGAGTTAAACCAGAGTATCAGGCCAATTTCAGATGATCAGATCATTTACATGGCTTCATTAGAGAACATGCAAAGCAATTGGCCACAAAGGGATCCTAAGTTTGAAACCCCCTGTACAATTTGTTTGTGATGAATATGATGAGAAAACACACCAAACATGTTATATTGATGACAAACAGACAGTTTATACAACAAGCTACTGAAATAACTGCAGGAGCAACGAAAATTCTGGAACATTTTTTTTGTCCACATTGCAATCATAACAACTATAGACAACACTATCCAGCTTCCAGGTTGCCATTCTCAGTGACAGTGATATAATGCTGAGAGAGATGAAAGAAAAATGACCAACCTTCCTAATGAACTTCTGAACAAAACCAAATGAGTATTTTCATTTCAAAAAGCAAAAGAATCTTCCAAGTTTTACTGATGAAGTATCGAGCTAAGCAATTCAGTAATCTCGTGCGCTGCCAAGAACCGAGCTCCATCAACACTTCAATCAGCTCATGTATTGTGATCAAGTCAGCACAACAGATTTATTCTAAGATCCAACGAAGAGAGGAAGAAAAGGAACTGCAAAATTCTGAATATACTAAGAAAACAGAACTGTAAGCAGCAAATGGAGCTGTTACCTGAACAGTGACTCCGAAAGAATGAATGCAACAGGAATTCATCAACCGTCTGAAGAAATCTGTACAACACTTCACCTCTCCATCAATTGGAGATCACACCCACCAGTGGCTCATGGTTGAGGTTGCTTGCAGCCCACCATGACTTCAACTCAGCATTCACATTAGTATTGTTAGATTCTCCATCGATGGAAGCTGGAAGGTTGAGATCGAGCAAGTCAGGCATCTCGAGAGGCTGCTGCTGAATCACGATGGGCTGATGAGAAGCAGCAGCACCTCGGTCGTCAGAGTTCGCAACCAAGTGAGATCTCTTGTGACCTCCCAAAGCCTGGCCTGAAGCGAAAACCTTGCCGCAGAGCAGACACTGATGGCTCTTGGCCTTCTTGGATAATCCATTGGCAGCTTCAATGCCTGCACCTCGGTCGACCATTTCCCCGACGGCTGCGTGCTCAACAGAAGCATCAGTCTCCAAGCTGTTCTCACTGCCGCAGCAGCTCTTCATCCTCTTGTGGCTCGCCCGATGCCCACCGAGAGCTTGGTAGGAGTGGAAGATCTTGTTGCAGGACGTGCACTCAAAACGGCTCCTCCTCTCGGGGGCCTTATCAAAACTACCATCTGAAGCATCAAATCTAAACCTCTCCACAAAATCTCTACCAAATTTAGCATCAGAAACCTCAAACCTTTGCTTCTCGACTTCGAATTCGCTTCCATCAAGCCCAGGCTTCAACCCCGATTCAGTAACAACGGCCGAATTCAGATCCTTCTTCTTCGAGCTCTCCTTCCCCACGACCTCATCAGAGGAGTTCTCAAACTCGTCAGCAGCAGAATTACAGCCTTTTGGCTTCTTGAATTCACCGTCCCTAACAAGGCGATCATCAGAAGCATCTGATTCCGCCCTCTTGAACCCATTCCTCCAATACCCATTTCTTGAAACAAAATTCCCATCCCCTTCGCCAATTCCCTTCCCCTCGAAGACCACTGGAATCTTATCAGAAGACTCGGCTGCCGACGGGACTCCACCACTGCTGCCGCCCACCGTGCACCAGACATCCCTCGACAGCATCATGAGGCTGATAGCTCCATCCTCCTCCTCCTTCTCGTACTCCGATGCCGACGAAGAACTCGCAGCAATTGCCCCTGCCATCCTTCTCGATCCTCGCCGCCTCCTCGGCACCGCCGCCGCCGCCGCAGCCTCGCTCTCCGACAGCCCGCCATTGCTCCAAGAACCCTCCTGCTGCTCTTCTTGCTCCTCCGAAGCTCGGCAAATCCTCTCAGAGTGGCACTTCATGTGCCCAAACAGAGCTCTCCAGGAAGAAAACACCTTGCCGCACTCCCGGCACTGCTTCTCGTCGTCATCTCCAGCAAAATCCGACAGCCGCCATGTCTTCTTGGGGTTCTCCCTCAGCCCATAGCCAGCTCCTCTAATGCCCGGCGTTGGCCTCTCCTCGGCGTCGGTCTCGGAGCTCCCGACAACCGCCGTGTGGACGTGAGACCTCATGTGGCCGCCCAGCGACCGGCCGGACGGGAATCTCTTCCAGCACACCTTGCACCGATGCCTCCGCACTCGATCTCCTTCCATCTGAAAAACAGGGGACCCAAAGAGAGCACCAAAAGAAGCCAATAAAAGAGCCCAAAAGAAAGGTCTACAAGAAGGCCAAAGAAGGCCTCAGATCTTGAGACTTCTTGGCTTCTGGTTTCATCTTAGAATAGCCCAACTGGGATTTGATTGGCTTCTGCGGGAAAGAATGGGATCTGGTGAGAGACTTTGGAATCCAACCAAGCTCCGTTCTCTCTCTATCCAACTCCGGAATATCTGGTCTCTGGAATCGGTCAGCTTCTCCTTTAACTGAAGAAGATGAGAGGGAGAAAAGAGAGGGAAGTAGTTGTTTTCTATCTATCTCTCTGTTTTATTAGGGCTTCATCTGGGGCCATGGATGGGAGGAGAAATCCATGCATGGAAGCAAAGCTAAAAGAGGGGAGAGAGAGAGAGAGAGAGAGAGGAGCACAGCAAAGATAGGCAGCACGTGTACTCAAGCTGAGGATCCGGAGACCATTGATCAGACGGCTGCTGTTATGCCACGTGTTTCAGGGTGAACATCTCTAGGGCGGTGGGGCCATCTCAGCAAAACTAACTGCCCCTAACTATTCCTTCCTTTGTCTCCCTCCCCTGGCCCACAGGAAGGGCCCCGTGAGCCCGGATCCCCTGGTTCGTCCATAACAGAAAACAGCTAGGTCAGTAATTTTCTACTTTAGTGCATGTGTCGATAGGTTTTTTGATGGTTTTCGTGGTTGGTGTTGGTGGGTCTCCTGCTGATTAAGGATGGAGAGAATCTTCCACCGTTATGCCTTTGGAGCTATCCCAGAGTGGCCTGTATCTCTCGATAAAATGGGAAGCAGGGTGGAGAAAAAAAAAAGGGGAAAAGGTCAATGTGGGGTCTTGCTTGGAAATTTCCTTGGTGATCCTGGCCGTCCAAATTGAAGAAAAGTCAACTAGCACCGATCTAAGCCGACTGATAGATGGAGCCCAAAAGGTCCACCCGATGTAGACTTGTTGGCCGTTGATTGGGAAGCCAAGGTCATGCTATCTAGGCTTGTTATAAAAGATTTTTTTGGATGACAAAGTAGGAGTATTTTAATTTTCTATGACTAGCTCTTAATTTGACATCAACTGCTTCACAAAATTTTGGTAAGAAATAATTTAATACCCCCATGACCATCTGAATTATGAGCTCGTATGACGGAAAAAAGTAAGGCAAGATTTGATATAAGGTAATGTATGCGAAAAGAATTAGTCAAATGGATAAAAGTCCAAGTTCAAAAATTGCCAAATAAGTAAGACGAGTTGCTATCACGATTAGAATGAGATGCATGCAACTCACTTGGGGTTGGGGGTGTATCTTTTGGTTGCTTTGAGGTCTGTGAATGATACAATTTGGAATGCTTTGGAATATGTATAGCGGGGCGATACATACTTAGCCCACTCAATTGACATGGTAATGTTTAGAGAAATTTTTTTTATTATTTTTGTTTTGTTGGTGAAATAGAAATACATTTCCAAGTGATACATAGAAATTAAAGGCATTTTTAAGTTAGATGAATTATTGCTCTTATAGGAAGAAATATGAGAACAAAATAACAACATTCCATGCTGCGGGCTGCTTAGCAGTTATTTCATGCTATATTTGTAACCTTAACATAATTTAACCCAAAAATTGGATGAACTTGATGGCCTTGTAATTGGCTTTATGGGTCCGTGCCACCACCATATTGGGACCAAAATGATCCATGTTTGTAACATGGACATAAACATAAAATAGACTTTCTTATTTTGGTAATTTCAAAAGCAAAGTTCACATTTTTTTTGGGGAGGTGATGGAAGGACACAGGATGTTTTAGAGGGACAAAGGGATACAAGGGAGATCTGTCAATGAGCCTGAGACCAATGTAAGAGGATGTAGATTTGCTATCTTTTTAGAGAGAAGCTTGGAATAACTTGTAAGCATGCACTAACACCATAAAACTGGTTCTATATCCTCCTTTTCAAATCATAGATGCCCTCCTTTCTTTATATATAAATAAATGCACACTTGATTGTGTCTATTTAACTCTTAAGCATTGTATACAGTGGCAGACCACAGAGGAGGAACCAGAGGAGTGTAGCTATCAATAAAGGAGAGCATCCTTCTAGGCACAGGTTAACACTATCCTAAGGGCAACATATCATTGCATGCCATAGAGGTGGATGATCATAAAGTTGGGGTGGCATTATGTGCTGTCCTTGCTTATTTTACTTCATTCATGTCCCACTTTGATGGATTCAGTGCTATGGGCTTTACCTACTAATGTTGGGCTATCATGTGTAAACCCAAAGTTTTGACATGTATTTGATAGTAGAAAGTCCAGTTGAGTGGCCATCAGAGAATGCAGAGCAAGGTAAATGCCTGTGTCACCAAAGGAACAGGATCTAAAACTTGGCTACTTAAAACCATTAGCTAGGGAAAAGAAGTATTCTAGCTACTGATCTTTTCCTCAGCAAAGCGTAGACTGGAAACAGGAATCTTCCTCCTAAATTGTTTAAATTGCTTGAGCTGTTTGGATATTCTAGCTATGTCTGCATGATCTTCTCGCCTTCTTGGTGGATAGCCAACATGTCCAAAAACAGGCGGTCACGCCGGCAGGCCAGCCTCATTGCACAAGATGTGCCCTGCATCAAGCATCTAATTGATCGATGCTAATCAATTTTAATTGTTTCCAATTATTTATGCAACCTTCCATCGGCATGTTCATGTGCATTAGCCCTGCGATTCATTTGTATTTTGTAGCTCTTATTGGCTTATGAAACATGACAAGCACATTCTACACAAGGATGTACCCACAAATCAGCAATGGAATTCCAAATTAGCAAATAATATACTTCATTTTTTTCTTCCCATGAAAAGTTGATAGAACATTTATAACCATGGATTCATGGTGCAAGCTGAAGAGAGGCTAAGACAATTTATAGTATAGTTTTGAACACTTTAAAAGTGTTGATGCTTTAAACTTAGTGGTTTTAGTTTCCATAATTGGTTTACTAGCTTTTCTTCGGTTCAATTTTTAAAATTTAAAATTAACATTTATTAAGAGGTTTCTTCTTGAAAGAAAAGAAAAGAAAAATATTATTAAGAGGAATATGCCTGGTTGTTGAAGAAGGTAGTTGGTGAATGGAATCCTTGAATTTTGAGAAGTATGCTTGAAATAAAAATTTTCAGTTCAATTTTTAGAATTTTTGAATACTTAAAGAAATTGTTAACATCTAATTTTAGGAAATAATTTAGCTCTAAAAAGGGTGTGGAGAAAATACAAAAAAAAAAAAAAAATCAAGACTTCACTATGAACCCAAAAGGCTAAAACTCTTTTAAGAAACAAAATCTTTTTATCAGCTGCATAGGCAAACTCTCCTATGAATATGTGGCATGCACACACATAATGCCTTCATAATGAGCCCTTTGAGGCACATATTTTAGTCCTAGAGTAGTGTTTCAAAGAAACTTCACTTTAGAGCAAAGTCCCTCTTTAAGCAATGCCCAGGAGACAGCTTGGTGCCTAACCAATAGAGGTTGGCAATTCTGATTACAAAGGGCAAGCCACATTTCTCACACATTTTTGATTCCTTATCCCTTCTTACAGCCTCTTGGCATTTTTCAGATGCCTAACCTTAACCAAGGCAGCCAAGTCACAATTCTCACACATCCTGCCAAAAATCAGAACAACCCAACTAAAACATACCATATTCTTTGAAAAAAAATTGAAACCAATTCCAGGACACAGGACATCCAACACTAATGCATGACCCATGCCATCCTTATGACAATATTCTCCTACCCTTTGATGCCCTCAATAACTAGTTCTGGCCAACTCATATTACCACTGTCCTCCCACACTTGGATCCAAACTCCAAACTATGGAAGCTCACTAGCTCACTGGCTCTGGAAGATCTTTCTTTGCTTCAAATGCAAGAAAAGCACCAGGACCAGACTTGTTGCGGCAAATAGGTATTCTGTAATCAAATCATTATGCCAAACTAACTAAAGGATTATAACTGCTGAATGAGCTCATTCGACTATCTTGTGTTAACCATACAAATCTACGCAAGGAAAGCTGGTGCTCCTGTTTCGAGGTACGGCAGAGTTCTAGTGAACCTTAAAATTATAGAACACAGTGAATGCAGTACAAGGAAGCGAACATATGAAACAATCTCTCCTTTTCCGAAGGTGAGTGTATAGAGTTTCAGTTTGCCTCTGATGAGAGACCCAGATGACATTATAGATCATTGTACTTACCAATGGCTTAATGGATACAGATTGGTCCTAGTTGATTAACTTTTTAGATACAAGAGACTCGGCAAATTCAACCCAAGGCACACTACAGCTCTCCTAGAGATGGATCTTAAAGTGAACAGTAACTAGAATTTACCTGTTTTCTTACTGTTATGAAGGTTGAGCCAAATGCTCAGTGTGGCTAATTCACCAGAGATTAACTAGTTATATGAAAGTAAGCTGAGTGTAGCTCTTCATATGCTACTCCATGGGTAGGTACAGAAGGTAGAGGTGGATGGATGGGAATAGCCGCATAGGCAACCACAAAGTCCAAACTATCCCTTCATATTATATGTTCCAATCATAAAGGTGCATGTGTTCCCCTTGTATGTATGATAATGGAGCATGTGTTGGTGAGGAAGATCTCCCAAGCATTGCTTGGGAAATACACAAAGAGTCAATGGAACTTGAGTCTTTATGCTGCATGGGGACCATCCTTTTTCCTTGTTTGATGGTGGATGAGATGGTGCTGGTAAGCAATCAGTAGTCATGCTAGTTCCAGTCATGCGAGCACAACAATTCCAAACATCAGCTCTAGGAGCTCATGGTTGCTTACAGAGCTCCTCTGTCCAAAATCCTTGAATCTATGATCACTCCACTCCAATAGACCATTACAAGAACCCTGAGTGAGATATGCTCATTCATGAAGCCTAAATTCACCTGAATGAAGGGACGGTGATTATTATAGCGAAAAAATTGCGTTCTACATGTGAGGACTTTTTCCATGTGCATGGGGAAGAATAAGCAGGACTTCGAAAATGAAACAATTGATGCCCTTTCAATTATGCAGAATTTAGCTATGTATAGGTAGTAGAATTGGTAATTATCCTTGATGGGAGACAAAATGGATCGTCCTACTTCGGCATGGAGTCACCCAATTCCGGCTGAGTGAATCTTAGAGCCGAGTAAGCCAAAGAGGCTCCCTCGACCGCAAGTAACGACGCCTCGCCAAGAGCCGAGCAGACCTCGGTCCCGCCAAGAGCCAGGCTGACCTCGAGCAGAGGCCAGGCCGACCTCAGCTCGCCAAAAGCTGAGCCGACCTCAAGAGGAAGGCCGAGCCAACCTCAGCCCGCCGAAGGCCGAGCCGACTTTAGCCAGAACCAGGATGACCTCGGACCCGCTGAAGGCCAAGCCGACCTCGGCCCTGTCAAGCTTGATCCCGTCGAAGATCCCGTGGATCCCATGCCCAGGCCGTCGAGCGGCTGGATCGTGCCACGTGGCAGACCTAGAGGCTCCCTCAGCAGATCCATCTGGATCGTGGTGTTAAAGGTTGGTCATTATGACAGCCGCCTCGGGGGGAGGGGGTAGGGCATTGATGACTGGCCCCTCGCATACCACCAAGTAATGCCTCGGAGTGAGTGTGCACACAACGCATTTAAGAAATCCCTTGACTACTTCCATTTGGAATGACATGGCAGACCCTCAAAACAGATCCGAAAAGATATCTCTCGAATTCTTCGTCCGCAGGATTGATCTCTATGTTGTACGATGCCTCCAATTGATGGCCCACTGATTACGAATCGACCGAGATTTCTGGTAACGACCGAGATCCTCAAGGGGTAAGAAAAGACCTTCAGTAAGTTTTTACAAGCCATTATAAGCTATTTTGAGCGACGAGAGGCCATTGAAGCCACTCAGAAACCTCTCCAAAAGCCTGGCTAACTTAGCAATCGGAGGGCCTTCACCGGAATCTCCGGCCAAGGCTTTGTGCAGGTACCTCGGAGCGTAGGAAGTGGCCTTTTTTCTCCATCTCGGTCGGTGTCTCCTTGGCTTCTTCCAGTGTGATCACCCTCAGGCCAAATTTCAACCACAACAATCCTGTAAGAAAATGTATGGGAAAAGAGAAAGGAAAAACACAGAGCACAAACCATGGAGGAATTCACAGAATTCTCATTGAATGAATTTATTTATAGAGGCAAACTTTATATACAGTTGCAAAGAATCATAACAAACTAATAACCTAAAAACAGCTCAGGCTCCAACTAATATGTACAGCGAGGCACAAAGAATTACAGCTCGGTAAAAAATAAAAAAAGCAACGTGGCTAACTACAAAAAATCTTCATCTTCATTCAGCCTTTCCCGCACTTCTGCTTCATTTTGACTGCAACTTGAGGCTGATCTTCTACTGTATGCTTCAATACCATCCCCCCCCCTCCCCGCGCAAGATGGAGAATAGAGATTGACTATTCCCATTTGGATAAATGAGAGCTAAGGAGAAAAAATGGCAAAGCTTTGGTAAAAATGTCAGCTAACTGCTACTGTTTGCTAACATGAGTGGTTTGAATGCTGTCTTCTTGAATCTTATCTCGGATCAAATGACAATCCAATTCAATATATTTGGTGCACTCGTGGAACACAGAATTGGCTGCAATGTGAAGTGTAGCCTGATTATCACAGAAAAAGGTGGCTACTTGTGGATGAGGAACTTGAAGATCATGCAAAATATAACGCAACCATGTTAATTCCGAGCAAGTAGCAGCCATAGCTCTGTATTCTGCCTCTGCAGAAGAGCGAGAAATAATGGATTGTTTGTTGGACTTCCAAGAAATTAGAGAACTCCCCAAGAATACACAGTAACCAATCACAGACCGCCTAGAATCATGACATGAGGCCCAATCCGAATCACAATAAGCTCGCAATGTCAGTGTAGATGAAGAAGAAAACAAAATGCCTTGGCCAGGGGCTGTTTTAAGGTACTTGAGGACCTTGTGTCCAACAACCAAATGTGTTGTGGTAGGCTTATCCATAAACTGGCTTAGTGTTTTAAATAGTATAACTAATGTCTGGCCTAGTTATAGTGAAATACAATAACTTGCTAATGAGCCTCCAATAAACGGTAGGTCAGAGAGAAGCTGGCTTGTGTCTTTGCTAAGTTTTAAGTTTTGATCCATTGGAATTTTGAGAGGTTTAGAACCCAATGTACCAGAACCTGCTAGAATATCGAGTGCATACTTCCTCTGACAGATGTGAATCCCTTTAGATGAGCGAGCAACCTTTATGCCAAGGAAAAAACTAAGGGAGCCAAGATCCTTAATCTTAAATTTGTCATCTAAAAACTGCTTCAAAATAGAAATGGAATCCAAACAGTTGTTGGCCACAATAATGTCATCGACATATACCAACAAAGCTATAAAATTAGTGCCATCCTTCTTGATAAATAGACTATAGTCAGCCTTGGATTGTGTATAACCAAATTCAAGAAGGGAATTAGAAAATTTAGAGTACCATTGCCGAGAGGTCTGTTTGAGACCATAGAGACTTTTGAGGAGTTTGCGAACTTGATGAGGTTTTCCTTTTGTGTAACCAGGTGGCTTTTTCATGTAAATCTCCTCCTCTAAATATCCATGTAAGAAAGCATTATTGACATCAAATTGTTGCAAATGCCATCCTTTCACAGTTGCAATAGAAAAAAGGCATCGAACTATAACAAGCTTGGCAACCGGAGAAAATGTCTCATGATAGTCAATCTCTTCTTGTCGAGTGTAGCCTTTTGCCACTAATCTAGCCTTATTTCTCTCCACAGTCCCATCTGAATTGTATTTAACCTTGTACACATTTGCAGTCAATGGCTTCTTTTTCAGAAGGTAAATCAGTAACTTTCCAAGTGTGATTAAGTTCAAGGGCAAAAATTTCAGCTTCCATAGCCTTACACCAGTTAGGGTCTTGAATGGCTTGCTTATAGGTTTGAGGTTCAAGGTGAGTGTAAATGGAAGAAGAAAAGGCTTGAAAAGCAGGAGAAAAATGCTGATATGACAAGAAATTAGCTAAAGAAAAGGGTGTACTTGAAGAAGAAGGTTGCATCTTGTCCAAAGATGGGGCTAGTGAAGTGAGACTGGCCTGCTGACAGTGGTAATCCTGCAGATATTGAGGTGCTTTTCGAATTCTAGTAGATTTGCAAGGAAGAGCATATTAGGAGAAGCAAAATTGAACATAGGAAACATAGGTTGAGATGTTTTTTGTTCAAAATTGGAAATGGAGGAAATAGTATGAAAAGGAAAAATAGTTTCATGGAAAATTACATCCCTAGAGAGAAAGGTAGTATTGATGTGAAGATCAAGAATTTTATATCCTTTAACACCAAAAGGATAGCCTAAAAAGACACATTTTCTGTCTCTAGAATCAAACTTCTTCCAACCATGGGATAAGGTAGAAATAAAACAAAGACAACCAAAAACTTTCATGTGCCCATAGGTAGGTTTGGTATTGAAAAGAAGTTCAAAAAGGATTTTGTTGGCCAACAAGGGTGTGGGTGTTTAGTTGATAATGTAAGCAGTAGTCAAAATGCAATCATTCCAATATTGAAGTGGAATTCTTGCTCGAAATCTCAAGGCCCTAGCCACATTAAGCAAGTGCTGGTGTTTTCTCTCTACAATGCCATTTTGTTGTGGTGTTTCAACACAGCTTCTTTGATGTATGATACCTTTATTGGAAAAAACTCATGCATTTGAAATCTCCATTGTCATTTCTTAAGATTTTAATTTTCACTCCAAATTGGGTCTCAACCAGATTATAAAAGGATTATAAGCATTGCCTAATTTTAGATTTGGTATTGAGTAAATAGACCCAAGTGCTTATAGAGAAATCATCAACAATAGTTAGAAAATACCTAGAACCATCATAAGCAGCCACAAAACAAGGTCCTCAAAGGTCACAATGCACAATTTCAAATAAAATGAAAGATCTATGTTGACTAATAGGAAAAGAAAGTCAATGCTACTTTGCCATAGGACAAATACAGCAAGAAAATTCATTAATGGAAAGCATTTTATCTTTTACAATCGGATCATTTATAAACTATAATCGAGAAGTAGAAATATGACCAAGGCGATAATGCCAAAGGTCAGGAATAGATTTGCTATTCATAATAGATGCAGAAACAAATATATCTTTATGTAAAAACTTTGAAAGAGTAGTTACTAAAGTTGAAGAAGCAACTTCAATCCCCAGCAGGTGATATAGGTCATTTCTCACTTCACCCATCCCAATCGTTGTCCAAGATAAAAGGTCCTGAAGAAAACAATAATTAGAGAAGAAAACAAGACAATAAATAAGAGATTCTGTAATTTTTTTAGCTGAAAACAAGTTGAAAGACAAGGATGGAACACACAAAACATCTTTTAGGATAATAGTGTCTGTCACCTTAACTACACCAATATGTTTCACGGGTACCTCAAAATCATTTGGCAATTTATCTGAATAAGAAATCTTAGCTATCATGGTGGTAAAAAATTCAGTGTCACAAATCATATGATCCGTGGCACCCATGTCTATTATCCAAGGAAAGGCAAATGGAAATACTAGATATCTTAGGAATACTTGGAGCATGTGGTGCAGGGGTAACAATGGATTGGATCTGATTGGCAGAGTAAAGAGTAGTGGAGGAGTCTTTGTGCTAGCGTAAGGCCAATAGCTGCTGTTATTGTCCCTTAGTCAAAGCCACCTTAGCATCATCTTCTTCATCTTGGACAGCAGAATCAGAGATGCTAGACTGATTTGCAAAAGCAACATGTCTCTTTCCTTTGCTAAAAAGCTTGTGACCTGGAGGGTACCCATGAAGCTTATAGATTTCTCAACCACATGACCAAATGTGCAAATGGGAGCTTTAGCATTTCCAATCTTAAAACAATTCTCCAATAAGTGCCCTTGAACATTACAATGAGTGCAAAATGGTCTGTCCCTTTTCCGAGTAGTTACAAATTTTTGAGCAAGTTTGGTATTGACAAAAATTTTTCTGGCAACTAGGGCCATAGAATCATAGGAAGGTACATTTGAAACCATTTGATGTTGTCTCTCCTATTGTTGAACCAAGAAGAACACCTTGTTCATAGGGGGTAAAGGGTCTAATAGCATGATTTGGTCTCTCACATTAGCAAAGGAATCATTCAAACACATCAGAAATTGAATAACACAATCTCTTTGATGCCGATTGAACAATATTTTTAAGTTCCCACAACTACATTCAGACATTGGATTATACATTGAGAGCTCATCCCGCAGACTTTTAAGCTTACCATAATAGATGCTCACCGAATCATGTTCCTGCTATAATCCAGCTAAAGCCTTCTTCAATTGAAATATTCTTGGTCCATTTTGTTGAGAAAAATGCTCCAGAAGCTCCATCCATGTCTCCAAAGCATTGTCAACAAAAACTACACTCGATTTAATTGTGTTGCTGATAGAATTTTGAATTCAAGAGACAACCATATCATTACATTGTTCCCAAGCTTCAAGCAATGGATCCTCAACATTTGTGGGCTTGGGAATAGCTTCATTGATGAATCCAAGCTTGTTCTTAGCTCTCAAAGCTCTATGCATTGCTCTGGAGCAAGTAGCATAGTTATCTGTGGTAAGAAAGTCTGTAACTAAAGTTACTCCAGGGTTATCACCATTTCTAATCAGTAAGGGTTTGCTGGGTCACTAAAATTCAAAAATTTGGAAGTAGTTGATGAGTTTGATGATGGGTTTTGAACGGAATTGGCTGTTGAAGAGCTTTCTATGTTTGTTGGAATTTCTGCCATGGTTTATCGCTCTCATTGCTCTGATACCATGTAAGAAAATGTATGGGAAGAGAGAAAGGAAAAATAGAGAGCACAAACCATGGAGGAATTCGCAGAATTCTCATTGAATGAATTTATTTACAGAGGCAAACTTTATATAAAGTTGCAAAGAATCGTAACAAACTAACAACCTAAAAACAGCTCAGCCTCTTGCTAATATGTACAGCAAGGCAAAAAGAATTACAGCTCAGCAAAAAAAAAAAAAAACAACGTGGCTAACTACAAAAAATCTTCTTCATCTTCATTCAGCCTTTTCTGCACTTCTGCTTCATTTTGACTGCAGCTTGAGGCCGATCTTCTACCGTATGCTTCAATATATCTGGCTGTTGCCAATGTTGGAATATTAACATAAGTTTTCATACGCTTGCATGCATGCTAGGCTGAAATAGATATGACAGCCACAACTTATAAGTTCATTTCATAAGTTAAACTACTCAAGTTTGATAGAAACTAAAATCCCTAGGAACTAGATGAGCATGACATTAATCTGCAGTCTCATGGCACAGGCAGGAAAAACATGCAAGTAATATCTTCTTGCACTAAAAGCTCTTATAAATACTACATTTGTTCAGTTGCATAAAGCGAGCAGATGGCAAGTAGATAAGGATCAAAATAGGTCTTGATTTGTCACTAGCTCATATTATCGAAACATCCATTTCAACTAAACAATCTATGGCCAGCACGCCAACACCATGAGAGGTCAGAAAGCATTGGTAGCAGTACAAAAAGCTTTTAAGATTTGAGGTAAGAATTGCAGAACTTTTAGGGGGATCTTCCGAGGCACTTTGATTCCAGAAGAATATAATGCTGAAGAGAGAGTAAAAAAGGACCTTGGTTAAAGAGAATAAAGAGCAATTCTATTGGTTATTTATCCAAAGGACTCTCAATCATTCGCAATACAAACATATTTGTCAACTATTCTGATAAAATATATGCACAAGCTCTTTGCATAATTTTTTGATACTTGAGTGGAAATTAGGTATTATGTTCTGTAAATCAAGTCTCAAAGATAAAAAACAATGATACAGGGCATATTAATCCCATTGTTTTGCAACTAAAGTGCTCTTAACTGCTTGATATATAATAATGTCTATCAATTATCTTTGATGAAAAACACACAAAGTTTTCCAAGATATATTTGGTTTACATAACACTGATGCTTGAAAAGAATACAATGCAAGTTACAAATTGAGGTGCACATCAACTTCAAGAAGGCTCCCCTTTTTTGCAAAAGGTTCCTCCTAATCTTATCATGCATGATGAGTGTAGTCACAACAGGAAAGGAAGCTGGAATGAGCAACATTGTAAACTAATGGTGATAGTGATGAGAAAATTGGTAGTACTGAATGACAGAAAAAAAAAATCTCTACAAAGTAAGTAAATTGAACTTACATAAATAAAAATGTAATGTTAAAAAAAATCTCAAATTGAATCTGGGTCCTAAGAAAGAAATCCTCCCTTGTGAATAGAAGTTTCCATTTAGAAGAGCCGCCCTTGAAAGATATAGAGAATAATACAACTTGCAGATGTATCATTACATCGAAGCATATTTGACATTCTCATGGAAGCTCAGCAAGTCTCTGATTTCACCACTTTAAATAAAGGCAAGTTATCTATCATCTTATCTTAAATATGCAAATAAAATGTTCCTCCAAAAGATTACTTCCCATGCTCCAAGCATGAGTAAAAGAGACCTTCTCAGTTTGATAATTTTTCAAGAAAGCAAAAAAATCATAAAAAAATCCCTGATTGGCCAAAGCCTCAATCTTTCAAGCTGCCTTTTCCCGCACACCTATTCAATTATATTACTAGTAGGTAAAAAATTCACTTTCTTGGTTTCATGGAATTTAGTTATATCCCAAGTTTTTAGGTTATGATGGTCCATGACATATTATCATCCCACTTAAATGATCATGTTCATACTCCCTATGAATCTTCTTCTGCTCCTCCTTGACCATATATATCATCTACGATGTTGCATGCCCCCTTTGTGCAGACTCTTTATTTTCTTCCTTCTTCGCCACAAACTCATCTCATCACTTCTGCGGTGCGTTCTTGAGGTGATATCTAGCTTCTTATAACAGTTCAAGATGGCAGGTCCTCACTCAAAAAGACTCATCAAAAGGTACTTTTTAGATTTCTTAATTCTGTATAAGTAGCTAAGATCTCCTCAGTGAATAATCATTGTGAAATTAAACACATGTCGGCATAGATCCTCATGCTTCCGTCCCATGTTGTCTCTGTCATGCCTCAATTTCGAAACATGACATAGCTCATGCCTCGAAATTCGAGGCACAACATAGTTATACTACCGAGGGGTACAACCTACGATAACACGAAGCCCACTATTATATTTTAGCTTTCAAATCCATCACAAACAAAATATAATAATTAAAAGTCTGGACCATCTTGTATGAACTCTAAGCCCGAACCATTCTTCGTTCTTATCAACCTTATTCATCTTGAGAGACAAAAAAATAGAGATATATAGGTGACATAGCTCAGTAAGTAAAAACTTTCTCTATCTTACTATATCAAGTATAAGTTTTTTTATGTCAATGCATCATTTAAAAAACAAATGATAGATATTACAAAATAAAGCATTTCATAGTATAGTATATTAAAACAAGTCATAAAGCCAATCATGCATGCATAAATTATTCATATTTCATAAATATGGTTTTAAGTTCATTCTGCAAATAAATTCATAAATTGTCATTCTGCCATCTAGCCATAACATAGTTCAAAATATTGCTTATATATATTCATGCTATAGTCACTTTATATTGGCGACGACCCGTGTTGGTAATCAACATATATTTGTATTTCTTATGCCAACTTTATACCAACTGGTAGGGCTTGCTTTCGTATGGATATTAGCTCCGGATGTCATTTTTTTCAATTCTAGAGATCATACATAACTTTCCGAGTGCCTTTAGAAAATATATATCTTTTTCTTAAAATATACATATAAATAGATAAAAATACTAAATGACATAATCAGATTGATATTTCATAACAATACTATTTCATCAAAATATTCATAAAACTATTTTTTCTAATAAAGCATGATTTTTATAACACGGATGCTGATCCATAATTTTAAGAAAAGTATTATATTTCCATAAGTAAATTTTATGCACGAAAAATATGATTATTTGAAAAATAATAATGAGTGTAAGATCTATTTACCTCTTTTGTCTTAAACTGTCAGACCTTGCTAAGTAACTTCGCTTGACCTATTTAAAATATTAGCAGTAAAATTAATTTCTAATTGATGACTTTAATAAAATAATACGAGAAGACTTGACCGGACGTACGATAGTTTCTGATAAGTCAAGTCTAGATGATTCGTTCAATGAATCAGACTCAATCAGGCCAAGAACAATCAATAAGGTTCATCAATGGGTGTTTCAAGGATATTCAATAGGGCCAGGGTGATAGGTCTAATAGGCGGCTCGGACACTAAAATAGTTTAGGGCTTCTTTTCAAGGATCAACTTGAGTTCATTGATCAGGTCGACAGAACTTTGTACTGAGATCCAGAGGTCTCCTAGAGAAAGAAAATAAGAGAGAGAAAGAGAGGATGGGTTCTCCCTCCTCTTTTTTTATTCTTTCTTGGTGAACAGGAGAGAAAGAGAGTGGACCGATGACTGTAGTCATGGTGGGGGTCAACACCAAAGTGCTGACAAGCAGTCGGAGATTCAACTGTAGGTGGTGGCGGTCAGCAGTGGTGACCGGTGGCTGAAAAAGAAAGAGGATGATCAAAAATAGAGGCAGTATTGGATCGATGGCTTCGTGTCCCTACTTGCTGACCGGCGGATGGGGCTCCGACATCAGTTAGACGTCGACACCAGGAAGAGGCTAAGAGCTTCAACGAAGAGTGCCGACAGCGGCGGTGGTCGAAAAAGAAAAAAGAAGGATAGGTAAAAATAGGGTCGCCTTTTGTCGGTCGATTTTCGACCGATTTTTCGACTGGTGGCCGTGATTCCAGATCGTGGGAAGAAAGAGGGAAGGGGAGGAAGGATAAGGCATTACCTCGGCTTCAACAGTGATTTCTCAAGAGCACAATAATGGGCAGCTGCGAACTCAACGGGAAAAGGAAGAAAGAAGGAGAGGGAAAGAGAAGGATTGCTCAGGATGGAGAGCTCTAAAAGAAGAGAGCTCTCCCTTTATAGAGAAGCCCTAGGGTCTCGGCAACCTTAAGACTCTGACTCCTAGTTGGAATCGTTGAAGGAGAAGAAGACTCCGCGCTTGGCCACTCCATGGGCAAGGCCTCATGTCAGGCCGATCGCATAGATCGGGCTAGACCGGGCCTTCGCAGTCTCACGCATCTTATACATAAACCCTCATCCAGGCTGTTGCAAGCACTTTTACTCCAATGTTTAACTCCAACATGCTCCAGACTACAAATAAGGATCAGGCACCGGCATGAGGCTACTTCCTACCCACTTGTAGCGGTTGCTCATCAACCAAAACATGAGCAGTTGAAGCTGAACATATCCCATGCGCAAGTAGAGAAGAAAAAACAAGCTTCTGGCTTATGGAAGTTACAAGCACCTTTAGAACATCCAACTCCAACATGCTCCAGCATCGGGCATTGATATGACAGCTGCGCATCCTGGTTGTTCATCTCTCGCTGTTGTTGTCTTCATCAACCAGAAGATGAATCGTTGATGCCGAACACATGCAAGCATGTGAAAGTGAAGAAGAAACACAAACATCCGGCTCCTCAAATTCCACACTGTATTTTTCTATGATCAAGAGGTGTCACTCCAGTCCACGTGTCACCTGCTCTCCAAGGACCACATTCAACAGTAATTCTGCAAACTGACCACAAATTTTCGTTGGAAATGGTCCTATGTGTCCCTACTTCAAGGTGATTAATTTGGAGAGCAGCCATACCGGAAAAGGTGACGATCTTCATGAGATATCTGCCGCCAGGTCTATATTTGATGTCAGACTGGCTTTAAAGGAAGGCCCCAACCCAACATCTTCACAACACTGTGTTTGGTTCCCAGGAGTTTCAACCAGTGGATTATCTTCGGACGCCTGCTTCCTGCTTTCATAACACTCGGTAGCTATTTTCAGAAGACTTTACAATCGATTTCCTGGACTCTTTATTTTTCCCCTGTTTTGTTCAAAGGTCTCTCTTGGAGCTGGATTTCTTGTACATTATGTTCCTCTCTTTTCATCTTAATAAATTTGAGAGGGCATGTGCCTCCCTCATCATTTCACACACAATAAAAAGAAAGAAAGAAGAAAATGGTATGAAGTACAGGCCAAAGCCAATATGATGTGGACGACCGCATCCAAAGTTTCGTTCCACATTAAATAATTAGTAAGAGATAGATGCATTAATATATATATCAAAACCTTTTGATTGAAATCAGACCCACTGTTTCTCTCCAGCAAGAGGTATATTAGAGCAAATCGTTAACAATCCTTAGAAAAACAGACACTTGTAAAGACAATGTAGAATGTGGCTCTTGAAGAGCGAGATTCTTAGATCGGAGACACATTGGATGAAGTGTAGTGCCGCTCTTAAAACTAGGATCTTGGGTTGGAGCTGTGACAAATAATGCATACAAAAGAAATTAGGTACCAAGCTCGATGGAATAGTAGCAGTGGATTGCACCTGAGAGTGAGTTAAATTAGCAAATATGTGAAAGGAGAGAATCTTGAGAATGACCCGTTAAGGTTTGGTCGAAAATGGAATACTTAATAGAAAGTAGATGGAATAACATAGATAATTAAAATATAGAAGGATTAATATAGATAATTGGATTCAAAACTTAACGGTATCCTTTTAAGTTGAATTGGGTTCCAACATATATAACAAAGCTTTGTAATTTAAAGAATTATCGCGATAATCGACCATCAGCTTTGATACCACTTGTTGAGGAACTAGAAATTTTGGTACCAGGAGGACTTGATATATATGTAAAAATCCAATTTAACCTAAAAGTTCAAGCTTGTTATGTTTGGGCATAATCATTGATTTCAGTTATTATCTCTCCTGGTCATTATTCCATGTGGGAATAAATTTCATACTTGAACCTAAACGCAATATATTTTGAGGATGAAGATACCTATACATATGGTTCTAACTCATCATCTTCTTCACTTGTGTGGCTGGTGACTAGCAACAAAGTTGAATTTTTAGCTTGAGCAATCAAGATCCTAAGAACTATGAGGGCCCGTGCATGCGTATATATTTAGTCCCACATTAGCTATACACTGATAGATCTTGGGTACTTGTACAGGGTCAGGAAGCTCAGATAATACTTTTTGACTACTCAAACTATTTTGGATGAGGCCTTAGATTGTTGCAAATGATATCAAGATAGAGCTAGTTCATGGTCTACGTGGACTAGGAAATATTACAATACAAACTTATTTGGATTGACTGTGGCTGATCATGGTAATTGTGATTGTATTTGAATAAATGTAGACCCTTAGCCTGGTAAGGATGTTAGAGCCTGAATGAGGGAGTATATGAGGACTTGTGCATGCGTGTGTTTAGTTTCACATCGATTATACACAAAGATAGATCTTGGATACTCATATAGGACCAAAGAGCCCCAACAATGCCTTCCAAGTAGCTTCTTTGGGTAAGGTTCTGAGTTGTTACAAGGACAAAATAATATAGCAACAACAAAATAATATAGCAACAACAGAACTACAATATGAGCTAATTATTAGCCTCTCTTTTCTCAAGAAAAACATTTGAATCTTACTTTCATTGTAAGTAATTGAATAACTTAATTTTCAAGAACAAGGATTCTCATGATTATCTAAGGATGTGGTGGTCTCGTCAAGGTGCCATTGCAAGGAAGGACTTCTAAGAATGAAGAAAGCTGACTAGGGCTAGAAGTAGGCTGAGGCAAGTTGGATCTTGCTGGCACCGGGTCAAGTTAAGGGCCACACAAGAATATAAAAGTCGGGCTTCGGTTCATTTTTCTACCGGGTATAGGTCAATTCTTGGTCATGCAAGGACTCGAAACCTAAATTTGAAACTCAGCTTGAACAGGCTCAGCTTAGCAATTTCTATTGATTTTTGCATAATTTGTATGAAACATTCCAGTTTTATATCATGATGTATTATTGTTTCTATCAAATTGAGTTTCATGTCACATGTTTATTTAATGAATTAGCTGTTTTCTTTGAACATGTACTGATTATTAGGTCATCTCAAAGAGGTTTTGTTAACCCAGAATACAAAGATTTTGTTCACGCTAGGCCAAGCAATTTGGGCCAACTGGGCTATAGCAAATTTAGTTCGAGTCTAGATCGGCCTTTAAGGCGGTGGGTTCGGGCTTGTTCTACATTCAAGCTAGTGCCAAAATTCTCTTTTGGGCTTCAGACCAACCTCCAGCTAAGGAAATATTTTTTCGAATAGAAGTGTGGCCTAGCTCCCTTACTCGAGCCAAATGTTGTGCTTACTCTTAAAAGCTCGGTAAGCTTTATCATTACCACTAAAGGCTATTTGTATCATGGCAAATAACACTATTATTTTTGTATTAAAAACTCTAAAGATAACTTTAAATTTGACACACTTTTCATTAGCCTTAGGGATCAAAAATCTAATTAGAAGGATAACGTTGCAAAACTAAGGTAAAATGAAAGATGATTACATAGTTACTGTTTTAAAAGGATAAATAATAATAAATAGCCATTTATATTTATAGGGGTATACGTATGACCCAATTTTTTTTTAAAAAAAAAACTACCGACCAATCAATTCCGGGCCTCGGTCGGGTTCAACCTGGTGCGATCTTTCCCCATATAATGTCTGGTCCGACGGGCAGCCCAAGTCAGGTAAATTATATCAGACATGGTTGCCGACTTGATCCAAAGCCTTCATTTATTCAGAGGAAGAAAAGAACACCCCCGTCTTCGATCCTTCCTTCCTCCCTTCCTCGCCGAACCCCGCCCGCCGTCGTCGTACTCCACCGCCGGCTGTCTTCTTCGCCGAATCCGACGCCCCAGGTGACGCTCTCTTCCCCCGCTCGCTCTATTTGTCTCTCACCTCCTCTTACCTCTCGTCTTCCGCACCCACTCCTTTTCTCCCTCCTCCGTTTCGTTCTCTCTCTGCCGTCCTTCGCCGTCTTTTCCTTCCCGATGGCGGCGCCGTGTACCACGGTTCTTGGTCCTCCTCCGCCCACACATCCTTCTCCTCGCTCCCCTCTCCCTCCCCCTCTTTCTGCGCCGCGCCCACTCTTTTTATTTCATTATAGCCGTTTTCTCTCGACCCGTAGTTCTTTTAGTACCTGATTGATGCATTGGTAGGTTATAACTGGTCTTGGTTGACTTCCAAGTAAGTTCTTTCTTGGTTAAATTAACTCATATTGGTCAGATTTGTTTCCTCAAGACCGTTGCTTTATGTGATTGCATGCATTTTCTGGTTCCTTTTTAGCTAATTTACCAAGAATCCGCTTTACAAAAAAATCTTGATTTTTCAAAGAATTCTTCTCTGAGAGGGTATTTGCTTGCACATTCTTTTTTCCCCATTCTTCATAGGAGTCATCTATGACTTTTTTTTTAAGCACGTAAGAGTGTCATATAACCCACTTTAAGCGGCCATCAACGATAATTGTTTCTGGATTTATTTTTGTTGTTCCTTTTTCTGAGGTTTGGAGATATTTCTGTGATAGTTATATCTTGATATTTGTGAATTTCACATTTACCTTTCCAGTTTCAATTATTTCTTGATATGTTATTTTCTTAGAAACTCTGATGACTACACATCGATTTATGTTAGTTACATCACCTATTTATTCCCCAATTTTTTTTGTGGTGATTAGTCAGATTGCATTCAGAGAAGTACGCAAAGATGTCAAATGAAAACCACTTGAAGACATGGGTTGAGGACAAGTTGATGTCATTGATGGGCTATTCCAAGAGTGTAGTTGTTCAATATGTCATTCGTTTAGGTAATCATCAATTTCCAGATTACTTACGTGAATTGTCTTCTATATTGTGATATATTAATTTATATTTGTTTAACAAAAAAACTTCACTTCATATGCAGCCAAGGAATCTTCTTCACCTGACACTCTTATGAGTAAGCTTGTAGAGTTTGGGTTCTCTTCGTCAATAGATACACGCTCATTTGCTGTGGAGATATTTGCTAAAGTCCCGCATAAGCAGTCTGGGTTGAGTGTAAGTTTTCACTTAATTCTCATGGAATAGAGGGAAGACCTGACTCTTTTTGTCATGTTATTGTTACTGCCTTTTGTGTTCCCACCCCAAGAGATACACAAAGAAGACTATTAAGCTTCGAGAATATAAGTTGACAGTGTACTTATTTAGAAAAAAACAACTTAAACTCTCAATCATTTGGACATATATGTCTTGTAATGAATGCTAGATTGCTCGTAGAACATGAATAGTCAAATTGAAAAAAAAAAAGTTTGTTTCAGTACCACATTCTAAAGCAAGGTGCTTTGCACTACTCTTGCACTGTTTGCATCATCCAGTTACTGATTCCTTCCACACAATTTCATAGAATCAATTTCTTTTTGGCGGCTTGATTTTCTCAAGTGAATTATTTTTTCTCCTGCAGCCTTGCTTGTCTTCAAATCGTATCCTATGTTTGTCTTGAAGGACATTATGCTTGCTATCATATTAACTTCATTCTTGTGTTGGCACTTATCTAGATTCCCCATACCGGTATTTGCAATTATTAATTTTTAAGTTATTTTTATCATTTTATCATTTTCACTTATAGTGACAAGTGATAACAAAATGCTTTTGTTGAGAATGGCCTATAATCTGAAATATTTATATTCACTGCTCATCTCTATTTGTTCCAGAATTACCTGAAAGAGGAAAAAGAAGCAGCTCAGTTTGCAAAGAAGCAGAGGAGTTACAAGCTGCTGGATGCTGATGATGAAGAAGGGGACGACCGAGTACCAAGTACCAGTGCAACTTCTCAGCCAGGAAAAATGGGTTCTCGTCAAAAGCATTTTAGGAAGAAGAGCGAAACTCAAGAGAGTGAAGATGATGAGGCATATTTGCTACACCTTTTTTCACTTTTTATTTCATATGGTAAGCTGTCAGGCTGACACTTCTCCTAATGGTTCCTTACATTGTTTTGACTGTGTGCTGTATTGCAGCCAACCACAATTGGAGGACATGGTCGACATGTTCGAAGGCGTACGTCAGGGATGGATGATGATGATGATGATACTGAGGTATGCTTTTTCAGTAGGAGGCTTGAACTGGTACCTGTCAGTAACATTAGATTATGCAACTTTATTTAGGGAAAGAGCTTATTATTATTATTATTATTATTACTATTATTATATATCATCTGGATCAAGAAGTTAATCCCTTTGTCAGATGCTTATGTTATGGTTTAAAAATACCCTGTCCTTGGCTAAGTATCAGAAGATGATACATCATCCAAGAAACTTGCTAGCAGAATATGCTCATTAAGTAGCACTCTCAAAACATTTTTTTTTAAAAGAGAAATTCTATGGGAGATGATAGAAGCTTGAAATGCAGATTGATCATATACTTCATCACATTTTATGGATAGCTTATAAAATCTGACAATACGGAAAATCATTTATATAAAATTTGGATCAGTTGCATAATTGGAGTTGAATGGCTTGACTAATACTGTGTATGTGTTGTTAATGTATCAGGATCCAAGGGAGGGACTATGTATGATTTAAGATGAGGAGAGAGGGGTTACAATTAAGGACAATGATAGAGGGAGAAAGGATTTGCTTCATTGCTGTAATGCCATTGAGAAAGAAAATAATTTAGTTGGGGGTTAGGTTCTTTGATGAATAAATTCAGTCATTATATATGAGTACTAAGAGTGTTTGTTGAAGAGTTATGACCATTCATGAGGAAGGATATTCTTTGACTTATCGTGATTAAATATGAGAGAAGAAAGGTTGAGGCATATACTGTCAAAAGTTGTTTTAAATATCTTTATTAAGTTCTTGAAAGGGATGCTATGAAGTTGTATCTCTGAAGAGAGAAGGGAGGAAGGGTGTTGTTTTCTACTTTATTAAGTTAGTAAACATAGTTGATCTGATTTCTTTGGACTTGGATTTAAGGTTATATGTAGTCGAAAAACTGCTGCATGTCCAAGGACCAGGTGATCTCATGGATCACTAAGGAAAAATCCATGAGATTGATGCCTCATGGATCACTAAGTGTCTCTCCTGTCATCATTGTTTGTACAAATTCTTGCTCATAGTTGACTTCGCCTAGTCACATGAGCTTTTATGAACTTTAATGAGTCATATGTGCAACCTTTCTCTCTAGAGGTAGCCAAAGCCCTTAAGAAGTTGGCCCAATAATTTCACAGTGCCAACAAGTATCTAGGTAGATGAAATGATCCTTCCTGGATTCTATTGCAAATGGATTCCAAATCATGCTTGTGGGGCTGTTGTATGAACTTAAATTATAGTCTAGATTTTGATCTCAATACGCAAGATTCTTGATCATTGATAAATTGGAATACTGAAATTGGTTTTGGCTAGAAAAGGAGAAAATTTTCATGCAAGAAATCTACAAGAAAATTTGACTTTTGGTAACTCCTTTTTTTCAGTTAATGTACTTTCATAATTTTCGATTAATGATGGATCTATTTGGGGAACTTGCGATCTCCTTATGTTCTCATCTATCTCGATATAATTTAGCTTTTATAACATACCTTTTTCCAAAAGAAATCCTTAGATAGTACTCCTCTGTTTTTCTATAATTCATGTCCCTTCAGCATTAGGTTTATTACCAATATGTAGATATCTAAAGGTACACTTGTCTTCAACCTTGTTCGAACATTGCTTGGCTTGAATTAGGTTAATCTGTTTGCCACGTGCTTTCTTTTTTTATTTCTTTTTATTTCTATTTTTTTCTTTTTTCTCACGTCCTTTATTTTTAGGTGGGGGTTGCCACACCCAGGGTTTCTAAATGCTGATCAATCAGCTAACTTGATGGGTGACAAATATTGAGTTGAATCGAGATACTGTTTTAACTATGCCATGATGGAAGGCTAGAGAAAGTTTAAAATGGAAGGCATATCCCAATACCTTACCTGTTATTGAATGAGCATGTTACCGAAATATCAACTTATAGGTAGGAAAAAAAAATAATTACTGTTTAGGGCATTGACTTTAAAAATTAATGATTGAAAAAAGATCCACTTTATCTTAAGAGAGAGAGAGAGAGAGAGAGAGAGAGAGAGATCAAAGGAATGTCAGCCATTTTTTGATATTGTCCTAGTTGATGTCTTGGGATATATTGCTTCATGCTGGGTGAGATGTAAGGGCTTCTATTATTTATATCTTGCATTGGTGAATGTGGATATAAATACAAATTGATATCTCAGTTGAGATTTCAGCTAAGATGAAAACCATGGTTCCATTTTTGTTTCATAGGGTATTAACTCATATAATATTAGTTGACTACCATCGTTCGTTTCAGTGCAGACTCTCCTATATGTTGCTTTTAGGGGCTTGTTATAACCCATGAAATGTGATTTCAATATGTAGCTATTTTGAAGGTTGTCATATTGGTTATGAGCAATCTCATTTCTAGAAGTTAGATAAGCGATTGATTTCATAGGATAAACTTTTTATGAGGTTCATCTAGCACCTCAGATGCCTGCAACGCTTGTACACATTTCGGGATTGAGCCGTCAGGGCTATCTTGGAGTTGGTATTATGTGATAGTTAATACCACATTAGGTTTGTAACTTGTCTGATGTCTTCTTGTTAAATTTACCAAAACATCTATTAAATCTTGGTCAATTGTTGTGTTAGAAGTACTTCATAATCTTTGTCATTTTTCCAATGTAACGATGGGTTATCACCTTGTTTTTCTGCAGTCGGAAGAAGCCAGGATACGTGACCAAGAAGAACGAGAACAGCTGGAGAGGAATATCAGAGAAAGAGATGCAGCTGCTACTCGAAAGGTAAGAAATTTAATTACATGATAATCATCATGCTTCCATTTACCCGTTTGATGAAATTGATATGTTTAGTATTTATGGAAAGGGTTTTCTTGTCATACACAAACATTTCTCGCACTAATGAGTAATGCTATGAAAAAGAGTGGTTTTTTACAGAATAAAGAAAATGCAGGATCCATTGATCTTCACTTTTCCTGATTATCGTGTTGAGGAAGTGAAGAGATGGCTCTTCTAGTGCTTTTCATAAATAAACTTAACAGGAAGAAGAGATGGCTGTATCACTTAATATGACCTTGAATGTACTTTAGAATTTTTATTTGCAACATGTATGTAAAAGAAATTGATCATCAAAGCAACCTGTTTTCTGGATTCGTTCATCCTATCACAGTTGTTATTCTTTTGATACCTGTTTTAATAACAATGAATAACCACTTTGACATCCCTCTACTTTGGACTCTCTTTCAATTATAGAAGTCTGCCCTTTCCAGCTGCATACTGTTTGCTCAACTTGAATTATCTATTAGTTCCTATTTTACTTTTAAAAAGCTTCTACTGAAATTATGTTTCTTGTTATTTTTTCTTTGTAATAGTTGATGGAGCCAAAGTTAACAAAGGATGAAGAAGGTATAATTCGTGCAGTTGTGTTTGTTATTATGTTTCTTTTTTAGCAAGTACTTCTTATTTTTATTTGTTATTTTCTTTAACAGAGGAGATTATTCGGAGGTCTCAAGCATTTGAGCAAGATGACACTTCAGAATTAAGGTTCGTATCTTCAAATCCATTTTTTTGATCTTTATTTTATTTTTCTTTTGTAGTACAAAATGCTAGATATTCTGATTCGTATGAATGAATTCTAGTTTGGTAAGGCTAATGTAATTATAAAATTATAAATTGTCAATGTTGGGTTTGTAATAGATGAGGTTGTGTGTATTTCTGTTGCAACATATATAATCATCTGGGAAAGTCTTGGGTGGATGGAGGGCTCAACAGATCATTTAAGTTTTTTATTTCATTTCATAGTAGGAAAGTTTGATCCATGAAATACCATTGCCAACAATGAAGAAGAAGAAGAAGAAAAGTGCCACAAAAAAGTTTATCGACCTGTAGTATGTTTTGAGGACCTAGAGGATGGGCAAATAGTATCTTGACATTTTCACTACATGTATACTGACTTGGATGAGTATTGGAGATCTGCTTGAAATTTTTAGGGGCACCTATGTCGCAAATTTAGAAATTAGAATTAAAAGTCTTATGTCAAATATTGTAGATTCACACACTTTACTCCATTCTACTTCTCCAAGTAATGCCCTTCACATTGGCAATACCTATGGTATCGGCTGGATGTTTCATTTTGATTATGCAGTTATTAAAGAGCCATCAATTTTACATTTTGGTCTGCACAATTCTGATTTAGAAAATTCTCTCATAATTTTTCTTTTTTTGTTTGCTGTCCTTGTGTACCAGAAAGTTTTCAAGGCAAGCATATCTGCAGAAGAGGAGAGACCAGAAGCTCCTGGAGTTACGGTACGCTGGAAAATGCCTTTATGATTGCCCATTTAATTTCACTTAGTTTCATGAACAATCATGTTCACCTATATCTTTTAGTATGGATGCTGATTCAGCTAATTCTGACGCTGTATAATGTGTTGATACTTGCCAATCTTAGGGATGATATCATCGATCATGAATATCTCTTTGAGGGTGTAAAGTTAACAGATGCAGAAGAACGTGAACTAAGGTAAATCATATGTACGGTTTGTCTTTCTTATTTGAACTAAGACATTATTATAATTTTATTTCTTTTAGATGATTCTACCATTTTTTGTTAAAATATAATTCAATATCTTTTTAATGTTTTTGTCATGACAGCTAGGTGGCATGTACTACGAATACAATTCTAGTAGTTTATAAATTGCTGCAATTTGCTTGATTAGTTCCTTGCCCTTCCCTTCCTGAACCCTCCAGACAGCTCAAGCACTAAGCAGAAGTATACAGCTAAAGAGAACAAACTATGAGAACCTCTAATACCTAGTAGATGCAAACACATAAGATCCAAAATCAAAGTAAAACCATTAGATAGTTCTTTAATTTGTTTCTACAAATTTCAAATTTGTCAGTATTGAATTCCAGAAAGGAGATGAATGGAAACTACCAGTGGTTTCCATATGGCTGAAAGTTGCATTCGGACTAGCATTGCTAGAAGTGGAACTAGAGGTCTAAATGCAAAACTGTTTTCTTTGTTATTCATATCTTATATGACTTTTGTTTGCTAAGAACCCTTCGTTAGATTTAACAGTGGCACTACTGTAGTTGGCATAACCATGTTATAAGCAATAGCCATGTGCTACATATTCTTGCAAAATTTCTCTTCACTGCTGTTGATTACATCAACTGTCATGTTCATGGAGGAACATGAATGTAATGCATACCTGGACAAATGTGATTCTAGGTATTTACTTGTTGGTAAAGGCATAGGTTGTGGTACCCTTGATATAGGCTTCAACATGCACCACATAAATATTAAAAAAAAATGCTTTCTTGGCATAGCCATAGGCTTCAAAATGCACTACATTTTTCAAATGTTTTCAACTCATTGCTTTAGAAATTTTTTGATTTAAATCTCTCTTTTCAGTTTCATGCCAAAACAATGATAAATATATATAAAGATGCTTCTGAAGTCAACTTAGTTTGCTTAAAGGACATTTCTATTTTATTAAAATCCATGAGCACTAGTTTATATTGCTCTGTTATAACATTTCATTGGTTACTAGCCTTTATGGACACAGACTTGCTGCATTTATGACCATGTAATGATGAATTCATTAAAGGAAATTTTGTTGTCAAACAACTTAAGAAAATCTTTATGAATGTCAGAGAAGTATGTTTTATGGTTTAAAATTGTCAATGGTGCTTATTTCCAAAAAACTAAACATAATATACTATTGGTAGCAAGGTTCGCAATCTCGATACCGGATTCCGTATCGTTACTTTATCGGTATGGTACGGTATACCCAGTACCAAATAGCTCTCTAGCCATTTTTTGTCAATTTTTATCTCGGTATGTCTCAATATAGGTCGGTATGTCTCAGTACGGGCCGATACGCAAGGTACACCTCAGTACGAGATGGTACGGGGCTTGTACTAACTTGAAGTTAAGTTTTGTATCAGTTTTCTCTCAGTATGGTACGGTATGCCCCGTATTCGACGGTACGACAGACCATAATTGGTAGTGTTAATCGAGTTCTTGAGGTTTGCTTTTGTTATGGCCATTTTAAGAAAAAAATGTATTGTGGCTTTTACAGTTGAGATAGAAAAGCCTTACATAGAGTTGTATATCTATTTTCACATATGGTTACTTTGTTAGCACAACATTTACAAAATCATCTGAGTCTTTGATAATGCATAATCAAATTCTATTTGCAGGTACAAAAAGAAAATTTATGAGCTTGCAAAGGAGCATTTGGAGGATTTTGACGATATTAGTGAGGTAGTTAATCTTTCCTTTTTGATTATAAGCCACTGAACATGTACATCCTTTCATCATCGTCGTTGTCGTCGTCGTCGTCATCATCTTCTTCTTCTTCTTTTTCTTTCTTCTGTATCTTTCTTCGATTTCTTTATCTAAATGAGAACTCCATGCATAGGAAAGCCTTCATCTATTGTTACTATTCATTGTCACTTTGGTTCGTGGGTGATTGCTTATGCAGCAGCTGGAAATCATATTGCATAGGCAATGACCACATAGATGCTAGACCACCATGATGTGAGTGGCCGCCTATGTTTTGGTTGCTGGCTAAGGTGTTTATTGATGCCTGGGTGCCAATTATTTACCAGGAAGTTGTCCTTTTTACCATACAAATATATACACTGTAATACACATCCATATAAATAATAGTAACATGTATGCATGCATATATATGGACATCTTTAATGCAATCTGGTTTTATGTAGGGTTTAATCTTTCACATAGCATTCATAGGCAATACTAATATATAATAATTTTCTTTCTGTTTTCTTTTATTAAAAGGACACATGAATGCAAATGTGAAGTTAGGTATATCAGTTAAGGGCCCAAAGAAATTAAGGAAGAAAATCCTAAGTTAGGTAGGCTCAAAAGATATTTCAAAACCTAAGTTGGAGTTCAATAACTAGCAAATTGGAGAACCAAGGAACCTCAAGGATCTCTAAAATTTTAGCTACGACAACTATTTCACAATATCTATATCAGTTTCAAATATATACATATATAAGTTAGATATAACAGATATGACATAATAATTAAAAAAATTGAGTCAATATAGTCAGCCTTTAAAATGAACAACATAATATAATCATTATTAAAGAATAAACTTTATGATATGCTAGCATCCATATTGGTTACTTAATATCTGTATATGTATCTAGATATTCAGATATCTGAAATTTGATACATCAGGACCATATCTGTGTCCTACTATTTGTATATGTATGAAGGTATCTGGGTATTCGTATCCATGTCTGAATGATGCAACAACATCATGTCAGTAAATCTCACCTTCCCCGCTAAAATCAAAAGTAGAAGGGGGAGAGTAATTAAAACATACCTATGCGGCTATGCCCATATTATATGTCAGGCAGACGTGTGTGTTTTTGTGCAGTGCATGTCTACATGAATTTATGCACTCTTACATACAACAGCTGATTCCATATGCAGAATAGGATATGGTTGGATTACACGGTTTGTTTCTAGCCTTCGACTTGCTCAGTTAAGTCAGACATTATCCTTCAACTGAGTACAATAATCATAAGATGAAGTTAAATTTCTTGCCATTAGGAAGTCATTATCTGGTCAAGTAATCAACTGGTTATGATTTTAATTTGAAAAGTTTGTGGTATATGATATTCAAAATTAAGTGTGTCTGGTTACTCTTATCTTGTTTCATGATGTTATATTATTATCATATTCTTAGCATGGTTTGGCTACTACAGTCTATGATGATGGCTGCTTTGCACAATACAGTCCTTTGAAGACAATTCTAGTTCCTTGCATATTTTTCTCATCATCTCAAATCGAATATTTCATACTCAATTGTGACATTCAATGTTTTAGTGCATTGTTTTTTTTTTAAATGGTAATAAGTATATCCAAGTAACTAGTTATTTACGGGAAACAACCTAAATTTGTTCCATAGTAAGAAAGACTTTCATGACCTTAAAAAGTGCTATTCATTACTTCTGCTGTGAGATTTCACTTCCTACTAGCTTTCACTTCCAGTGAATTTTTTTGGACGTTGAGTGGGTTGAGATTATGTTGTTTGTACTTGCATGATTCACCAAGTGCACCAAGCATGTACAAACAATGACTTGACTATTTACCTTACCAGTGTTAAGGTTGCACATTTTGAATTCCATTTAAGCCTTGATGGTTCATTAGAGGCAACATTCTAGTGTCCTTTGGTATATGATCTCTAGTTCTGAGTTGCAAAATATCTTCAGTTTTCTGCTTTACATGTTAATGCTGTCAGTCAAGCCATCAATAAGTTTATGCATGTTAATCCGCTAAATTTTGTTTCCATGAGCTGCTATTGTGAGCTGTAAATACCCTGTTTCCTTTTTTCTTGTAAATATTTATAATCATCAACTGTCTCAAAAGCACTAAATCCTCTCCACTGCAGTATCGGATGCCTGAGGCATATGATCAAGTAGGGGGTGTAAATCAGGGGAAAAGGTTTGCTGCAGCTATGCAGCGTTACCGGTTAGTTCACTTACAGCAATTAATTCAGTTGCCATCATCACTGACAAGAAATGTCATGTTTTCTTTGTCGTCATTGGAGATGCTAGACTTTGGCATGCACATTATGTTGAAAAAATCGGGTCCATTTGCATGCACATGATTTTTGAACTTTTTTTTGTCTTCCTAGGGATCCTGATGCCGGAGATAAAATGAACCCATTTGCAGAGCAAGAAGCATGGGAAGAACATCAAATTGGTACTACTTTTTTCTTTTTGGGATTAAATGCTTTTAATCTTTATATCTGGTAGCTAATGCGAATGATAAAACGTAAACTCCAAATGAACATGATATTTAAGCTTCATAGAATGGAATACAAATTTGATTATGCACTCATCACAGGAAAGGCAACTCTAAAGTTTGGCTCAAAGGATAAGCAAGGAGCTGATGATTATCAGTAAGCTATTTTATCTTTTTTTTTTCTATTTCCTTTATCTTTTTTCTTCTCTTATGGTTCTTTTGATCTTTAGATTGGTGTGTTACTTGAATTTGCTATGCATCTACATTATTTCTTTGATGTATGTTTCAACCAAAGTTCGCCGTACTGGTACTGGACCCCGTACTGGTGCCACATTATCATAGTGTCGGTACGGTATGGTATGCGGTATGCATGGCATACCGAGTGTTGGTACGCCACTGATACTGGATCATTACGGTACAGTACGCCCGGTACCATCCGGTACAGTACGGTACAACAACCATGGTTTCAACTAGTGATGAAAATACCATATTGAACTATTATGGATATTAGCTTTGGAGTAGTTATCATATTATTGTCTTTCTGACATCAGAGTCATCCTTCTATGTTGATTAGATATACTAATCACTTTTATCTTAGATATGTTTTTGAAGATGGGATTGATTTCATCAAGGCGTCTGTTATGGATGGCGTCCAGGCATGTCAAGAAAAATAACGTTCAGCTTTATGCCATATAAAATTTGCTTATGGTGACACGTTGTGAGGATTTTTCTAACTGGGGATATGTTTTTACTTGGGCAGTATGAAGATGAATTTCCTTCTGAGGAACCTGATTCATCTGCAAAATCTAAGTCAGAGAAACTGCAAGTAAGATATTTTAGTTCACTTGTGACAAGTATGATTATTTTAATGGATTTTTTGCATGGATACCCTTCTAAATATCAGATTTTGCATGAATACCCTTCCAAAATTGATATTTGCATGTATACCCTCGTAAAATATTTGTTTTGCTA
>JAOXJJ010000795.1:0-10010 GCA_025769935.1 Phoenix roebelenii
CTGCATGGTTAGCACTCCCAATCCAACGACCTGTCCCTCCTAATATTTTCCGAGACAAGCAGAATATGGAACCTGTCGTGGGCTGTAAAAATGTGCCGTGACAGAGTAACCATTGATTGTTTATTCTCGTTGTGCATTCATTGTTCGCAATTATATATTCATGATTGTATTTTTCTATGGACAATTGGGATTTCTACCAGGACCTCCGTAGTAGAAGTAACCATTGTTGTCAATGTGCGCACTATAGCAGCTGGATTGCGTAATGGTGGGGGCAATCCCTTGAGGAGCTTGAAGATGATTGGACTTATCAACTATTTGAATGTTTTTGAAGTAGCTCGCCTTGCCAAGACCTTCTTTTGGGAAATGGCCGCTGCCCATCTCTGTGGAGGTGTGCTGACCATTTGTTTTGTCGTTCACAATCTCCCCTCCCCATTGTATTTCTGAGGCACTATCCGACAGATATTGGAACAAGGAAGAAGGCCAGTAGCCCAATGGAGATTGATTCCCATACTGGATCCACCAATTCCCCGATTTTGGATCCTGCTCAAAAAATGAGAACCATATGAACATTCATTACTATTTATAGGTGAAAAGTGAAAAAAGTAATTAAACATGACTACTGCAGTTTTCCTACACTGAGAGTCTGTGAGTTTAGGATAAGAAATAAACATCTTGTGAATCTTCCGTTTTTACCTTCCAGACATACAAGGTGATTTCATATTGGCGTCCACCATAGCTAGAAATGGGGTAGATGGTGCCACCCAATACTATCTCCTTGTTGACTTGAACGAACCCAGGGCAGCCTAGGTTGTAGCAGCCTGTTTTATGATAACCATCACCCTAAAATTTTTAGGGTAAAATATAAGAAGCCGCCCAATTTTTATAACTTTTATAAAAACAACGCATATAGGACGGGAAAAATGAAGGAATATTAACTTACAGTCCAGTAGTTAAATAATCTTGTTTTATAATCTTTATACAGAAATGGAGCAACCTGATTATTTTCGGGACCAAAGAGCAACCAGCTGAAGTTAATTAATGCATGAAGAGAGAACTTTCAAAATTTCATATAATTAAAACTACTTTCTATTTATTCAAAATTGAAACAATAATATACATGCCAGCCACAGCTTCGGTGGTATTGAGAAGTTCTTCAGGACCCCCAATAATCCAAAGTTGAGACAGACTGAACTCATATGGTTGTTGGACCTTCGGGTTCCACACATTTATGGTTGCCTTGGCTCCATAATACTCATCTCGCTTTGTAGAAACAATCGCATACTGCTCAAGAAGACCCACCAACAAACATAATTTAGAAAGGTGAAAGGAGCAAGAAAAGTAAAAGTAGGAGATACAAAGCTACTACTTGTCATGTATTTTAAAAATTATATACCTCATGTCCCTTGTTAATCTGATCGGGATCTACAAAACCGGAAGTCGGGATTGTCGAGTGCCTCTTCTTTCCGTATCCTTCGATGGGGCTGGCCCTCAACAAATCATCCTTTCTGGTCCTTCTAATAGGGATGGTGTCCTTGGGGCACCTCCCATTTTGATGCCAAAGCTGAGTTATGGAGCTAGTTTCCTTTTTTGATGCCACCTTGTTCGCGTCATATGGGCCAAATGGGTGGAAACTTGGGCTCATATGAAGATTTTGCATAAAGTAGAGACAAAGTAAAGAGACCGCCAAGTGTAAATATTAAGTGAAAGGGGAAGGATTTGAAAAGAAGAGAAAGTGAGGGGGAAAGAAAGCACACCTGGACAGTATGGTTTTTGAGTAAAGGATGATCAAGGGCTGGCTGATGAGAGATGTGGACACAGTCTATAATATCTCCATCCGGGCTCTTTTTTAAAGAAAAGCAAATAACATAACAAATGAAACTACAAATTAAGAAGCATTGCAGTGAAAAATGCCAAAAATAAGTACAATAAAAGAGGAATATTACAGTAGAAACTAGATGGGATTGTACTAAATGTACAAAAATAATAATTTTCTTATTTTTTTAAAAGTGACAAAGAATAAAATGCTAACAGATTGGAAAAAGAGCATAGCTCAAGAATTTTAATGCATAAATAAATACAAAGGAATGGTTTTAACTTTACAAATTAGATGGTACCATGACGAGAAATGAAAAATAACAAATCCTTTAAAAGGAGCACAATAAAATTCCTAATTTTATGCAAGTATTGTACAAAAATGTTTTCTTGCCATCATGCTTCCTAAAATATTATGCATAATAATTAAAAATAATAATAGATAACCATTTAACAACCAAGTTAAATAAATTTCATCCACTAATAAGGAACAGGCCGGCTAGGATGTCTCTATATTTTGACAAAAAGAAAATAAAAAGGTAATATATCAATTTCTAAAGGATATTTTTCCAAATGGAGACAATATGGAAAGAAATCGTCTAATCCGTGAAAGACGACACAAGATTAACAAAAAAAAAAGGTATGAGAGAGAGAGATCAAGATTCCTTCTAAAAGATTATATTAAATAAAAAAATCTAAAAAATTCTAACCAAATTAAGGTTCTTCTTTAAATAGATAAATAAATAAATACTTTGTAAAAAAAGATTTTATTGAAAAGTAATTTAGAATATCTATCCAAAACTCGTTTGGAACGAAAAAAAATCTTTGACCCTAAAAAACCAATAAAAATCTAAGAAAAAAATAAATGAAAGAATAGTTAGACGATGGACCTTGATGCTCTTAACGGCAGGCTTATTCAATTGCTTCAGCTGCTGCCGCACCTCTGTTTGTTGCATCATTGCATGCACCATAGCCTTAGTGCACCACAAGTAGATCATCACAAGCAATAGGGCCACCAGTCCATGGCTCATGCCAACGTGAGCCTTCATGGCCCCTTCTTTCGACACTTTTTCAATGAACTAGTTAGAAAACCAAACATACCATCCAATATATGAATGAAAATTTCTTCTCCACCATTGTCATTTATATAGCGAAGTTTATCATATATCAATTAAGAGTACCAAATTAACGGTGCATCAATTATTTTATATTCCTTTTCCTTAGCAACACAATCAAAATTGAAGAGACAACCATGAGAATTTTAGTCCAACACTACTTGCCAATGATTTCAAATAACCTATTAGCTGTGGTGTACTCTTGGCACGTGTCATGCACCAATTTGCTATTTATGTCAGCAACAGCATCCATGCTTAACTTGATTGTAAGATGGTGGATTCATTTAGATGAGTATTTAACATGTTCATCAAAAGCAAATTAACTTGAAAGGAGGGGGTTCAGAGTGTAGCTTTGTATATTCCATAGCTTCTCACCAGCAATTATCAGCCCTGAGCTGGTATGGGATGGGGTGATGACGGGCGTCGATCTCACCTGCAAGTGGAGGAGAAGAAAGGAAAGAGGAGACTAGCTCCGGTGAACAGGGATGAAAACTCCTCCCCTATTAGTCGGGCAAAATAAGAAAGAAAAGGATGCAATTCATTCCGTGGTTAGCCATTTAAATAGATAAGCAACAGATAACCATTTAACAACCAAGGTAAATTCATCCACTAACAAGGAATGGCTAGGATGAGTCTCTTTATATTGACAAAAAAAATGATATATCAATTCCTAAAAGATATTTTGCTAAATAGAGACAATATGTGAAGAGAATCGTGACCGTGAAAGACGACACAAGTGTTGCCACACTTCCATTTACTAGATTGTGGCCCGTACCATAGCCTCGGTACCGTGCACCATAAGAAAATCATCACACATCATGGTCAGCTTTTATGAAACTACGTTGCAGTGTCCTTCTAGTCCACATAGGTTATGGGCCGAGTTCACTCCATTTGTCACAATGCAAGATTTCACTCAGAAAGATTAATCAGAAGATATTTTTTTGATTCCTTAATCCTGTATAAGTATCCAAGATCTCTTTAGCGAATAACTAACGTGGGACTAAATACACGCCCGTATGTTTCCTCACAATTCAACCCATCCCTCCTAGCTAGTGGCTCGATCAAGAATCCCCTGTCAAGAATGGCAGGTCGCTCGAGGTTGTTGGTCTCCAGAATCCTCCTCGCTGGCTGTCGAGGATGGAAAGCCGGGTGGGAAGAAAATGGAATGGAAACGAGGGAACCAGCCCATTTTAGCTTGGGATGGCAGTCATGATACGGCACTTGATAGCAATGGACGTAGAAGGAGGATAGAGACAGCCCATACTAGGTCAAAGGAAAAGGCCAGAAAGAAGCATTGTTCAGTTGCAAGAAACTATGGGAAAAGAAGATTTCCCTTTATATTTGAGATCTCTTTGGCTGTCCTATGTCCAAATTATGGTCGGTAAAAAATCAGTGCGCTTTGCACGTAGTTTGCTTCCTGTTGTGGCGAAGAAAAACTGAATTTAAATGCGTCCAAATTTGCGTGATTCTTAAATATCCCATAGTGGAAGGAAGGCCAAAGAGGAGAGACCGTGAGTTATGGACGATTTATAATATCCCTAGGGACCTCTTTAACTTTCTGTTGGAAAATGTGATCTCGGCCTGTTAAAATCCTTTCGATGAAATCTTCCAACATCCAAATACTCCATTGCAGAAGCATGAAGCTGTCTTATTGGCGGTACATGATGCATGCACCGTCCTTATTGCTTTCCTGACGCTGGATTCTTTAGGTCGTTCTTATTAGAAATTAACCTTATAATTACTACGTTCGGTGAGAAGGATGGTCCGTTCGTCAAGTCTCCGGGAGTACCAGCTTGAGTGGAATAGCTTGAGAGGTGCCGGTCTCCACTGTTTGTTTCTTTTCTTCACTGTGGATTTTTTGTGGGGGAAGGAAGACATGGACTGCTGAATGCCCACCGTTCACACTTGCTTTGACGAGCTATTTGACCTAGGTAGTTGTTGCACTATAGCATATTTTACTACTAATTAAGACGTGAAATATTGTTACACTTATCCCTATATAAATCTAGAGACAAGATTGGGGCAGGATGTCTGATTTCAGTGTGGAATTAAGCCCTTTTGCCTATAAGCTCCTAGGTACTCGCTTTGCTTTAAGATTTTTGTTCTCTTCACGGCAATTCCTTCTAGTGATTGCACTAGGCCTAACAGACAAGATAATCGACCAAAATCTTCTCCTCCACCCTGTGAATTATGTCAATTTTCTATCCCAAATTCCAACCATTCCTTTCTAATTTCTTCAGCCATGTATAGGCCAAGTTCCAAAGATGTTAGCTATTATTTTGCTCTCTCTCTAGAAGTTGCATCCTACATGGTATGCACTATATGGAAAATCGCAGCCGCTCATTTCTATACTGACGTGTCGAGATAAACACTTGACGAATAGAGTCTACCGGAGTGAGCTGAAACAAAATATTGGGATCGAGTCTCACCGTTTAAGGTCTTCCCACACATAATGTCAAGTAGTCCGCATGCTTATTTCCATCGACAACAAAGTATTTAAGATAAAAAAAAACAGCGATGCTTAGGTCTGTGTATTCTATTGGGCCGGTCTTTGTGGTTGCCATGTCCTAATAATGCTGGCCTAAGCAAGTCTTTTGTGGTCTCCAAATTATGAACAGCTATGCGTTGTCATAGTATGATGTGAAATCAAAGGTCCATGGATCAGATGGTTCACAGCCTTCAAGACCATCAGGATCATCGCCTGCCAGTTTTGTGGATCTCAGCGACCCCTCTTTTTTTTTTTTTTTGCTGAGAAAGAAGGGGAAGAGGGGGGGAAGGGACAAGCCCACCCCCGCGTAGCAGCCCCCATTGGGCCCCCACCGCGCCAGGAGAATGTTCGATACTGGTAGAAATGACCATGTGTTGGGCACCCCGGCCGGTTTTACTCATACCCTCCCCACCCGTGGGCTGGCTTGGTTACCCGACCCGACCCTCCGTGTGAGATGTATCCTATATTGATGCTGAGATCAAAAGAGCTATGGAGGATGCTTCACAAAAAGCACCGTAGAATCTGTGCTTGGAAAATGTTTATGACCTGCGACCAACAAACGAGATGCCTTGGCTTTTATCAATCTATAGCCAACAAAAGTCATGCCTTCACACTCTCGAATAAAGATCATGTCATGCCCCCATGGAATCAGGCAAGCAGGACTTCTCTATGTTTTCCTTTTTTGTCGTTCTAAATTATGGGCATGACCGAGCCTCCAATCATTCAAGAGGAGGCCTACCTTTCACCTCCCCACCACCCACCCCAATTCAGCTGATGACCTTCTAGAGTTCCCAAAATTGGCACCCTTTAACCGTCACTTTCCATCCACTTCCCCATCTCAAGCGTGCACGGCATCATCCATGACTTCTAAGTCTCCAGTCGATGTACTTTCAGAGCTGGGAGGCCTGAAACCATTTCAGTCTCCTTAAGAAGAGAAGGGAGCATGTGGTGGAACCCGCTGTGGACGTAACGGACAAGGAGGAGGCTGACTGAGGACCTCAGAACAGCTCTAAATGACTGACGTCCCCTGGGGTTGGCCAACCGTTTCCCATCATGCGCTAATGAATGGAACTCACCACCAGCATCTGAATGCATGCTGCCAAGTATTAATGGATGGTGATTGCTGCCGGGGGATGACAGTTGGTGCCAGGGGCGGAGTTGCGAGCGGCTTGGTCTAGACTCAGGCGTGCTCTGCGGGTGAGGAGGTCCTTTTGAAGGATGACTCCGCGATGATTATTGGATAGATTCTACATGTGTCAAAGAGGGTCCGTGATTCTCACCCGCTGCTGAAAGATATCCGGACCTTGGTTCGTGATGGAATGGTCATTCAAATGAAGCATGTATTTCGTGAGACGAATGGGGCTGCAGATTGGATGGCCTCCTTTATTGCGATGATATTTTACCTTTTGTTTTTTTTTGTTGTTGTTGTAGATCAGTACACACGTTACATATGATGCCATCGTTTTTAGCAAAAAATAAAAATAAAAAAATAATAAAAAAAAGCATTAATGGATGGTCCACGCCCAGTTGGCATCTCCATCCAGCGAGCCATGCATGGATGGGCTTGTCGGGCACAGAGCAGCACCTTCAGAAAGCTCGCAGTACTTCGAAAGAATCCATTTAGCTCGGATATTTTGCCCTCTCGTTTGCTTCATTTAGATTGCTGTCGGTTTGATGGAGGATTTCTTTAGTCGGTGCTACGTAGATTTTAACCTTTTAGGCCGCTCGATCACCATGCTCATTTTGCCTTTCCCCGTTGCATGCTGCATTCCGAGTGCTTTTAAATTGTCTTACGTACGCTTCGATATCTTGGCTGAGCCTGGAAGTTAAGAAAATGGGCAAACATGGAGGTCTTCCCCCCCAAGGAAAAAGAGAGAGTGTAAAATATTTAGAATCTAGATGAAATGAGATGTCCCTCGTTTCTCATGTAAATCTCCTCGAGTTACACCGCATGGAGTTGCATCACATCTTACAAAGTCTGCCTGAATTGATCTCTTCGATTCTAAGAAGTAAAAGAACGATACATAGTGCTCACGAGTGAATACAGACACCCTCGCATTTCAACTCACTTCATTACCCATATACAGTGAGGCAGAAGAGCTGCACAATCTTACGCAAGTAGCGGGCCAAAAACAATATACAGTCAAAGTGAGTGATGATGGAATTATCTTGAGAATGCCTTGCAGATATCAAACATCCACTGCATCAGCAGGGAGGGACTTGGTTCTGCAAAGCAGAGGAGCTCCCGCATAGAAATTCTTTGCTGTGAACATCTCAGGGCTGCTCTCAGCATTCGCCTCGCAATCTCGGGCCCTTCGGGCTCCCAAATCGGGGCGGCTCTCATTGCTATCGGCTGGAAAACTCTTCTTTCCGGGGCCTGCTTCTGCGTCGCCACAAGGGATGTGAAATGAAAAATGCATTCCCAAATGAAAGGATTTCACTGTCTTGTTTTCTGAAGTTTGTGAATGTTCAAGGAGCAAGGAACCTGCAGCACCATTCTCCACTCTCATTTCCCCGTTGCCAAATTCCAGGGGTGGATGCAAAGCTCTCCCTGATTCTCCCGAGTGTCGATTCCTGTACTCTCTTAGCTCTGTCTGGTACTTTGCCTTGAGCCATCTCAATTCTCGATGGATCTCATTTTCATAATCATCTGATATCTCAGGTCGAGGAGAGCCGAATCTTAATTCCGGTACCTCGAGGCAATGCTGTTGGTTGGAACCAGAATATGAATGGCCCGACGACTTCATACTTTCGCTCTGTAGATAGCCATTGATGTGTGCAACCCTCTCATCCTCAGCTTGGTCACCTTCATCGTCGGAGCAATTATCCGATTGGCTGGTAGACAGCACCGGTGCTCCCTCAGTCACATTATCCTCAGATCCCTCGACTTGGTACGTTATCTCTTCGAACCGGCCATGCATCGCGGCACACTCGAGATTGGAACAATGAATGGATTGCACATTAGCACAGCCTGGAGACTTGAGTGAAAGGTAGTCCATGAGCGAACCGCATGATGAGGCATTGGATGCACAATTCTGACAGAAACTTGCAGTAGGAGCTCCTGGCATTTCTTCTATTCCAGGTCCTGGTTTCCATTCCGGCACCAGGGACACTACCTCTCCGTCGATCATTTCTGCTATTCTAGTTACTTCATGATCAGTTATATCCAACTCCGCAACCATCTCCGTCGCAACACTCAATGCAGTATCAGCTTCGATGTCGAAGGGGAAGTATACGTTGCGCACACGGCCTGCAAAACAGATCACAGGTGATGATGGGTTCCCTTGCTCATGAATGAATCAAAACAGGAAAGCTTCAGAGGATCTAAATTCTCTTATACCGTCTTTATCTGCAATCCTGAGCCTCAGAAAAATGCCCCCATCTTCTCCCCTCCTTCCCTTGATTGTGATATCTACATTAGCCAGTGGTTCGTCTTCTTGGCTATTGAAAAGGTCCATTCCATGGATTTCCATGCCAGCAGCATAGCAGCCCCACCCATTTTCTATCTCTGTTTCTCGGTGGAGACTGGCGGAGAATCCATTAGTGTACGAAGAATCGCTACTTAGAAGGAGATTAAGAGAAGGTTGCCTCACAATCCGGCCCATGTCGCTCAATTCTCCCTCTCCATAGACCATACTGCGATCGTCGATTTGGAGAAATGGGTCCTTGAGAAGCTCTCTCGCAGGAAGCCTTCGGGAAGCTGCGGCCAAGCATTTTTCCACAAATTGCCTCACCTCGGGATCCTCAACTCGATACAGAGCTTCAGGCTTGGTCCCCTACCGGATTTACGACCGTAAGACAGCAACAAATAACTCTTAGGCATCGCAGCAATGCTATAATTAGCTATGAGGATTCAAAGATATGGGCTCTTACTGAGCTAACTTTCATGTAGATCTGCGCCGGATGCGTGCATTCGCTGTAAGGGTACTCGAAGGTGACCATCTCCAAGATACACATCCCAAAAGAGTATATATCCACCAATTCATTGTATTCCTCCTCATACACCTCCGGGGCCATGAATTCCGGTGTGCCTGTCGAGGACGGAATGGAGATACCACCTAAATCTAAATCTAAATCCAAATCCAAATCCAAATCTAAATCTAAATCTAAATCTAAAAATAGAGGGTGGGCAGCATCTTTGAGACCAAGTCATTGCCACAAAGGAATGAAGAAAAGAGACTAGATTGGCAATGTCCCTAGCCTAACATGAAAGCTATATGATGATAAAAGCAGGCCATGGCGGGCGCACCTACGCAATGGACGGCGTGCGACTTCCGGAGGATGGCGGCGAGGCCGAGGTCGCCGATCTTGACCTCCCCTTGGTTCCCATTGATGAAGATGTTGTCGCACTTGAGGTCCCTGTGAATGATGGGGGGGTCATGGCTGTGGAGGTAGAGGAGGCCCCTCAAGATCTGCCTGCACCAATGCTTCACTGCCCTGATGCTCACCCTCCTATGCTTCTGCCTGTACCTATTCCAGTAGAGGAGGAAACAAAAGAAACAAAAACAAAAAAAAAGGGGAAGGGATTGAATCAAGAATAAAACAGTGACCCAGATCTTTAGTAGGGGGGGGGGGGGGGGGGATCCACTTACTGC
>JAOXJJ010000797.1:0-15942 GCA_025769935.1 Phoenix roebelenii
TTGATCTTGTAAGCATGCATGAATTAAATTGTTTGATTCAGTTTTTCTGCTACATTTTTAAAACTTAAAAAGAACTAAATATGGCTTGATCCCTCTTATGAAGGGGTACGTAAGCAACCTGATCAGGTTCAGCCATGGTTTTAAAAAAAAAATCAGCATGTTTAATACCGAAGAACCTAGGATTCACTTTCATATTCTGGGGTCGACTCGCGATCGGCTATAATTGGCACATGAAGGCATGTCGGTCAGCAACTATGCACCAGGGTCAACTCATTTTAAACTTGTGGTCGACTCTTGAAATAGCTCAGGATGAATTTTTTTATATCTGCATGTGAGCTTCCAAGGATTGTTCCATGGCCTTGTTAGAGTTATGCTTCTTGATATAGAGCTTCAGATATAAGATCTTCATTGAAGAGTTAATGAAGGCTTTCTGAAATCAATCAATTAAACTCAAAAGAATAGATTAGTCATCTTTTTACTTAATTATTTTGTATCATCAAAATCAATACTTTAGGGTCAATAACTCTCCCTTTTTGATGGTGACAAAACTCTTGAGTTCCAAAAGAGAATGATATAAATAGTGAGAGCATCTTGTAGAACTTAGCATAAATTTACAAAATTCAAATAGTAGAAATAAGCAAGAATAACATCTGAGTTTATATTTGCAAAATTCAAAGAGTGATAAGAGTTTATATTTCCTTGATATCATTCACTCTTGATTCTTGATTGATTGAATTTACTTTTGTCACAAGGTTTATAAATAATTCTCCCTTGTTGATCCTAAAGGATGCATTTTGATGATGCAAAATAGGTTGAGTCAAAAGTTAACTAATCTATTGCCTCGAGTTTAATTGATTTATTTCAGACAACAAAGAAAAAAAGTCTTCAGCTACTCTCAGAAGAAGATCATTTATTTGAAGTTCCACATCAAGAGTTGAACTACGAAAAGGCCATGAAAATATGTTTTGAAAGCTCACATGCAATACAGAGAATTTCATCTTGAGTTACCTTAAGAATCGATCCCAAACTTGCAACGAGTCAACCCCGGCACACTATCGCTGACTGATATATCTTTACGAGCTGACTCCAATAGATCGTGAGTCGACCCCAAAACAATCTCAAAAGACAGATAGAAAACCAAAAAATCTATCACATTGATGAGTAGATCCGAAAGTACACAAGGTGACTCCACTCTAGCAAGAGTCAACTCCAGTGAAAAGCAAGTTGGCCCCTAAATAGCTACAGACAAAAGATAGAGAGCTAGAAAAATTATCGCATTGGCATGAACTGACTCCAGTCAAACTAGAGTTGATCCTAGAAACAAACAAGTTAACCCCAGAACGGCCATAGTGGAAAGACAACATGTATTAAAACTTAGTCTATTGAAGAGTTGACCCCTAAAAGCAATGAGTCGACCCCAGTCATCTGACGAGTCAACCCCTGAACTAGAAAAGCCGACTCCACAAGTGCCATAGATGAAAGATAGAGCACAACAAAAACAAACACAAGTTTGAGGTGACTCATGAAGATCATGAATCAATCCCAAAAAATCTCAAGTCGACTACAGAAAATGGTGAGTCAACCTCTTTGTGCCTAACAATGGTAATAGCTAGTTTTTTTGTGAATTAGAATGGTTGTTTTCATCTCACAACTGTTCTATTACTTTTCTAACAACTAGAAAAGTATTCCAACTATCTCCAAAGAGTATAAATGTATAAGAACACTAAAGAAAAAATAAAGCTCAAGTACTACAAAGAAAAATCAACTAAAGCAAGAAAAGAAAGCAGGAAGAGAGAGCTTCAAAGAAAATATCATTCAAGAGCCTTTATTACGAGCTTAAAGATCACGTCTTCAATATCAGAGAGTTGGTAAGGAACCTTCAAGAGTAATTAAGTCAACCAACAGAGTCTAGCTCCATTTTTTATTTTGTATTTATTATCTTGGAGTTGTATTTATTGTGTCAGCACTTATTTCTTTTTATTCTTTGCTGTAACAAGTTTCTGAAATTGAAACTTGAGAAAAAGGTCCATCCATACATGAAATTAGATTGTGAAGGTTTTCATTGATTTTTTGAAAAAATTAACTAAGTTGATTGTGAACCCAGAAAACAATCGGTGTAGAATTTGGTTGATTTTTTAGAAAAAATAACTAGGTTTATTGTGAATCTAAAAAATAATCTGTTGAAAGTTTTGGTTGATTGCCTACAAAAATCAATTGGTTGGTCATGCACCCAAAAATAATTATGTTATAATTTGGGATGTAGATTATAGTAAAATTCTCAAAAAAAAAGTTTTAGGAAGTGGACCTAGGCCCTGCACTGAGCCACTTTAGATTTTATGTATATGTGTTGATTGCTTTACTTGCATTAATTTCTTGCATATTTATTTTTTACTAATTTGCTAAAATTAAAATTCATCTATCATGCTCTTAATTCCGCTGCATTCACTTAAAGATCTTGAAAAATTCAATTCATCCCTCTCTTGGATTGCATATCTGGGCAACAACTGGTATCAGAGCTTGGTACTCAGTAGATCATTAATCTAATCTTCAAAGGTTAAAGATCTATGATAGCTCCTATTGGTACCTCTCTCCTCGAGGGTCAGTCCATGAAGAGACCTTCTCTATTTAATGGCACCAACTACACTTTTTGGAAAACTCGCATGCGCATTTTTATTCAAGTACTAGACTATGACATATGGAGTATCATAGTTAATGGACCGTACACACCTACAAAAATTATTGATGGTGTGTCTCTTTCCAAACCCGAAGGAGAATGGGATGAGTTAGATAACATGATAGCTTAGCTAAATGCTAAGGCCAAAAATATTTTATATTACTCATTAGATAAAAATGAATTTAATTGTATTTAAACTTGTTTATCTGCTAAAAATCTAGAATAGGCTAGAAGTAACTCATGAAGACACTAAGCAGGTTAAGGAGTCTAAAATCAATTTGATTGTACATAAATATGTGCTATTTAAGATGGAGTCTAGTAAGTATATTTCTGATATGTTTACTCACTTTACTAATATTAATTATGATCTTAAATGTCTTGAAAAATCATATACTAATAGTGATTTGGTGAGAAAGATTCTCAGGTCATTGTTGAGAGCTTGGGAGGCAAAAGTCACTGCCATTCAAAAACTAAAGGATCTTAACACCCTTTTTCTAAAAGAACTGTTGGGTTTGCTGATGACTCACAAGCTATCCATGATGCAGAATGTGAAAGAAGATGAATCAAAGAAAAGAAGGACCATGGCTCTCAAATCTACTGCTCAACAAGAGAAAGAGAGCGAAAAATCAGAGTGTGATGAAGATATGGCCCTCATTATAAGAAGATTCAGGAGGTTTATGAGAAGAAGAAAAGGAATTAGAAGAAAGCCTTTGGCAAAGGGAGATTAGAGCAAAAAAAGAAAAAATAATAGTTGCTAATATGCTACGAGTGAAAGAAATTAGGCCACTATAGAGCAGACTACCCACTGCTAAAGAAAGCTTTAGAAAAAGCCAAAGAAGAAAGCAATGGTCGCTGCTTGGAGTGACAACGATGAATCAATCTTAGAGAATGAGAACTAAGAAATAGTAAACTTATGCCTTATGGTTCACGAGGATAAGGAAAATATTTTGATGATGATGTAGATTCATTAGGCAAAGAAATGAAGGACCTTACCATAAGGGACAGATCAACACAAGATGCAATGGACTAAGAAGAAAAAGATGATGGTAATGATCAAGAAGAAAAGGATTGGTCACAACAGCAATCTCAAGGTAGATATGACTTATCTAGAGAATGAAGATATATTCATAGTCACCCTAAAGAATTTATTATTGATGATCTTTTACATAAGGTAATAACTAGATCATCTATTAGAGATACATGCAATCATTTACCTTTTGTTTCTCAAATAGAACCTAGATTAATGAAAGAAGCTGAACAAGATCATAATTGGTTAAATGCTATGCAAGAAGAACTTAACCAATTTGAAAGAAATAATGTTTGGAAACTTAATAGGAACAAAATAGGTTTATGAAAACAAACTAAATGAAGATGGAATTGTAACAAGAAACAAAGCCAGATTAGTTGCTAAAGGATATAACCAAGAAGAAGGCATTGACTTTAATGAAATTTTTGCACATGTAGCAAGACTAGAATTTATCAGATTATTGCTTGCATTTGTTTGCTACATGAATTTTAAATTTCTTCAAATAGATGTTAAAAGCGTCTTTTTGAATGGTTTTATTGCTAAAAAAGTTTATCTGGAATAACCGCCTGGTTTTCAAAATCATAAATTTTCGAATTATGTATTTAAATTAAACAAGGCTTTGTATGGTTAAAACAAGCTCCTAAAGCTTGGTACGAAAGATTAAAAAAATTTATTTTAAAAAATATTTTTTCAGGAGGAAATATAAGATAAAACTTTGTTTATAAAAGTGAAAGATAATGACACTTTAACTGTACAAATTTATGTTGATGATATTATATTTGGTGCAACTAATGAAGTTTCATGCTAAGATTTTGCTAAGCTTATACAAGAATGATTAGTCTACGGCTAGGTAGCGAACTTTCATTGATTGGTTCTTCTTATCAGCATAGGCCAGTTGGGAGATATATTATCCTTTTTTTCTCATTCATGAGAACTCCACCCTGAAGATTTATTTAAATCAAATATTCTTCATTTTATTAATCTAAAAATTTCTTCTTTATTTTTATTTGTTTTTATTTATTTTTTAAAAGATTTTTTCAGACTTGCAGCTAGCCCCATACGAGGCCATTTTAACCGTCGATTAGCGAGCAACAGATCCCGCGGTCTTGGGACCGGGCCGGATCGGTCCGCTTCCGTTTTGCTGCCGAAGCCGGGTGGGGGCTAGAAGGGCTTGCATCGTTCCACGCTGCGAACGAGAGGGATAGCGAGAAAAGCTTCGCATGCGCCTGCGAGTTAGGGACATAGAGGAAGGGAAGGAAGAGGAGGATACGAGAAGAAGGGCGATGTCAAGATCTCTGCTCCGCCGCATAACGCCGTTAGTTCACGGCCGGATACAACGGAACCAGAGGCTCCTGGGCTCCGCCGCGGAGGAATTGCCATCGGAAAGCCCGGATGCCGTTCGCATGACGGAAAACTGCATCCGAGTACCCTTCTCTTGCCCTCGCCCCCTTTTCTCCTGGTTTTTTTTTTTTCTCCCCATTTTATTAGCTCGATAATTGCTTAAAGAAAATTTTGTGATTTTGTAAGTAGTCATTCACAATTGTTTTTGCGGGTGTTTGTTTTAAATAGTCAGTGATTTATGAAAAATATAGAATTATGTGCCAACATATATATAGGTTCTGTGTAAGCAAATTGGGGAAGTCAGAATTAGGGGACTTGGGAAGCAGTCCTGAACTTGTTTTGAATTAATTAAAGAATTTCTTTAGATGTTGGTATTTATGTGTATTTTTTCAGAATCATAATAGGGGTTATTTTCATATTTCAGCGAAGATGTAAAATTGAGGGGTTTTTCCCTTTTTCTTATAGCTGTAAGCTAGGCTTAAGATCAAATTAAATTAAATTATGACAGAATTAAGCTCAAGTTGAGGTCAGTTTCTTTCATGCCAAGCTTTAGCTGCACACAGGCAGCTTATTTAAGGAACTGGAGAGGAGATTTTAATCATAGAGAAGTTTCGTTAAATTTTTATAGGTAATATTAATAGGTTGTGATTGTATAATTAAATTAAAATTACAAGTTTTTATTAGCAAAGAGAAACTAAATTTACATGCGTACACACATGCACACATATATTTGAGCTTAAGCAAGCTGAGAGCCCACCCTGAGATTGGTTATTCTCTAGGTTGTCTAATTTTGCTGCTTGACCAAGCCCTTGTCAAGCAAATATCAAGCTGTTCTGGATGACAATCCTACTTATAGTTAACTTGGTTAGTCCTTCCAAACCTTTCATTTGTTGGGATGACAAGGAAGGAAATACTCGTAAAGAAAGTTTAGTTGGCACCTCAAAACGCTTGTGAGAGACCTTGGAGGCATATTAGGTCTCTCACTATCTGAAAAATTATTGATGCATAGGGGGCATTCTTCTTGATATCTTGTGACCTGATGTTAGTGAGAATTTCTGTTCTCGAGTGACCTCATGTAGATATCAAAGAAAGTTCAAATTTTAAGAACTTTGGATAATCAAAGGATGAACATACTAACGAATCTGCTGACTCAGAAAATAATTACTCTGTAGCCAATAGCTTTTCTTTTCTTAATTTGAACATGTAAAAGTTGCTTCGTAATCAAGTTGATTAAGTGATCTTTTTTTCCCCAAAATGAGAAGGGTCAGTTCTATTTTCCGGCTAGTAGCTTAGTTTTTGACAAATAGGAGCTTTCTTGAAACCATAAAGAATTAATTTAAAGTGTTATAAACATATCAGGTGCTTTTACTCAGGTTTTAGTCTCTAGTGTCTATTCTTTTTGATCTTTTTCTCCATTGTTGCACTTAGTAATGTTGACTATAAGTTTGTTTTGTAGAGATTGAAACAACTGCATGCCAAAGAATCATCTGCTGAGGGGAAGATGCTTCGGTTAAGTGTCGAAACTGGTGGATGTTCTGGATTCCAGTATGTCTTTTTGCTTGATGACAAGAAAAATGCAGATGATAGGTTCTCTTCTATCCCTGAGGAATATCAATTGCTTATGAACAACAATTAGGATTGTTTTCTTTTCTTACAATGGTATATTCTATCTCATATATATGTTGTTAGAATGCTTGTAGAGTCTTTGAGAAGGATGGTGTCAAGCTGGTGGTTGACAACATCTCCTATGACTTTGTGAAAGGTGCAACCATTGATTATGTTGAAGAATTGATTCGTTCTGCATTCCTGGTTAGCTCCTTCATCATTGAATGCCACTCTTGGAGATACATAATTATTTGACACACATTTATTTGTAAACTATATATGGCGTATGTTTATTACTTGTACTGATAACAATTGCATGCAACTGTTGTTTGTTTGAACAAGTTTTATTACATATAACAAAATTGAAATTGCTCACACAAAAAGGTTACAATGTTTGCTTCATTCATCTTATGCATGATATTGATTTAGTACCAATATTCGATTCGGGTGGCGTACCAACATTCGATATGCCGAAAAGACTCCATATCGTACTGTACCGATATAGTGCTAGTGTGGCACCGATATGGAGTTCGGTACTGAGACGGCGAACCTTGGTCTTATATCTTATGTGATTCTTTTAAAAGTTGTTATGTCACAAAATTGCTAGGATAGATCTATATGAGAGATGGTTAGGGCATAGAGTTAAAATATGTCAAGCTAGGATTGAAGAAAATTTACAATAAAAATCAGTCGGAATATTCTAATCTAGGATAGAAGGTAAATTTTAAAATTATGAATGCAGATAATAGGGGAATTCTGAATGATAAGAACAAATCTTAGGCCTAAGGGAAGGTGCGAAACAAATATGGTAAAGAATAAAAAAGTGACTCTATTTATCTAATATGAATACAATAGAGGCTAAACATAGAAAATGGTTGACCAGCAACAAAGGATCGAGATCTGTGTTTTAAATGTCACTGCCTTTTTTATGGTGCTGGACCAGCAGGTGACATCTCTAAACCATAAAATTCCTCTATACCGCAAAACTTAAATGCGTCTTACTCAAGAAAATTCTCCGCTAACTTGACATCTTTATAAACAAAGAGATTTCTTTCTTTCTAAAAAATGTTGATGGATTACAATGGTTGTTGTATCAGTTGGCACAAGTTTGTAGGTGTCATGGTGCCAAACGGACACATGACATGGATGCATGCTATTGCCTGTGTGCCAGTGTGTGCCTAGGTGTGCTAGTATGTGGCAAGCACTGGCATGGCATGACAAAAAATAGCATGTATGGTGCCAATGCCAAGTTGGCAAGTCTTGGCAGAAGGCACTAAAACCTTGATTGATAAATCACTACTAGCATTGGACAATTGCAGTGCATGTGCAGAAGCATAGATGGCTCTTATACCCTACCTGACCTTTATGTGTCTTGATAAATACGCTTATACTTTCAGCTGATGCTCCTCTTGTTCTTGCCTTCAAGGAAAGCATTAATTTAACTAACATAGAAGTATATATTAAAACAGAGAGTACTTATATCTGTGCAGTTGGCAGAGATTTGTGAAAATTGATTTTTTTTTTTTGGGGGGTTGAAGATATTATGTGGGACTGACAGACGAGAGAATCAGGACAGCTCATGGATGGTAGTTGGATGCTTTATTGCATTAATGATAGTAGAGATAACCCAAACATATCAACTCTGATTTAGCTCTTTAAGCTAAGAAAACATTAATAGATCTAACTCCATGACTTCCACAGACCCCCTGCTTACACTTTTTTTTGTTTTGTTTAACACCATTTACATATCTCCAGAACTCAGTCTTTACAATATAGCTGCTTCTACTTCTCACTCAAACTCCATAAAGAATTTTGTGCCAGAGTTCGAGGTCGAAAATGTCATTATGCTCAATGCTGAGGGAGAATAGGTCATTATCAGAATGTGGGATATATAACAAAAGAGGTGTAAAGTCTGTTCTCTTTTTTTTTAAGATTGGAATATGTATTATTTTAGGCCAAATTGGTGCACCAGAAATGAACCTATGGGATGGTGATCAAGTTAAATATCAATTAAACAGACTTGAGGGCAACTCAATGTTCAGTTGGTAAAAGGATGACATCCAACCCTATTTTTGATAAGTATGTAATGTGATAGTCTACAGGCTAGAATTCTAGAAAATTTGGTGAAGATTGGATCATCTTTTATTGCTCAGGAAATTTATCATGTAGTTAACTTATGTCATTCTTGTAATTAAATTTTAACGTTGGTGACAAGTAATTCACTGTGTTTTCTGATCCTCAAGAAAACTTGAACTCATGGAGTTTCTGTTAGAATCCTGTGCTTTGTGACTCGCTTTGGTGAGAATCCTATCTGCAGGTGGTGTGCCTAACACCTCATTTCTACCCTTATGCAACATTTCTCACCATCACAAATATAAAGCAACATAGTCAATGTGTTTTATCAAAAGAAAAAAAAAGGCACAACATCTACTGGTTCCATATGAAAAGTAACATCTAAATGGTTACTCTAATTAAGGTTCGTCATACCAGTGCATATCGCCCTATACTGGTGTGTACAGGTATCGAACTGAGACTCAGTATGATCAGTATGCTAAACTGACCCCAGCATGCTGACACTGTACCAGCATGGTACAGGCATGGGATCTTGTATCAAAATGGCAAACCTTGACTCGAATTGAACTAAAATTTCATATATAATGTACCTGAATTTTTGTTTTTCTTTGAACTTTCTTATGCGGAAATATAGATCCTTATTCCAATTGATCAATGTTTGAGCATTAAATACCTAACATGAATAAGAAATATATGACAGAATTTAGTGGCAAAAGATGAACAATAGAATCAGTTATGAATGAATGTTCCATAAATTTTGTTAAACATAAGAAAATAATATACCAAAATGCCTATTGAGGCAAAACTAGTCCAAAGGGACAATGGTATGGAGGCATGCTAATTAGTCTCAACAAGATTGCAACAGGTTTGTGTAGAGTCCCATAGAAGTCTAAGATAGAGACACCAGGCAAATGGGAAGAAAAATAGAATGGAGAGTGTGGGTAATTTTTCGCAGACTGCAATGATTCAAGTGGTAAAGTTATGTCTATTCACATCATAATCCAACTTCAACTCCTAGTGAGTGACCTCAACCTCCAATCGATCAACTCAAAAAGCTTAGGTCCATGTCTTCAGTACCCAGTGCCCACACTCATTAGGGAAAGCAGCAACAACATCAACTGTCTGATAAACCTTAAATGATGGATCAACATGAACGAGCTTGGACCTGCAAGATTGCTTCCTGACCTTCTGCACTTTGTCCATTTCTTCACACACACTCTGTAGGCGAAGCAGAAACAACTTAAAACAGTCTAATAAACCTTAACCATAGATCAACATGAACAAGCTTGGACTAGCAACTATTGCCCCCTAACCTTCTGCACTTCATTGTAAAGAGGTTCAATGAGAGAAGCACACACCAACCTTTGAGCCTTGTTGTGCACTTTCTCAAGGTACCAGCAACAGCCTTGAACATTGGTGCTAATGAAAACCATTGTATACATCTTTATTTTTCTACCTTTATAGTAGCATTTTCTGACAGCCAGGATTATCATCTTCTTTTATCTGCAAGTCGAGCTTCACATGATTTTTGTTGTGTGGCTGCATGCATCATTATGAAGGCTAATAAATTATGGGTATAGCTTGGAGGTTTGCATCTCCTAATTGTTGTTTGTAATCATTATAGCAAGGAGAATGGTTTCTTAGTGTAATTTGCTAGAACCGGCCAGAGATCCAGCATGAGATTTTCTTTTCTGGTCCATCATTGTTGATGTATCTTGTTTTTCGAACTCACTCCGAATGTACAGCTGCTCCTGTAGATACATTTCTTTACTGTCCTACTCTACTAGAGTGCTAGATTAGATCTTCTCGTGTTGTCCTTTTTCGGACTTGCCAGGACACCACCCCTGTTTTGAAACTCAATTGTTTCTTTAATTCAATACACCAGTTCTGAGGCATGACAGCGACTCCACCTCTTTTTGCTATTCACATAACAAAGTTGCTTCTCGATACTAATTGTGGTTCACACATTGTAGTTATCCAAGAGAAAGTGCCTTACAAGTTCTCTTAATTCTGCATGTTTGATAAATTTCATGTTCCTGTAGTTAATTCACTTATTATAATCATCCTATCTGTACTCTCTGCTGAAAGTTATATGGTTTGTGAGTGGGAATGTGTTACTTTTTTCACATTGAAAAATGGACTTTAGATACCCTTGCATTGCATTTTGTCCAAAACTACATTCTTTATCGATCTTATACCATCAGCTGAATTGTTACAAGCTCTACCTACCCTATGCTTGTTGCCAATTATATGATATGTAGTTGTTGGGGATGATTTATTGCTACATTGGAATGTTTGTGGAGAAAGTTTCTTGATATGTTCAAATCTGCTGCATAGTAGTTGATAAAATTGAGCTTATTGCGCAGGTGGCAACCAACCCAAATGCAGTAGGGGGCTGCAGCTGCAAAAGCTCCTTTATGGTCAATTAAGCGCCAGGATGGTGGGAAGCACCTCCTTCCATCGCTACACAGATGTTTTCCACTGCATTTGACTCTGATGTCCTTTACTTGCTGTACTAATTGATAATAACAGTATACTGAATTGAGTCAGCATCATGTACCTCTTCATTTTTGTAAAATTTGAGCTTGTTAATGGCAGAATTGTTTATCCACAATAACATTAACAGTTTGATGCTGTTGTCTGGTGCTGTGATTTGCTTGGGCCTATATTCTTTACTATTGATGAAAGTCAGATCAGCAAATCCTGCAGAATACACCATCTGGATGCTAAAGTCAAATAATTTCTTTCATGATCTGGTCTTGTGCATGGTAAAGCTAAACACAGACGTTATGATCTAGTTGCAGAGGCAAGATATCGAAACTAGGCATAATTAGCTTGCTTCTTAATCGCAAAATAAAACACCCTGCATTCGAATCCCGCTAGCAAGTATCTGGGTGAGGGGTAACCCTCCCCCTTTTCTTTGTATCGATCACAGGATTACCAACTCTAAAATGGTTGGGAGGGTCTTTTTTGATGTCCGTGGAAAATATCTACGAAGGCGTCGGCAAGTTTATGCGCAATTTTTTGATTGTATTGAGGTTCCAGCGCAGTGGGGGACTGGCTAAGAGCAGGCTTACTATAAGAGCTTGTCACCATGATTTCTAGCTGCCACTGGCTAATCTTGCCTATTAAACCAGCAAGCTGCCACAACATTACGTCCCTTTCTCTCACCCCTGAAACAGCCTATTATTTCACCCTATTAGAGCCTCTTACAAATCTAGCCCGTGCTGATTAGGTCATTTTAATCGATTCTACCCTGCCTGTGTTCTTCACCAACCAAGCATAGACAACAAGGTACTCGAGTCATTTCAGGCTGGTAAACAAGGCCATTTTTATGAAACACTCGTTGCATCAATTACGAAATGAGAAATAGAGGACTCCTTGTGGAACTTGGCTTCGGACAGAGCACCAAGACCTGAAGGACTTCAACCAATATTTTTCAGGATGTTTGGTCCATAATTAAGATGGATATGGTCGAGGTTGTGAAAGAGTTCTTTGCTACGTGGAAAGCCACATATGTAACTCCTATTACAAAGGAAAACAATCCACTGCAGCTTAAGAACTATAGATCTATCAGTTTGTGTAATTCCATCTATAAAGTGATCGCCAAAATTCTGGTTAATAGAAAGAAGAAGAATAGGGTGCCTTCATCCAAGACCATTCTTATCACTAATAATGTGTTGCTAGCTCAATAGATCATGCACTCAATAAAGAAAGCCTCTAAAAGGAACTCATTAATCGTGATAAAGGCAAATATAGAGAGATCATACATCTTGTAACAAGTAGTTTTGTTGGTTGGTTAATTGGTCACATTTTATTCATGAAATGGGTTGGATTGGTATTATTCTGGATAATAGATCAACGCTTAGGCTTTCATAATACATTTATCAAATGGATTAAAGGTTGTGTAAGCAGCCCTAGTTTCTCTATCCCGGTCAATCGAGTGCCTTTGAACTGGTTTCCATATACTGTTGGATTGTACCAAGGCTATCCACTATATCCTTTTACCATGCGCTCAGATATGTTGCCTAGAGCCTTGCATCAAGCAGTTAATAGGGATGGAACTTCACTTTTTAGGCCCAGATATAGGGGTATTCATGCGTCTCATTTACCTTTTGTGGATGATTTGCTCTTAAGCGCTAATGCCACTTTGGAAAATGCCATAGCCCAAAAATATATAATGCTGAACTACTGCAACCAATCTGGACAAAAGGTTATTGTTGACAAATCACACAGTTTTTATCCCCAAACTATGTTCAGACACACAAAAGCTCATATTTTCGGAGCTTCAAATTAATAAAAGGCTTGGTAGCTAGTCATATCTTGGTATTCCACCATCAGGGAAGCATTTAAAGATAACTGATTTCAACCCTCTTTTTGAAAAACTAACTGCTAAGGTCTTGGTTACGCTCCAAAGAATTATCAAGTCATTCATTTGGGGACATGAAGAAGAGAGTTTTGCATCTTGTATCTTGGGTGGCCATATATCAACCAAAATCTATGGTGGAGGGGGTCCAGGATGTTAAGGTACGGCATAGTGCATTTCTTGCGAAGACAGCAGCTCATTCAATTCTAAATCATAAACAGTTAAATGTCCTAAGTGGTGCCTAATAAACATAATTTTCATGGGTCATGGGAAGACTACATCTATGGAGGGAATATATCTTCAATTTGGAAGGCCATTTATAAATTAGCTGGGTTTGTGCAGTATAAACTTCAATGGTAGATTGTTAGCGGATCTCATGTTGATTTACTCCATGATCTTTTTTTGAGCAATATTCATTGAAACAGGTGACCGGTTCTCATAAATGCAGATTGTGCTGCTGATAATGCTCTTGTATCTCGATTCATCAAAGCTACGTTTGACCCTACTTGACAATCACAGATTCAAGCTATTGCCATCCCCAAAAAAATAATTGTCAAGATCGCTTAGTATGGTGTTCAACGAGATTAAGTGCATTGAAGTCTCAAGACAAATAATAAGAAGCTCAGGTATGCACCAAATATGGATCCATATTCGGTTGAAATTTTACCACCATTTGGAAATTCGAAGCTAACCCAGGTATCAAAACATTTTGGTGGAAGGTCATGCAGCGTCTGCTACCTTGTAAATTTTTATTGGTTTAGAGGGGTATTCTCAATCAGCAGTCCGTATATTGCGACATTTGTGGATTGGAAGATGACAGATCATGTTCCAATAGTATGTCTGGTGGCTAGATCAATTTGGAATTGTCTTCATGAGGAGCTTTCGATTGACATCAATTTTGATTCCGTCCTTTCTCTGCTGGGATTTATGGTAGATGGTTGTCCCACCCAAATTCAATTTAGTTATATCTTATTGCTAACGATAGAAGTTGAGGAATGTCAAGTTATTTCAAAACTATGTTTCTAATCCTAAGCGGCTGGCTATGTTAGCAATTAATTAGGCATCAGAATTCTATGAGGCATCAAAAACAACAGCGGCAATACTTGATCCATTAACCCATTTAACATGATTCAACCTACTGTAGATCGAATCAGACTACTTTTTTAATAAAATGCTCAGCTTCAAGATTAGATTTTTGATCCGCTTAATAACTATTAGGTTCAGATTAACATATTTTTTATGTTTCATATACCCAACCCGATTGTCACCCCTCAACATCGGACCTAGGGCACTGGGCCACCTGCAGCACTAGTAGCTCAACTCAACTCTTCAGCATGAGGCGCCCCCTCCCCCTAATACAGGGGAGGTTCCTTTCAACAAGGACAGCCTGGTACGGGATGTTAACTAAGAAATCATCTTCGTGAAGGTTTACCTGCAGGATCCAAAGTCTTTAGTGCAGCTTTAGTATCTCCATCTGCATGGGAAGGTTTCATGGTAGACATCTATGGATACATCGCACGATATCATTCTTAAAGGATACACTGCCATTAAATGGATCTCACAAACTTTAACTGCTAGTGTTAGGCGGCCACCTATGCGTATTCAGCAGCTCTTATTTCCACCCTGATTTCTCTAGTCTGTTAATGTATGATGCCATGGGCGGGAGAAGTTTCCATTCCTTGGAAATATTTCTAGGTTCCTTGAAACTGTAGTATGTTTGTTTCTCAAAAGGAAAGTATTGGCCTGCCCTCCTAGCGCACACAATTCAACCACCTAGTCCCTTTGTAATCTAAAAGATAAACCATGGACAAAAATCACACACCCGTAGAGTTCTAATATCCTTCTGACAAAACTACCACAGCATACTAAGAGAACATTGTCACATTTTGGTCTTCTTAAATAAAAACCAGTGAACTGAAATTCATAATAGTGCATTCCATCAGAAAGTCTTAAAAGCTATCAAACACCAAAATCTCACTGGCACCAGAAGGAACGAAATTTTGGATTCGAAACTAATTGACGCCGATAACGAGACCTGAATGAACAAAATAAAAACCAAGTATTCCCTACATCTTGTGTCGCAAATTACCAGCCCAGGCAAAGAACTGCTTAGAATACTCGGTATGGCTTCCCCATGGTGCTCTTCAGGTACAAGCACCTCACCTGTAATCATGCAGTGTGGAGTGAGAAACGTCAGAAAACTGCACAATACAGCAAACTAGCTAAACAAATAACAACCCTCAGAACAGATAGACTCACAAAACTGCTTTGAACACTAGATAAATTGAATAAAAGTACACAATCCCACGTTATAAAATAATAATGATAAATTAGGAATGCTTATAATGGAACCAAAATAAAGAAAACCACTAAGAAAGTCCTGATGGCTGTCACATCCAGGTAGCGCGCCCTGGGTTACAGATTTGAAGGTGAGCAACCTAGGTACATGTTATCTGGATTCTGCAGCCATAAATGCTGGCAGGGTCGTCGATCTTCCATAAAGCAATGCTAGACTTGAATGTACAAGAGAAAGGTTATTAAATTAAAACACATCCATGTCAAGAAAATCAGTACTTTTAGATAGTCTTCTTGGTTAACTAATTCACATCCTAGAGAAAGCTTATGCTAAACAACTCTCATATTCAATCAACTCTTTATCCAGGTGCAATAAACATCATGGAAATTGTAGATCTACATATTTCTTTAATTCGTTGTAGATAAGTCCTAGAGTTTACTGAAAAAAGGAACATCAGAATATGTGCATATGTTATATATGGCATTAACAAGTGGTAAATTCTTCTGTACCGGGAAGAGTGGTGATGTGTTAAATCTATTTCAAACACAAGTTGAAAGGAA
>JAOXJJ010000797.1:21369-35565 GCA_025769935.1 Phoenix roebelenii
AGAGCTTAAGTAAGTAACATCTTATCATCCCACTGCATTCAATTCAAAGTAAAAATTAGGGAACATAATTTTTAAAAAGACCCAATTCACCCCCCTCTTGGGTTGTCACCTTGGGCAACACCATCCTTAGTTAGCCTTAGAAGTGCCATAGAGACTTCTACAATATCGATATAAATTCGATCAAAAAGGTTTTTCTTGATAACTTGAAGCCAACTCTACCTACCAACTGAGTGCGTCGACCATTTGATTTTTCTTGCCAAGTTTATACTCCATTTGAATATCAAATTTGGTGAAGAAATCTTGTCTGTAGGGCTGTGTTGGGGATAGTATCATTTAGGTTTGAAAATAACTTATGGCCTCATTATTGGTTCAAACCACTATTTTGAAACCAAGGAGATAACATCTCTATAACCTCAATCTATTCACCATTGTCATCATCTCCTTCTCTTGGATGGTGTAGCATCTCTTTGTATCATTCAATTTTCAAATTTCATATTTAATAGGATGTTCCTCCTGCATCATTACACCTCCAATGGCAAATACAAATGCATCAGTGTGGACTTCAAAAGGCTTGGAGTAGTTAGGTAGGTGCAAAACTAACTCCTCCATCACTACCCTTTTTAGCTCTGCATATACCCCCTCGCATGCAGTCATCCATCGCTATTATAATCCTTTATCAGGAGGTTGGTCAAGAATTTAGCTTTGGACAAATATCCTTTGTTAAATCACTGGTTGAAGTTTACCAGTTAAAGAAATGACCATAACTCTATCATAGTTGTACGAGTCTCCCACTCTATGATGGCTTGGATATTGTTTTTATCCATCGAAATGCTTTTGTGGTCTATCCAGTGTCCTAAGAAGCATACTTCTTCTTTGGCAAAGAAGTAACTTTTCTTCTTCACACAGGGTTGGTTCGTCCTTAACAATTAGAAAGCCACCCTCAGCTGCTTCACATGCTCTTTCATTATGCTACTATACACCACTATATCATCAAGGTAAACTACTACAAATCAATCAAGGCTGGATGAGCTTATTCATGAAGGTGTAAAATATTGTTGGAGCATTCATTGAGCTAAATGGCATAACAAGGAACTCATAAGAGCCATACCTCGAGACATAAGTTGTCCTAGCATCATCCGCTTCCACGATCCATACTTGATAGTATCATGATCACAAGTCTAATTTGGAAAGGAATCAGGCCTAACCAAGAGATCAAAGAGGTTGGATACTAGAGGGATAGGATACTTGTTTGTGATGGTCAATTTATTAAGTGCTCAATAGTTGATGTACGGGTGTAGTCTCTCATCACTCTTTTTCTAGAAAAGAACTAGGGCTCCATAGGGTGCTTTTGATGGCCGAATAAACCAACATCCAAGAGTTCCTTGAGTTGCCTCCTTAGTTCTTCTAGATCTGGAGGTGCTATTTGGTAGGGTGCCATGACAGGTGGCTTTGCTTCTGGCTCTAAGTCAATTGCAATGAGTATGGCTAAAGCTAGCTTGCTTAAGAATGAGACTAAAAGGAGAATATGGATTTTTCACAACCACTAGTTCTTGTCTCAAAAAATTGAGGATTGCAAATTTCTTAGAAAGAAGAAAAAGAAAAAAGCGAAGGCAAGCAAGAGGATGAGGACACCACTGTGATATCTTCCAATAAAAAATTTATTATTTTATTTGCTTATCATGAAACTTACCTTGGTAATACAAACCAAGACTTGAAATGGTTTATCGATAGTGGTGCTTCATGTCAAGCTACCCCATAATTGGATTTCTTTATTTCTTACAAGACGAGAGATTTTGAATTTGCGAATATTGGTTATAGTGGAATAAGCAAAATTATGGGGTTAGGTGATGTTTGTCTTAAGACTAATTTGTATGATGAGATAATATTTAAAGATATTTTTGTTTGAACTTGGTTTCCACCGGAAAACATGATGATGAAGGCTTAGAAAACAAAATTGTTATTGGGTCTTGAAAGCTTATCAAGGGTACTTTGATTATAGCAGGGGAGAGGAAGTGTTGTATCTTTATTGAAAATAAGCTAAAGTGTGCAAAGACTAAGTGAATGCCATAGAGAAAGGAACAACTATGAATCCATAGCACACGCAACTTGGTCACGTAGAAAAAGTCTTTATGTTCTTGTAAAGCAAACACTCATTTTAGATGCCAAAGGTATACATTCAAACTAGTACACTCATTATATTCATGGTAAGCAACACAGAGTCACCTTTACACACTTCAAATTAGAATGCATGATTTGTTGGGATTAGTTCATTCCGATATTATGATGAGAGTAAAATCCATGGATGGTACTTCTTGCATTGTGATTTTTGTGGATAATGCTTCTAAAAAGGTATGGGTCTATGTTATGAAACACAAAGATGGGCTCTTGGAATTTTCAAACATTTGCTAAAGGTGAAAAAAAAGTTGGCAACCTTTAAAATGCTTCCATGCTGATAATAGTAAAGAATATAGAGGTCTATTTAAAGATTGTTGCAATGACAATGGTATTTGATGTGAGAAGACAAAATTTGATACTCCTCAACATAATGGTGTGGCGAAGTGGATGAATCTCACATTGTGAAAGATTTGGTGCATATTGTCATATGCTAAGTTGCCAAAATCATTTTGGAGTAAGACCAAGCATGTCGCTTGCTAATTGATTAATCAATCTTCTTCAAAGCCTTTGAATGGTGATATCAGAAAATGTGTGGACCGCTATTTGCCTAGCATCTCTCCAAGTATGTCGTATAACTTATTGACCTGCTAACTTGCAAGAGATATTGTAGGATAAGTCTAACGATAGAGGGTAGATAAATGCGCGAGAGTGCCACGAGCATCATAGCAACTGGAAAGAAGATGATTAAAGAAAGGATTTGAGAGTAGCATAGGTCTAGATGTCTTGATCTTTAAGAACTTCAGCCACCATCATATTATCATTCGAAGAAGATGGAATTCGATAGGGATTGGGTGTATTCTAGGCTACAACATGAGAGATCTAGGTTAACACTACTACTAAGATAGAATTTTACTGGCAAATAAAATGCAAGGTATAGTCAAGTTAATGCAAAGATAAATAAAGATAAATTAAAATTTATTGATATGTTAGAAGTTAGAAGATATAGCATTACAATCTGGTATTTATAAGTGGCTCACATCAACCATTAAGATAGGAGTCACTACTTAGTTTTTGATACCTGTCCTTATAGATTTGCACTAAGTGAGCCATTATTGTCATGCATAGTTTCTTCCACTACTCTTATACTCCGAGTAGTTACCACTCATTCCATGTTCTTGGTAGTGATACAGGTAGTAATAAGATAAATATAGCTACCTCACTCCTCCCATGTTTGGGGTACTAGCAAGATAGATGTAATTACTTGTTTACACCACGTAGCCTACTATGCATGACAATCACCTTTCTTCTCATTTTAGATTGATAGCTCTCTCCTCCATCAGTCTACACCACATTCACTTGGTCTACATCCTCAGTGTTCTAGCCAGCTCTTTCGGCATATTGGCATTTAGAACACAGTCATCAGTCCGGATGTGATGTATACAATACCCTCTATATCCCATTAACCACCAACTAAGAGGGTGATGGGATGTATTTGGTACCACATCCATCAACTTTATTTTGGATGTGGATATCATTCAACTTGGCCAATTTGAAGACCATAGAGGATCTAGTAGATGCAAGATTTAAACTCGAGCAGCAAGTAGAAACTATGGAGGATCAAGTGGAGGTAAGATCTATCACGATGCTTGACCCTCAGCCTATTACTCTCCAACATATAGATTTTGCATGTATGATTGCTACTGACGAGGAGGTGGTGGTATCCATTAGGATGGTTCCCCCTAGCCCTTATGGTATAGACAAGTTTCATTGTAGATAGTTTGAATTGTTGCCTCCCCATCCGTCGCCTCAAGGCTATGTGTCAGCATGATTCCATTGACAATTTACTCAATAGTGGATAGTCAAAGCCTATCTCAAACTTGAATGCAAGCCAAACATTAACCAAAGAATCATTTGTTGTCTGTTTGGTTTGATCTACTCCTGCACTCACCTGTAGGACCTATTCCTCAATACCTTGATTTGTAGATTCTGAAGCTCAATAAGATAGTCTTCAATCTTTTCCTCTTGATATGTCGAAAATCTAAAGTTGGGTTTCTCGATGACCCCAAAATTTTCATGCAAGGATTTATAGCGTGATTCATCTATCACAAAGATGGGATCAGTTAATTCCGCCACAATATACACTGAAACATGCTATGACTTATAATATAGACTCTCGACAATAGAAACAAATCTTTTGACCTATTATAGTATCGAAATCAAAGGTGCAATAAAATGCTCCATATGTGGCCTTAGCATGATGGCCACTTTGCTCGTGACTGCTTCACAAATCTCCTTTTGCAACGGCATGATAGTAACTGTGCAATGATATCCCTCCAAGCGTGCCATATAATTTATTTTCCTAGCATCTCTTCAAGTGTGGTGCAAAACTTGATAAATTGTTGGCTTGCTGGTTGTAGGATAAGTCTAATAGCAAGGGATAGATAGATACATGGACATACAACTAGTATTAGAGTAGTCAGAAAGAAGGTGATTGAGGGAGAGTCAAAGTGGCAATAGTCGAGGCATTCTTGACCTTCAAGAACTTTCACCATTGTCCCACTATCCTTCGAAAAAGACGAATTTGAATTGGGATAGTATGTAGCCTCAGCTATGGTAGGAGAGATCTAAGTTAAGACTATTCCTAAGATACAGTCCTACTAATAAATAAAGTACAGAGTCAAGTAAAGCTAATGCAAAAATAAGTAAAGATAAATTAAAATTGATTGATATGTTGAAAGTTGAAAATTTTCTTTTTCAATATTACAATCCAATATTTATAAGTAGTTTGCATCAACTGCTAGGATAAATGCCACTACTTAGCTTTTGACACTTGTCCTTACTTATTTGCACCATGTGGCCACTATTGTTATATATAGTTCTCTCCACTACTTATATACTCCAAGTAGTTGTACCACTCTTTTTATATTCTTGGTAGTAGTATGGGTAATGGAAGATAGTGTAACTACCCTACTCCTCCCACATTCTGGATAGTGGCAAGATAAATTTTACTACCTTTTGGTTTATACCATATAACCCACTATACATGATAATCACTTTCCTTTTCATCCAAGGCCGATAGCTCTTGCCTCTTAGTCTACACCACATTCACTCAGTCTACATTCTTAGTATTTTGACTTGCTCCTCCCTTGGTGTATTAGCCTTTAGATCATTGTCATTGGTTTAAATATAGTGTAAACAACTTGAAAAGATACATATTTCAAACATTTGAGGGTGTTTGGGTGCAAAGCTTATTCTTGTGCCAAAAAGTCAACAAACCAAGCTTCATGTTAAGTCAAGGATGTGCATTTTCTTGGATATGGAAGTGAAGAGCTGGGTTATAAGCCTTTGGAATTCAAAAGCGAAGAAGTTTGTTAAAAGCTAAGATATTGTCTTCTTTGAAAACTAAATCATTGAAGAATTTGAAAGGTGGATAAGCTACAAGAAAGTGGAGATGAACTTGTTGATTTATGACCTACTTCTTCTCCAATGATTCAAGGTAAAGTGGAAGATGTCCAACAAGGTTAAGATGAGGTGGTTGATGAAAATCCTTTTGTTGAATTTGGTGATGAGCAAGAATAGCTACTCCCCAAGAATAACTACTACCAATACTACATCTAATAAGGTCTATTGGGGTTTATCAACCATCAAAGAAATACTCTACAAGCGGGTATATAATACAATTGTAATATAGAGGAATCAAAAACTTTCCAAAAAGCATGGGTTCAAGCAAAAGGACAAGTGCTAACAAGCTATGCAAGAGAAGATTGATTCTTTGCACATGACCATACATGTGATTTCATAGAGCTACCAAAGGGTTGAAAGGCTTTGAAAAACAAGTGGATGTTTTAATTCAGAAAATGATGATGATAAGCAAGTCAAGTATAAGGCTCAACTAGTTATAATAGGCTTTGAGAAATAAAAGAGTGTAGGCTTTTATTAGATTTTCTCACCAGTTGTCAATTTATCCTCCATATGGATCATTCTAGGTAATGTTTCAAGCATAGAACCAAAATGGAGCAATTAGATATCAAGACCACTTTCCTTCGTGGTGGCATGGAGGAGGAGATCTTCATGGAGCAAGCTCAACTTCGTTATCAAGGACAAAGAATACTTAGTTTGCAAACACATGGAAAAAAAAAGCTCATATGGTCCCAAACAAGCTCTATTTTTTTTGGTAAAAGCGGCTACTCATTTCACATGAGTACAACCAGCCATGTCATGGAAAAGTAAAAGATACAAAGGATGAGAGACGTCTGATGCCTCCATCCAGAGAAAATCTCTGAAGTGCCGGGCAACAAAGGAGGTGACCCAATCTGCTGACCTGTTTGCCTTCCTAAACATATGTCCAATCTGAACATCACCCATCAACTGGATTATCCTACGGATCTCCCGGATGAGGGGATGACCATCTCCAAACCGATCCGCCCCCCGAAGCCAGTCAATAACCACAGATGAGTCTCCCTCGAGGCAGACCCGCTCCGTACCTAGTACCTGCCACACATAAGATATACCCTCCCAAGCAGCCCGCAGCTCTGCTCCGACCACTGTAAGTCCTGGCATACGACGCCCTCCTACTGCTATCATCCTACCAAGATGGTCCCTGATCACAAATCCAACTCCTCCAGTCACTCCATCCAAAGATCGACTACCGTCGAAATTTACTTTGAGATAGCGAAGGGGTGGGGGTACCCAAGAAATATGCGCAAACCGAGGCGCTGAAACAGCGTAAGGAGTACCCCAGATGCCCCTGGCTATCCCAAAAGAAAATCCAACAGAAACCGCAATAACCTCCCTCGCGCATAGCATCGCTCTGTCCACCACCGTCGTCGGAAGCGACCTCCTCCCCTCAAACAGGCTGGCATTCCTGTCCAACCAAATGTAGTAGGACAAGTATGCCACAAAAATCCCTGCCTCAGCAGATCTAGGACAAGTATGCCATAAACAAGCTCTTCAATAATGGTACAAGAAGTTTGACACTGTCATGATGAACTATGGGTACAAGAAGACAAATGCAAATCAGTGTATTGGTACCAAACAATTTGGGAATGGTGAGTTTGCTATTCTTTTACTTTATGTTGAATTTGCTTCTAAGCTGCAATGATCGAAATGGAATTTTTATCTCAGGCTGGTAGAATAACACTTCTTCAATCTGTGCTTGTTTCCACTCCTCTATATCTCATGGCAAATTGTGCTATCCTTACTAAGGTCTTGGTTACGCTCCAAAGAATTATCAAGTCATTCATTTGGGGACATGAAGAAGAGAGTTTTGCATCTTGTTTCTTGGGTGGCCATATGTCAACCAAAATATATGGTGGATTGGGGGTCCAGGATGTTAAGGTACGGCATAGTGCATTTCTTGCGAAGGCAGCAGCTCATTCAATTCTAAATCATAACAGTTACATGTCCCAAGTGGTGCCTAATAAACATAATTTTCCTGGGTCATGGGAAGACTACATCTATGGAAGGAAGATATCTTCAATTTGCATGGCGATTTATAAATCTGCTGGGTTTGTGCAGTATGAACTTCAATGGTAGATTGGTAGCGGATCTCATGTTAATTTACTCCATGATCCTTGTTTGAGCAATATTCATTTAAACAGGTGACCGGTTCTCATGAATGCAGATTGTGCTACTGATAATGCTCTTGTATCTCGATTCATTATAAAGCAACATATATGTACTCTCCATCCCTCAAAGCTATGTTTGACCCTGCTTTACAATCACAGATTGCTATTGATATCCCCAAAAAAACAATTGTCAAGATCGCTTAGTATGGTGTTCAACGAGATTAAGTACATTGAAGTCTCAAGACATATAATTAGAAGCTCAAGTATGCACCAAATATGGATCCATATTCGGTCGAAATTGTACCACCATTTGGACATTTGAAGCTAACCCATGTATCAAAACATTTTGGTGGAAGGTCATGCAGCGTCTGCTACCTTTTAAATTTTTATTGGTTTAGAGGGGTATTCTCAATCAGCAGTCCATATATTGCGACATTTGTGGATTGGAAGATGATAGATCATGTTCTAATAGTATGTCTGATGGCTAGTATGTCCTACCCAAATTCAATTTATTTATATCTTATTGCTAGCGATAGAAGTTGAGGAATGTCCGGCTATATCAAAACTATGTTTCTAATCCTAGGCGGCTGGCTATGTAAGCAATTAATCAGGCATCAGAATTCTCTGAGGCATCAAAGACAACAGTGGCAATGCTTGATCCATTTAATCCGTTTAGCATGATTCAACCTACTGTAGATAATATCTGACTACCTATTTAATGAAATGCTCAGGTTCAAGATTAGATTTTTGACCCGCTTAATAACTAATAGGTTCAAATTGACATATTTTTGATGTTTCATATACCCAACCCGATTGCCACCCCTCAACATTGGAACTAAGGGCACTGGGCGACCTGCAGCGCTAGTAGCTCACCTAGACCCTTTTGCATTTGGTGCCTCCTCCCCCTACTACAGGGAAGGTTCCTTTCAACGAGGACAGCCTGGTACTGGATGTTAACTAAGAAATAATCTTTGTCAAGTTTTATCAGTAGGATCCAAAGTCTTCAGTACAGCTTTAGTACCTCTTTCAGCATGGGAAGGTTTAATGGCAGCAATCTATGGATTACATCGCACGATATCATTCTTAAAGGAGACACTGCTAGTGTTAGGCGGCCACCTATGGGGATTCAAAGATGGATGTTATCAACAGGTCTTCTTTCTTTCTTTCTTTTTTTTTTTTTTGGTACACCAGTGACTCATACACAACAGAAGTGTCAGGAAAAAAAAAAAATACAAGGGAGACGAGACAGACATATGGTTCTTCCAAATAAAATTTTTGGAGTAATAAGCCGCATAGAATATCACCCAATCCACAGCATTGTTTGCCTCTCTGTAGATATGAGTAGCCCGATAGGAGGCGCACTTACCCAAAAGATTACGGATGTTATAGAGCAATCGCATGCCACCGGCAGCATGCCTCCAACCCTAAATCCACTCGATCACTGTGGCTAAGTTCCCCTCAAGGAGAATACGGTCCGCGCCCAGCACCCGCCTTGCATATGTGACGCCCTCCCATGCGACTCTGAGATCGGCACCGACGACGGTCGGATCGAAGATCAGTCGACCCCCGGCCGCCACTAATTTAGCCTCCTGATCTCTAATAACAAATCTAGCACCTCTGTAGTTCCCTCCTTCGCCGATGTTGCCATCGAAGCTCACCTTAAGAAAGCCAGGGGGTGGGAGCTCCTAGGAAATGAGCACAATCCTAGATGCTACGAGAGTAGAATGGGAACCCCAGATTTTTCTAGCCAACCCAAGGGACGACAATGCAGCAATACCAATGACCTCCGTAGCATGAAGAAGGGCTCTGTCCACCACCATCCTCGAATGCTGTCCTCTGTCCTTAAAAACTTAGGCATTCCTATCTAGCCAGCAGTGGTAGGCCAGATAAGCCGCCCTAATTTTCTGCTCTACAGGGCTAGGCCTCCGAGAGGGTCTAGGAAGATCAAAAAATCCTCGGTCGACGTTCACCCCTGCCACGGGCCGGAGGAAGCCGAGGCGCACTCCTAGATCTGAATAGCCTGCTACGCCAAAGAGGACATAAAAGATAGACTCCACCTCCTGGCAGGCCCAACAGCCTAGGAGAATGTTTACCCCTCACCAAGCCAGCACTCCTTTTGTGGGCAAGCAGCCCCAAGCCACCTTCCAGACAAACAAGACCACTCGAGGGTGGATACGCAGCCTCTAGATTCATTCCCTCTCAATCTGTCATGTTGACATCCTCCTAACCAGTCCGAGTAGGTCTCTGGCTTTTACCACTAGACTGCTAGTCCCGCTCCAAACCCTCCTATCCTCAGCCTCACCTGTTGAGATCGACAACGCCAAAACTTGCTCAACCAGCTGCTCGCCAAAAGCCTGCCGAACGAGGTCCTCATCCCATCCCAATCTCCTGTTACAAATAGGTCGCAAACCCTACGTCGATCCAACCATCTGGGGTTGAACAAGGTTGGCCATCTACAAAACGGTAGGTCGGCCAACCATCTGTCCCCCAAGGCATCAAAAGCTCGCTCATCACCAATCTCTCATCTGATCTCTAAGATTACCAAAGGAGCACGGAAGCAAATCTCTCTCCATGTGAAGGAACTGTGCCGACCAACGAGGAAGACTGACGGGTCTGCAGGGTTCCCATACATGGCCCTCAACAGGAACCCCAGAAACTTGTCGGTTCCAGTAGAAATCTGACTGCCAATCTAGTAGCGAAGATCTTCTACTGCTCGATCAGCGAGTAGATCCCCAGCCCACCACTACTAGTCCGCTGGCAGATTGTGTCCCATGCTAACAGGTGGATACCACTGCTACTCCCCTGCTACCCCCATATGAAGCTCCTAAACAAGTGCTCCATGCATCGTAGCACTGCGATAGGCACCAAGGTGTTGGATAATAGGTAGATAGAAATCGAGCTGAGGACTGACCATACCAGTGTGACCTTGCCCATCATAGATAGGGCGCTCGCTTGCCAGCCCTCCAACCTCTGCCTGATGCCCTGCTCCAAGGAGGAGCAATCCCTCTTGCGAAGACGCCAGCCTGTGATCGGGACCCCGAGATATCTCAAGGTGCCCTCCTGCTCTCCAATCTCCAGGAACCCCATAATAGAAGCCTTTACACCGAGCTGAACCTTTAGACTGAAGCAGTAGCTAACTTTGCCAGATTGACCTGCTACCCAAAAGTTACACAATACTCCTCCAGCACCTTTCGGAGTGCCATGGTTGACCTCCTCATCACCCGAGCCAACAACAAGCAATCGTTTGCGAATAGAAGATAAGAGATCTGAGTTGAGGACGGCGTCGGCCTGTGGGCCTCCACCTCCTGCCTTGTCGAGGCTAGCTGGAGCGCTCTAGACAGGTAGTCTACACAGATGATGCACAAGAGCGGCGACAAAGGGCATCCATGTCTTAGTCCCACCGATGACACGAAAAAATGCGATGGGGAGTCGTTCACCAGTAAGGCAAAGGATGGGGCGTGAATGTAACCTTGAATCCACTTGATCTAGAGTGGGTGAAAGCCAAAGCACTCTAGAGACTGAGCTACAAAGTCCTACCTCATCCTATCATAAACTCTCTCCATATCTAGCTTGACGCTCATCAGACTCCTACGCCTCGATGCCCTCTAGAGGTTAGACATAAACTCCTGAGCAATAAGCATATTATCAAAGATGGACCGGCCTCCAACAAGGGAGTCTAGGCAAGATACCCCTCCTGATCGGCCGGAAGTGGCCCGAATCTGCATGATCCTGCTTTTTCGGGATCAGTGTGATAAAGGTTATTTTCCAATCATCCGGCATCGTCGCCAACAAGAAGAACTACTAGATAGCTGTCGTAATCTCTTGCCTAATAGTATGTCAATACCTCCTAAAGAAAATTGGAGGGAAACCAGCCGGTCTCGAGGCTTTGTCCTCACCCAAAGACTAGAGGGCTTTCTGTACCTCCGCCATTGACACTGGATTGACCAAGTCTATATGCTCAGGCTCAGAAACCCTCATCGTTGGAGCTGGCTCAACTCTCCCTCCGGTACCACCCCCCTAATCGGTCCACCCTGACCGAAAGAACTGCTCCAGGGTCCGTTTGATGGTGTTAGGATCCTTAGTCATTTGCCTACTATTGTCCTTGATCCTACAAATCATGTTCTTGTGCCTTCAGATGATAGTCGACTGATAGAAAACTTCGTCTTCCGATCCCCTTCCCTGATCCACTGAATGCGAGATTTCTCTCTCTGAAGACCTCCTGTTGTTTCAGGAAGGAGTGATGTCCACACAACATGGCTCTGAGCTCCACCTACTCTCCATCGAACAGGCCACCCCGTCGCTCCTCTAGAGACTGTAGCGTGGCAATAGCAACTTCTGCTTCCTCCACCCTTCTGAAGATGTTCCCCACTTCTTTCCAATTCCACCTAAGTAGCAGGCACCTAGTCAGCTTAAGCTTGCGGGTGACTCTATGCATGACGTCCCTCCACACTGGCGTCCGCCAAGCCTCCCGCACCACCTCCAACGACCGTGGGTAGGATAGCCGACCTGCTCAAAACGAAAAGGGCTATAAACCAGAATGAAGTGTGAAGTACTCACCAAAATCGAAAAATGGTCTAAAGTAATTCGACGCAGATGGCGCACCCGAAAGTCCGAAAACCGCTGGATACCTCTGCTAGATAAGATTGGTAGCCTCACCCCACAACACCCTTCTCTCCCTGTAATCTGTGCTTGCATAGTCTGCCAACAACACCCAAGGGGGCTCATTCCCCTTTGAGATCACCATGACCATCTGCTGGTTGCACTTGTGGAATAAGTCGAGGTTGCATGCTCCAAGTCTCTAGATGAGAATGATGCCTCCTAATAGGCCCTGAGACTCCATCGCATAGCAACCCCAAGAATTGGGGATAGACCGTCTCACCTGCTGCCAACTAGCCCCCGACAGTTGGGTTTCAAACAAAACACATACCTCAGGATCATACATTTGCACCAATCTACAGAAGGCCGGCCTGAAGGAAGATTTTCCGACTCCCCGACAGTTCCACAAGAGGATCTTCATACCGCAAGATTAGAAATGGTGGGCCCTTCCACGCCCTCCAACACCGGCTCCACATCAGCCCCACCAGGACCAATCTCCTCCATTCTAGGCCCCTGGAGGACTCTCTAAAGATGTTGAGTCGCCTCCCCATGCTGCGGCCCACTTGGGCCCACCTCAACTTGGAAAGCCCCCGAGTTCCTCGCCTAGCTCTCCCCATCCGCCAAGGAAGTAGCGTCCATCACCTCCCTCCCGAGCGAGGGACCCTCCCCACCCGTCGGCAATTTGCTCGAGTCGGGGACGACCCCCACCTCTGGGCACCCAACTCGGCCGAGGACCTTCTCAGCTTGCGGCCGCTCTCCGTCCGCCTCCACCTCTCCGGTCACCAGTTGCCGAAGAGGAACATTGCCGATAGCCCGCAACTGGCTACCACCACCCCTACCACCCCCACCTTGCCAGCTCTAGGACACCGAGGCCCGCCCTCCACCACCACCGGAGAGAGGCTCCTACTTCGGAACTGGCGCCTCTCTTCCCCCTGGCCCGAGGTGCCCTCGCCCGACACGGTTGGCACGGGCTTTTGGCACAACCCGCGACCAGCAGGCCCACCGACCACTTGCATCCTGGATGGGCTCCTGGCCCGCTTCAGTAGACCAGGCCTGTGGTTAGGACCCGCCCAACCAGGGGCCGACCCTACACCCTTGGGCCGACCTAGCTCCAACACGCCTGCATCTTGGCCCGTCTCGCTTGTTCGACTCGAACAATCCAAACTCGGTGCGGAGCTGGGTTGAGGCCGACTATCCACCTCCCTAGGCTCCGCCAGAACATCAGCCGCCAGCCACTTCTTCGTCGAGCCCCGTCGAGCTACCTTCTTAGGGTTTTGCTCGCCGTCGGTGTCCAGCGGTGACACGGGCGAACCCGACCCATTCCGAGGGGGACTCAACCACGACTGGAAAGGAACCAGACCTGAGGCCGACTCGGGGTGGAGCTCAACCTCCTTCCTCGCCCTACCCCTGGTGCCGACGGCTCTTGGCTGGCAGACCCAGCTCATGGCCAATCACGGGCTGAAGACCGGCCGAGTGGTGCGCCCGTCCTCCTTCGATCCCGACTCCTCGGGCGGAGTCACTGTGGTTTCCTCCACCCGAGGCGAGGCAGGGCAGCCCAGCATGCCTTTCTTCTCAAGCTCCAGCACCGGGCCGGGGCGGCCGGTGCCGGCGAAGTTGCGGTCCAGCTGCGCGCACAGCTTGTCGACGACGCGCCGGATCTGCGGCTCCAGCTTCTGCACGCTCTGGCGCGAGAAGTCGCTTTCCAGGTTGACGGAAAGGGCCAACCGATGCCTGTCCGGTTTCTCATCGAGGGCAAGCCTATCGCTTCCATCGGCGCGTTCAACGCCAGTCGGCTTTTGCAGCCCGATAAGATTGTTGGTGCCTCGTAAGTAGATTTGCCCCAGCCTTCACCGCCGCAATGTTTCGTCGTCACCAAGATCAATTCGGAGTCCTCTGCGCCGCTCTGCGCGATGGCAGC
>JAOXJJ010000798.1:0-27622 GCA_025769935.1 Phoenix roebelenii
CCCACACACACACACACACACGTGTCAGAGATCTAAGTTTGAGAGAAAAGAAATAGGAGCCAAAAGCTAGGAGTTTCTGTTGCTCTTTTCTTTTCCATAAAAATCACTTTTTGGTCTTAATCAGTTGATTAAATGGACCATGCAAATTAGGAGTAGGCTGAGATAATAGATATCACTTAGAGAAAATTTGGAAAAATATCATTATAGAAGTATTACGCTCCACCTTTTCTTTCCCCTTTGTTCCTTATCTCTATAAAATATCTGTTAGAGATCTCTTTAACCTTACTTGGTTGGAGTCTATTTGGGGTCTATTTTTTTTCATGCCAGTTAGTATATGAAGCACAGTTTTATCATGATTGAATTTTGCTCAAGTTTTTCATCTTTATTTGGAGGTACAATCCTTTTAGGATATTTATTATTCCCATGATACAACAGAAAATTGTCATAAATCGCTAGTAACATTTTCTTTCTAGTCAAGCCCTACATAACTTGTTCTGTTCTTTCCCTTGATGTCAAGTTAACATCGGATTGCTCATCATATCTGAATCAGATTTTTCATCAATAGCCATGCTCAGTTTTTCAACTAATCCATTCTCTTTTCTCCTTTCATCCTAAATCTCTATTAAAACTGAACTCCAGATGCCCTGAAATCTGACATGCCTTTTCTTCATCCCCTTGTCTATCTCTTCTGTCAAGCCTGACTTAGTATTGTCTCAGGGCAGGAAACTGACACCCTCCTATAACATCAGTTTTGTGCGAAGCTTAACTCTCTTTGTCCCCAGGTCTATTCGTCCTAGATTCGCATCACATGAGATAACCTAGATTTGTCCTAGAGATCTTCAGTTGGACTTTGGTGTCCTCTCAACCATTCGTTCCTGTTAAGGTCTATATCATCCATCATGATGAACAAATTTCAACATGTAATTGTAACTCCCATTCCAGCAAGGAGAAATCACAAAAAAATGATTAAAAGGCTTTTTACTACACTTTGTTACAGTTTACCCATTTTATCTTGGATGTTGGCTGGCTTTGATTTGGAAGATGTAAGTATTTACTCTTGATTAGAATTATGAATACACTCTAGAAGAGGGGAAAAAATCAGAGCCATATGTTCATTCTGCACAAAGAGTAAGCATAGTGCTCGCTATCAACTTTTAGAAACAAAAAGTTAAGCAAATAATTAAATAAATGCCTTACATGTTATGAACTGCTCCCAAACATATATTAGTTAAAAGTTGTGGTGAAGGCTTCTAACTTTGAGAGATTCTGAGGCTGAGCAGCTGCACCTGCGTTAGAAGTTAAGTTTTGGAAGTTTCTACTGGCCACAAGTTCTGTAACTTGGTTTTTGCAACATGGGCAATGGGTAAGATCTATTTTCAGGAACAATGCCTGGTAAATCTGGAAGAACACATATATTTTATGTAGGCTTGTATAGAGTTTTTATATATAGGCCTCACCTGCTTGCCTGTATCATCACCAATATAGGCAGATGAGTGAGGTATATTTTGGGTTACCGTGCATGGAATTTGTGGGAGCCTGCATTGACTGTTTTATGCAGGCATTCATACATGTATTTATTCTCTTATTAAACTTTGACCTTCTATTGAAGCAATGATGTACAGACAAAGGGATGGAATACATGAGGATGCATTGAACTTTTGGTCAAACCAGTGGTCCTTTACCTGCCTTGGATATGTTAGCTGCAAAATTCTACCTCACCTCCTGTATGATACTATGAAACAACTAACAGATGGAAACTCCATGAAATTGAATCCTGTTGTTGTATATTTGCAAGATATAGTTTACCGTGTTTATGCACATAAATTGTATATTTAGCTGCAAACTATCCTTTTCTTTTTCAATACTAGTCAATGGGAATTGTCGACGTTGCATTTAGTTGATGGTACGTTGTTCAATTTGTTTGTCACATTAAACTGTCTGTTTTATATAATGAGTTTTAGTTTCTTCCTCTAATTTGTTTATGTTTTGAGTTTTACAGGCTGGATCCATAGAAGGACAAGTGATGGAAATGGGGCTTACACCACATCTTTATTAAATCCTGAAAAGTTTCCTGTCAGAGTTCCAAACTCCTAATTTTCCAGGCAGGTGTGTAGTATAATTGCCCTTGCTTTCGGACATGTTTTCATTCGTTTAGTCTTTTGAAAATTGAGCTTAACTGCTTGTTTGTTAGGTTCATAGCATAATATTCCAAATATCTCATCTTAGTTCTTCACACAGTTTTATTCTTCAACTGTCATATAAAACATAAATATAAAAAATTATGAAATGAAAAATCGTCATTTGCCCCCTCCAACGCTCTGTCTCTCTGAAATATAAACTTTTCCTTATTTAGCTACAAAGGCATGCATATGGGTGATGAGTTGAGTAGTAATGGATTAATTGGTGGACACATCAAGCAACTAGGACTAGACTGACTGAGAAAATATATCACAGAAGATTAGTAGACAGTTTTCTGACAAAAGAAGCCTTTGTTAGAAACAACTAAAGTGGGACTCATGGTGCTTGTGCTTGTGACAGTATGTCGTCATGCTGGCACCTAGCAAGACTCCCACAAAATTGTGCACAAGTCTGGGTTGGAATATTTACATCTAGCACACAAAGTACACCTCTTTGTTCATTTCCTTTTAAGTTTAGACTAATTTTAACTATTATAAATTGGTATTTTTAATATGTTAAACGTAATATTTAACTAATGCATAGAATTTTATATCATAAGCATGATTCGCCGTCTCGGTACCGGACCCCGTATCGATGCCACACTACCATAGTATCAATACGGTATGGTACGAAATTTTTTTTGTATCAGTACGCCATCTATACCGATATTGGTACGCCACCCGTACCGGAACCGGTACCGAATCGGTATGGTATGGTGAGTTCGGTACTGTCTGGTTCAGTACAATATGGCATACCATGATCATAAGTCATCCTACATGTTTGGGGTGTTCATTTTCTCTGTCAGAATAAAATTTGACCAGCCCTTCTCCATAATCTATAAGCATGTGGATAGCATGGTTAAAGTAAGTGACATACAAGCCAGCATCCCACAACTACGTCTACATGTTAATCGCGCAAAGAAACTCAGAGCTAATGGCAAAATCATAGAAACATACAACTTTTTTAACTCAACACTTTGTAGGTGCTGTTCACATACTGCCAAGTTTATCGCAATCTCATATGATTTCAAAGTGGTGAAGTACTGCTTTATGTACTTCATGTACCTGGAACCTTGAGTAGGCTTTGATGGTTTCTCATTTTAGGAACAATCCTATCTCGTCAATGCTCAAGAAAAATCATGGACCTATGGGCCTGTGATGGTTTAAACCTCCTCAATTCATAGCCCTACAAAATCAAATGCTAAGAATCTTAAAGTATCCCCATCCCAAGTCCCTTATAGCAATTACTCTCCAATTGTATGCTTTCCAAGCCCAGTTTTTCTTCTGACTCATAATTAACTTTTTTCCCCTGATTTCATCAGTTTTCTCAATTGGACAAATTAAATTCTAGCTAATTGCTCATTCCTGACTAGAGACCCACTTTTTACCTTGCAGTGTTCTTCAATCCCCATGAAAATTGACACACTTTCTGAAGGCACTTTTGATTGTTCTCTCCCACAGATTGTGATCTTGGATTAGTGTATAACCTGTTACAGATCATTTTCATGTTCTGGTTCAGGTTCAAGTCGGGCATAGCAAACTTGTACTGAAGTCACCAAAATCACCTATCATACCAAGTGTTGCATTTGTCATGCATGAACTTGTGGTGACAATTGGAGAAATAAGAAAATCTTTTTTATTAACTCATAAATGACAAATTTATAAAAATACTCTGCTTTACTCCTTCCTAGGCTCTCACACTGCGACTCCAAGTATTCAGTGCAAGGTTTTCTCCATAAAACTCATCCACCGCTCATTCTCTAAGACTACCCATTTAATCGTTATTCCTTCTTCACTTCATGTTATGTGAACAGAGCTGAGCTCATATGTACAATTATGAAACCCAGTCATATACCAACTTTCTTCCGTTTATGATTTAGACACCCATTCAGATTATTGTGACTTCCCATTCATCAACTTGTCTATTACAATAATGAATTGACTAAGTTCTAAGAAAATAAGCCACATCCTTTTAAGTCCTATTCTAAATCGTACTGAACTTGAAATAGGAGATCAAATGCGATCTAATCTGAGTCTGGTATTCCACCTATTCAAATTATGATACTCCTGCAGTGGTCCATCCTTGTTAGTGTGCGTGCTTAAAATGGCAATGAGTATGAAGTATGAATATTCCCACTTTCTACTGACTCTTGTATGTCATGCTGAGTTGCGATCAAATTTCCAGCTTCAGTGACCATTAAAGTTCCATCCACATCTTGGGTTCACTTTCCTCATACACAAAGACTTTCATGGCTCAGGTCTTGCTTCTCCTTGTCAAGCCACCACAGTTGTAGCTGGTAAATCATAGAAAACCATGCTAACTAATTTCAACACTGAGAAATCATATTATTTATTTTATTGGGTTACTACATTCTACTTGATGATTTATTCTTTATCTAGGATATATAGACACCCTCCTGATCAACTTATTAAACCATGAAACTAACTCCAACTATATTTGCTAAATTGTAGGGAGCAACTTGGAAAATCGTGAACCATACAAGAGATATTACTCAAATTGCTATACTTGCATCATGCACAAACTTTCAAGCTTCAACTTTAATTTTCTTACTGATCTAGCAAAAATTATAATATCCTTGCTATGGAAAGCACTCTGCTGTTGAGAGATAAAAGTTGAAAAATGGATATATTATGCTTTCTAGAGCTTATAAAATTCACATAGCATGGCTGCAACATGGTCATATATACATAAATACCTGATCACTCCAAAGTTAGGTGAAATGACAAGCAATATTCTATAACTAATTTCTTGTCTCTGAAGTCAAGTTGTTTGCTGATGTAAATAATCAATACAAGTTAAATCCAATCATCTTTAGTAGATAGTCCGAAATCTGAACTAGGATTTGGAATCCAAGGCAAGACAGGTTAGGAATTGGAGCATACCACATTAAGCTTTCTGAAGTTATCTTGCATGATGTTTGCTTCAATGAATGGAATGTGCCACAGTAACTCCTTATCACTTTTAGAGTACAGTTCATGTTCTTATTCGTGAAGAAAGTTTTGTTTTAAAGATCTTCATGGATAGAATTAGGACAAAAGTTTTACGGATGCTGCCAAAATGTGATCAAAAGTCTATATTCCATAACTAACGATGCTACTTGCAAAAATTGCAGGTGATTGTGAATAAATCACGTGCTCAATGGCGTGCTAGTGTGACCAAAATTCCTATACGTATTCATGATATAGAAAAGATTCCCCTTATTTCTGAGGAGATAAAATCCATGCTACATTCTAACTCAAAAGTTTTCTTGGAAAAGGATGTCCCTTATTGTTACCTTTCTCGAATAGAAAATTCATTTGCAGAGCTTACTCTTGGATGCAATCTCAAAAGCATGGTAAGTATTCTCTTTTTTTTTTTTTTTTGGGATTCTTTTCAAGATTATGAAACATTGTTTACATTCTGATTGACGAACTTTTTCAGTGAATTAAAATTTTCAAATATGGTTCTCACTTCTCAGTAATGGTAGCTAAGAATAGCTACAACTGTTAATTAGGGCCTTTATGTTGCTTCAAGTGTTTAATTTATGCAATTTAATTTTGCGTAGCAAGTATGTTAGCTTGCACATAATATTTAGAAATATCTGGCTGAACTTGCACTAGAATTCAAATATAGCTGATACTCATGTTTTGGACTATAGATGCTGGACCCTCTTTAGAAACTTCAATGTATCAAAAAACGGATAGGGGGCATGTAGCACCCAGGTGGTTTCACAGAAGATAATGGATATTGGGTGCTCTAGTGGATGCTATAAACCCAAAGCAGGCGGTTAAAACAAATCTGTGTTTTTCTTACTATCAAAATTCAATACTCTACATCAACTTCATACAAAAAGGTAAAACAAAAATCAAGGACAAATATAAAACATTATCAACTTAAAATCATACTATCATATCAACATTCATATAATGTTATTGGAATAAATCTTGTAACAGCCATGCTATTGCATAACACGCTCTGATTTTATTGCTGCAGCAAAGGGAGTGAATTAAAACTTTCCAATGTTGTCCATAAAGCAGAAAGCAGGGGAGCTGGCATGTATGTTAAAGCCCAAAATAGTTGCTCTTCTGCTGCTTAGAGTGAAAACAGAAAAAAGAAAAACAGGGAAAGAGAATGGGGAAGCTGAAACCAAAGGAAAACAAAGAAGGGATGCAACAGCTGCTGGGAAGTAATGGAAGGGGAAGAGAAGAAGGAAAAAAAACACGGGGGAAAAAACTAACCTGTTTCCAAGCCTTCCTCTCTTCTCTTTGGCAAGCTAGGTTGTGTGCCAACTGTGGAGCACCAGAAAGGGAGCTTCCAAATTCGAGCTTGGTGGTGCAGCACTGAGGGATGCCTCTGTTCTTTCCTGCTCTCCATTCTCTTCTTTCGTACTCTTTGTTTGATTAGGGCACCAAATAAGTGAACTGGCCCTTCTTTTAATAAGCCCCTAAACTGGTCAAAATTATTGCTTGATTGCTGAACTAGTCCAATTAGAACTGGTCCAGCCGGCTTTGGAATATAGCGCCCTCTATAAAGCAATAATGTAACGGCCACTATAGAGGCTTTTCACCTGCTATATTGGGTTTTATTAGCGCATATGCTATTGAGGCTACCATGGAAAATAGCATAGTGGTTTAGGTCCAAAACTGCTACAGAAACCGCTATAGCGGCCACTACAACTGAGAAAAAAACTGTTGCAAACTCCCTGAATCTTGTCTCTGCATCCACTTCATTAGAAAGAATCTTTTAAGAGACCAATATCCCGCTTCCACACCACAGTCTGATCCTACATCTACACCTGCTTCTCTTAACCAAGTCTTGGACCTAGGTGCTTGCAAGGATGCTAGTTCTAACACTTGGGAGCATGGTAATATGACCAAATTTGTGCATGCACGATTTTTACATTTTTTAATACTCTGCATTTTCTATTTTATTATATATTCAACATTACTACTTTGCATATCTAATAATTACATATATTCTGATATATAATCAATTTAATGTTAGAAATTGATGGTCTTATATGTCTGTTCAAATGCATTAAGGTTTTTCATTAATTAGGCGTTGAGGTTGTCTTTTCTTTTGTTTGTAGATTTTAAATTTACCAAGCATTGATTGTTTCTAAATAAGTTAAGAATTGAAGGTGGAAGAAATGAATAACAAACACCTTTCACATGTTTTTAATTTTTCCTCATGATCAACCCTGGCTTAGGTCGATTAGAGGATTGTTTCTTTTTCATGCTTCAATGAACAGGAGTTAAAATCTGCTGAGTAATAAAAACAAAGAAGGATGAATAAGCCAATCAAAGACAAGAATTAGATCAAAGAAAGCAAACAATAACATTATCTTTGTTCTATCTAAATTTATAAATCCTTGGGGACATAAATGATTAAGAACAGCAAGTGCATATTGAAATACAAGATGATCTCTAGAGTATGTCAGACCTTTGATCTAGAGAAGAAAACCTAGATCTAAGATAAACGGCTAAGAGAGCCCATTAAACCAAGATCTCAGATAAAGGGCTAAGAGAGCCCATTCAGTATAGGCACCATGGTAGCTCCATCATAGTCTTGTCTGAAGTTGCTCGAGATCTCAAATAAAGCCATCTTCCTTTTCTTAAGGCAGAAAATAAGTTTTTTTTTTTCTTTTCCCCAAAAATAACTACCTTATTGCGGGTGGTTTCTTGTCTTGGTAACTCCTTTGATGGTTGCCGATGGTTTCCTGCATGAGTATCTTCTCTTTGTCTAAATAATTTTTCCTAGGTAAGTTAATTCCAGTAATAAACTATCCAAATATGGCCTCGTGTATGGTTGACAGGTGGGTAATCATGATCTCTCCAAGTGTCAATACACAAACAACTTAATAAACCTTGGTTGATGCATTTTTATCTTAGTTGGTCTATCATTGGATAATTTTGAGTGTAAACACCAATGAACAGAGAAGCAATAAAAAGAAGGAATAAGTTCTACAGATCAATAATGACTGAAATTGTTATTCATATTATATTAGAATTTGACAGCAAAGTGACGCAAAATGGCACTTTCATAACCTGCCTTAACTCATGAATGATTATTTTATGTCCAGTTTTTTGTGATCCTTAAAATGATCCAACATACACAAACTCTTCATTTTTGGGTGCATAGGTATCAGTGAACGTCAACTTGGTAAGTTAAAAGAATAAGCCTTCCAATCCTCGTAAAATATATGCTGCTTGGTCTCAAGATTGTACAAAACATGGTTTGGTATTTTGGCTGAAACAGGATAATTTTACTTTAAAGGTTTGTGTTCTATTTTAATAAAACCAGAGCCCAAACATGTTACAAGTGTTTTAGCTATGTACATCTGGTTTGGCATACGGCAAAAATTAAAATGCTTTTATCTACCCCAAACACTTGTATTGGACAAAGTAACTTGATTTTTATCCAGAATAAAAATACATAAACTTCTGTTGTAATAATCATGATTAAGTATTTGTAGTTACTTTAATTCGTTATCATTATACTTAACTGTGAAATCACCTCTTTTTTTAAGAGTATATATGCATTTCAGTAAATTTATTCTTGTGATATCATCATCCACATGGGTCATGGGTCAGCTGGAACAAGTTGGGGAAGGCTCCACAGAAGGATTGAGTAGTGAACATGAAAATAGTCAGCTAGTGGATGTTAATTAGTATGACCATGGACCAAAGTTTTGACGGATATGTTAAATACTTCAATTTTCAAATGATGGTCAAATGAAACTGACTCTGATGCGACATTTCTTGCTCTATGGAGAATTTCAGGTATCTTAGGCAAAATGCAACATGTTTGCTTTAACCAAAAATGTTGTGGAGAACATATCACATGTTTCTTAGCCTAAAATGAACTTTCAGATTTGGTTATTACTCAATGGAGGATTTGCAGCTTTAATTTGTCTAGAGAAGAGAGGACAAGTGTGCTCATGGATAGTCTAATGCTTTTATTTTAGTAATATTGTCTTACTATTACAGTGTGGATGATGCCTTGAATTATCTAACCTTTAATCTAGGTCTTATTCTTAACTGAAAATGTTAGACCATGAAAGTTAAATTCATCATAAACTTGATAATTTGAAATGATGACACTAAAACTTCTCACTGCTACCGCCCAAAAAGTTGAGTTTATTGTCATATTTGACAAGCAAAGGTAGGGTCAACAAATCCTGATACCATATTTACTCATATCAGGGTTCATTCAGTTTTGCTGACTTTCATGAGGCCTAGACAAGCAGGCTGTAAATTAGGTGATCTGCAATTTGCCAGTATTTTTAAGGTTCTTCTATTGTTACTAAATTCTCTGTTTAAGTAGTTGCTCCATCTTAAAGTTTCCAATTTTTTCTGCTTGAAGCTGCACTGACATTTATCTGTTGCAAATGTAGAGAAGAGATGAGCATTATGCTACAGAGCAAGATATTCTTCTGCAAGCAGCGAGGATTATTCGGCAGCATGGTGCTGAACTTGGAGGCACCTTACATGACTACACTAACTGTTGATTCAGCACACAGAGACTATGCATTAAGGTACAATTATCATTTATTGAATGCTTTCGACTCTGTTTCGCGTGTCTAAGTTTACATCTACAATTGCTGGGTAAGTTACATTGTCGATTGTTGTTATTGTTTATCATCTATTGCTCAGAGGAGATAATGCAGTCGTATTGATGTAGTGTTTGCCCTTCAAAGGACTAACAAGTTTACCCCTGATTGTATATTATAGGCAATATATCGGACATCTATCGTTCTATTCGGTTCGCTTCAAGTGATGATTGTCGATTGGAGTTTTTTTTTTTTATGCCATGGCATGTAAATCAAAAGGTTTGAAGCAAAAGAATCTCGCATTTTGGCTGAAATGCAAAACGAGAGGCTAGCTTTTTGATGCCCACTTGGCTTCTCTTCCATGCTATAAGCAATGGAGTTTTCTCGCATTTTGTTTTCTATATATACAGGATTTTGCCGTGTGAATTATATATTAATAAAACATCATGCATCAAATTCATAAATCAAAAATAATTTGATTCAGAAAATATTTATAAATTACCAATAAATCTAGAAAAAAAATTACATTACTTACCTTACAAATGCAATCCAACTAATAGATTCAATTAATCTTGAAAATTCTTCTTAGAATTTTATCATATTTATTTTAAAAATAAAAATCCTAAGTTTCAACACCCTCACAGGGTTGACCAAGCAGGAGTGTCTGACATTCGGATCGGCCAAATCAAGATGACTTTATTGAATTATGTTCAAATTAGGATACAGATGGTTCAACAAAGATCAGAGATGATCAAATCTAACAATGTACCAAAGTAAGGCTGATTCAACGTCCGACGATCCTGAATTCAGAACCATTCATTAAGGTCGATCCAAAATTATTGAGAATCGTACTTATGGGGTCCAAACAATCCTAAATAGAGAAAGTCCATACTTGTAGAGAGAAAGAATGGAGAAGAAAGAGAATCTTAGCTTTGGTTCAATTAGAGGTCTGGATTTGGTTGTTAATGGCACGAGTCAACTTGGATCAATCAGCATGTCTGGCCCGTGAGTCAAGAGACAGAAACTTTACATAGAGATAAATAAGACAGAGAAAAGAGAGAAAGGAAGCTTCTCTTTCTGACCAAGTAAGAGAAAGGAAGAGAATAGTTGCAGGTCGTGCCCGACATTAGAGACCCATGACTGCCTACTATGGACGGCAGCTGACCGCAACTGGCGGCGAGGAAAAATCCTTCTAAAACAGGGTTCCACTCTCTTATCTCAAGCAATCAAGATGTCCCGACGGTCGGAACTTCGGCCAAGGCATAAGCCACCACAGTGAACCATAGGGGAATCACCGTGACGAGCGCTAACGGCGGAAACAGCCGGAATTGAAAGAGAAAGAGGTTGGTTTTTGAAAACAAGAGAAGCGGAGCATCCCCTTTGCGCCCAAATTCCGGTGATTACCAGCCGGAATCAAGGCTCTAAGGAGTCTAAAAGAAGGAGGAGAAGAATACATCAAGGCTACCTGGGACCATACCTAGTTCCCGACAGCGAATGATAGCGATAACGACGTCGGTAGCGACCAACATTTAGAAAGAAAAACTAAAAATATTTTCGGTGAAGAGCTCTGTTCAGGCTTGGATCTCCGGTGAGTGTGAGAGAGGAGTCGGAAAGGTCCTCTAAATAGACCTGGTTGCGATCGGAATCTAGCTTAGATTTGGATTCCGTTCGATCATCTTGGAGATGAAGAATCTGATTTTTTTTTTTTTTTTTTTTTTTGAGCTAGAAGGATTGGATCGGTCAAGTGGACCGGTCCAATTTACTGAGTGTTACATAGGTATACTCTTTCTTTTTTTTTTTCTTCTTCTTTTCTTTCTTTTTTTTTTTTTTTTTTTTTTTTTTTAAGGACGTGAACGTATAACCACTATTTTTTAATAAAATAGCAAAACCCCTGCATCATTTGCTTTTATCATCGAAACGTGCGGATGGCACCAGGTACCTCAAGAGGTCTCTCGGGAAAGCAAAACAAACGAGCTCTGAAGTTAGTGTCAAAAGCTGGGGGGAAAACTTCCCCTCCCGATCATGGTGTTGGGAGATGATCAGAGGCCAGCGTTGAGCCACTTAGTCGCCTTCATGCTTGATACGGTGTGGTATGTTGATCAGACTGCTGCAGAAGTAAATTTTGTATAAAACTTTTTCGCTTAGATTTCTAATAAAAATTAAGTTTTTTCCTTTTAGAGCGATGCACACTTGAACGTTCATGGATGATTTTGCTGATCCACAACTTTAAAACATTCCAATATGTATTTTGAATATTCGACATATTTTTGGTCAGGACTATCGCTTATATCATGCTTAGCTCCAATAGACTTGGGGGAGCTGTTTTCTAAAATTTTTAATATTTTATAAAATATAGTAAAAATATGCCCCGATTTCCTCATTCTTTACTCCTAAGAGCTATGAGCAGGATGCATAAACAGTTAATGGAGGCCGGATAATCCTGGAGAGAGTTCTGAGTGCGGGCGATGTCAATGGTGGGCTCAATCTCCGGCCGACAAATATGGGATTGCAGGCAAAGTGACAGCTTTACACCACCGTAGCCTTAGGCATGTGTCTCGGCCCAACAACTTTACATGACCAAGGAAGCTGCCAGGCAGTAAGCTATATGACAAAAGAAGCAGCACCCGATGCTGGTTGGTGGTTAAAAGCGATATACCTCTACATATTTCAAAAAGTTCGGCTTAATGCCTCCCTTAGAATCAGAAAATTTTTGCGTTTATCAAGTCTTTTCGTGATAACTAAAATTTGTCTCGCTAAGCTTGTTCGGCCTCTTCTGTTTAAATCCCATCCCATGATATGACCGATCAAACTTGCCTTTGGAAGATAAAGGCACCATCAATTTATGACCGGACCGAGGAGAACTGCTTATAAATTAGCCAAACGAGGGCTCCTCTTCCTGCTTCCGAGAGAAGATCTTTTCCAGAACCACTTCCTAAGGTTTATCAAACAAATTTGTGCGCCCGCGCGCGTGAGAGAGAGAGAGAGAGAGAGAGAGAGAGAGAGAGAGATTTGTTCCGAGTAGCTTAATCTCGTGCTTGTATTTTTGATGGAGGTCCCCTTTTCAATTTTAAAGGAATTACAGTTCAAACTTGCCAATATATATTCTTAAATTTTTAGAATAATTTTTAATAGAAAAATATTAGATATTTTGATCTCGAATTAGACTAATATTTTCGGCCTCGATATTAACCGAGGTGAACAACTTTGGTGAAAACCTTGGTACCACTCTAGTTATGCTTGTTGGGGTAATATAGATTGCCCCAAGGCATGTGAGTATGTCGCGGGGCACGTGATCAAGGGCACCCGAACTCCCGACCTCGGATACGCCCGACCTCGGATATGTCCGACCTCCGAGCTCCCAACCCAGCGCCCGACCAGGTGCCCGATCTCGGAGCTCTTGACCTCGGAGCTCGCCACCTCGGAAGTCTGACCTCATCATTCACATACTGCAGTCATATCCTTCCGTAGCCTGATCAGAGATCATACCCTGCCATCACCCCCAGCATTTAATACGCGTGGCTCCTGCAGACCTCCGGCTTACTCCACCATTAATGCACGTCTCCAGCTTACTCCACCATTATGCACGTCTCCGGCTTACTCAACCATCATCACGCATGGCTCCTGCAGACCTCCGGCTTACTCTACAATTAATGCACGTCTCCGACTTACTCCACAATTAATGCACGTCTCCGACTTACTCAACAATTAATGCGCGTGGCACCTACTGTCTACGGATCTCTAGTTTTCCACGGCAAGTCAGCTTGGCCGCGTCCAGTCGGCCGTAACAACTTCCTGATTTCGACCTCAAAGCATTAATTCGCCTGATCGTGCACCAATTCATGCGACGTGTTCAGTTGTACTGCGATATCGTCCCGTCACATCACAGGTAACCCAGCGCCCCCTATAAAGGAAGAACCCTTCCGTTTTAGGGGGGCTGGCGGACAAAAATTCTGCATACACATTGTTTTCTCTTCATATACACTTGCCCCCTCTGACTTAGGCATCGGAGGGCCGGCGCCGGAAAATCCAGCCACCGGCTTCTTTGCAAGTCTAGCGGAGGACGCCGTCCGCCAGCGTTCGCCGGAGCTCCACCTTCTCGGCTGACCGGTCGCCCCCGGATCTAGTTTCCAGCAACAGTTGGCGCTAGAAGGAGGGCCCGAGTCGCGACCATGAAGTAGAGAAGCAAGGAAGCCTCTAACGCCTCTCGGCGTCTCCCACCAAGTCCGAAACACTCCGTCTAGAATTTGCCACCTCCGGCTGGTTCAGCCCTGCGAGTTCAGCCGGAATAGTTCAACACCCTGGTGCAACAGGTCCAAGCCTTGGTTGCGGCCATCCAAGGTTTGCAATGCGAGGGAGCCCCACCGGCGCCGCTCCAGCAAGCCCAGGTCCTGCCAGTGCCTCCTCCGAACGGACCAACACCCCAGGTCCAGAACCTTCACAACTCCTCACAAGCCTACAACGAGGAGCGATGCTGCTGCCAGGGTTCGGCTCAAGCGTCCCCTCGGAGGGAACCTTTAGCGAGAGGCCTAGGCAATGATCCACAGCCATCGGAGGCCGAGTCGGTTCCAGGACGACTCGCGCCAGAGCAAACTACAGTGGCGGACCCCCAGAGCGGAGAGCTCGACAAGAAGATCGAGAAACTTGAGCGCCAGATTGAGGCGCTCCACAACAGGAAGGCGAGATGCAGGGGGACTTCGAATTTACGACTAAGTCGCCCTTCTCCCGCCAGATCGAGGATGAGCCGATCTCATCGAGGTTTAAAATGCCCCAAGTGGAGCCCTACAATGGCACGACCGACCCCCTCGACCATCTGGAGAGTTACCGAGCCCTCATAGCGTTGTAAGGGTCCTCGGAGGCTATGCTCTGCAAGGCCTTCCCAGCGACGCTTCGAGTAGCGGCTCGACTCTGGTTTTCTAGGCTAAAGCCCAGCACAGTGTCTTCCTTCGAGCAGCTCGGCAGGCAATTCACCACCAACTTTGCTACCAGCTAACGTCAGCGGCGGACCTCGGACTCCCTCCTTGACATCAGACAAAGGGAGAGAGAGTCTCTCAAAGACTATCTTGACCGCTTCACCGCCGCAACATGGGAGGTTCGCGAGCTTGACCAGTCGATAGCCATGTCGGTGCTGAAGACTGGGGCTCGGTCCTATAGGTTCCTCTTCTCCATCGAGAAGAGCTTCCCCACTGACTTCACAGAGATGCTTGTCCGGGCTCGAAAGTATGCGAAGGCCGAGGAGGCCATCGCTTCTAGGCGAGATGCGACCGAGCCGACCTCCAAGAAGCAAAAGAGACGCCACGAGGAGCGCGATCGTCCTAAAAGCCAATTTCCTCGCCGGAACAGGAACCTTCCTCGGCCGAGGAGTCCACCTCGACCTTGGGGGCAGCCCCAACCGAGGTTCCCGCCCAGACCGAGATCTCCGGTGCAGCCACGAATACTCTCGGGGAGGTACGAGAATTACACTCCCCTTAATGCTCCCCGGACGGAGATCCTGATGAAGATTCAGGGCCGAGACTACTTCCGGCCTCCACCCCCAATGCGGGACCCCAGAGCTTGGCGCAATCCTAGGAAGTATTGTCGCTTCCATCGAGACCACGGCCATGACACGAAGGATTGCTTCCAGCTTCGGGATGAGATCGAGGCGCTCATCCGCCGCAGAGTACTCAACTGATTTGTGCGGAACCGGCGCGAGGAAAGGAGGCCAGCGGAGAACACTGCACAGCCCGAAGATCCAAATGCCAACAGACCCATCGCCAGCACCATCAACACAATTGGAGGTGGAACCTCGGTCGGAGGACCTGCCGAGGAAAGGGTCCCCCCAAAGCGCCTGCGCACCTCTGAAGCCATCTCGTTCTCGGATGAGGACTTGGAAGGAGTTGAGACTCCTCATGATGACGTTGTGATCATCTCCATGATTGTAAATAAATTCGGTGTAAAATATGTTTTGGTAGACAATGGAAGCTCGGTGAATGTTTTGTATTATGATGCCTATCGAAAAATGGGGATGACAGAAGGCCAACTTCGGAGAATGAATGCTCCCCTGGTCGAATTTACTGGGGACTCAGTCCCGATCGAGGGTGAGATCGGCTTTTTAGTCACGATCGGCCTCCCCCCTCGAGAAAGCACTATAAAGATGGATTTCCTTGTGGTCCATCTACCCTCGGCGTACAACGCCATCCTTGGACGACCAGGGCTCAACGCCCTCCAAGTCGTAGTCTCGACTCGCCACCTGCTCATGCGATTCCAACCAAGGAGTCGGCTAGCTTCGTGGGGACCAAACGGTAGCAAAACGATGCTACATGATGACCTACAGAGCGAGGCGACCGGCCGAGAAGTCAACTCCGACAACAGACCAGGCGCTCTCCATCGAAACTTTGGAAGCGCGTGATCGCCCACGAAAGGAGCGGGTAGAGCCTAGTGAGCTTCTTACCCAGATTCCTTTACAGGAAGATTGCTCTGAGCTAACCGTGCAGGTAAGCTCCGGCCTGGACGTCCGTGAAAAAGGACGTCTGGTCGAGTTCCTGCGGGCCAATATGGACGTCTTCGCCTGGTCGCCCGCGACATGGCCGGGATAGATCCGGAGGTCATGGTTCACCGACTTCAGGTGAAACCAATCAGTAAGCCCGTGCGGCAGAGGAAGCAATGCTCTGCTCCAGAGCGACAGCAAGCAGCGGCCGAGGAAGTAGACAAGCTCCTCAAAGCCGGCTTCATCCGGAAGATATCCTATCCAGATTGGCTCGCCAATGTAGTCCTCGTCAAGAAAGCCAACGAAAAAAGGCGTATGTGCGTGGACTACACCGACCTGAACAAAGCCTGCCCGAAGGATAGCTTTGCCCTCCCCAGCATTGACCAGCTCGTTGACTCCACCTCGAGGCATCAACTGCTAACATTTATGGATGTCTTCTCGGGGTATAACCAAATCTAGATGGTGCCCGAAGATGAGGAGAAGACAGCCTTCATCACCGACGGGGGCACCTATTGCTATAAAGTGATGCCCTTTGGCTTGAAAAATGCTGGGGCAACTTATCAAAGGCTGGTCAGCCAAATCTTCAAGAACCAAATAGGCCGAAACATGGAGGTCTATGTGGACGACATGCTGGTGAAGAGCCGGATGGCGGAGGACCATGTGGCTGATCTCAACGAAATATTTTCCACACTGAGAAAATATCGGATGAAGTTCAACCCTGCTAAGTGTGCGTTCAGAGTCACCTCGAAAAAATTCCTCAGCTTCATAGTCACCCAACGCGGAATTGAAGCAAATTCCAAGAAGATTCGAGCACTACAAGAGATGGCACCGCCGAGGACGGTCAAGAAGGTACAGCGGCTTACTGGCCGGATTGCAGCACTGGGAAGATTTGTTTCCAAGTCCGCCGAGAGATGCCTCTCCTTCGCAGTCCTCAAGCGGCTGAAGAATTTCTTGTGGACGAAGGAATGCTAGCAGGCTTTTGAGGACCTCAAGCGCCTCCTCGCTTCCCCCCCACTCCTTATAAAAATCTGGCAGGGTGAGCTCCTCTAGTTATATCTGGCGGTCTCCCCGGTTGCAGTGAGCTTGGTCCTGGTCCGAGAAGAGGACAAGCTCCAAAAATCAGTGTACTACACCAGCCGAGTCCTGAGGGGTGCTGAGACCCGATATTCAAAATTAGAAAAAACCATCTACGCCTTGGTTATCTCAGCTCGAAGACTCCGGCCCTATTTCCAAGCCCACACAGTCGCCATACTGACCGACCAGCCCATAAAGCAAATTCTGCAGCGGTCGGACCGGGCTGGAAGAATCACGAAGTGGGCAGTTGAGCTTGGGAAGTTTGACCTCGAGTACCGACCGAGGCCAGCAATTAAGGGTCAGGCACTCGCCGACTTCATTGTCGAGTGCACTGTGCCGGACGAGCCCGAGCCTGCATCCGTGCCAGCGAAGGAGATCTCGGAGCGTTCATGGATCCTACTTGTTGACGGCTCCTCAAACTCGGAGGTAGTGGAACGGTCCTTATCCTCACCAGCCCAGACGGAGTAGTTGTGGAGCAGGCTCTGCGCCTCGAGTTTCCCGCCTCTAATAATGTGGCGGAATACAAAGTATTCATCGCCGGGCTCAAATTGGCAAAGGAGCTGGAGGTGAAGGACTTAAGGGTCTTTAGCGACTCCCAACTGGTCGTGAGCCAGATCCTGTGAGACTTTGAAGCCAGAGAGCCCGCGATGCAGAAATATCTTTGGAAAGTGCGAGATCTCACTTCCGCTCTGACCTCCTTCAACATCCAACATATTTCAAGGTCGGAGAACCAGAGGGCAGACCAACTGTCAAAACTGGCGACCTCCCGCATGAGCGAGCTTCCCAAAGCGATAATGCTCGAGTACCTCCAAACGCCCAGCACTGAAGAACCCGAGCCAGCCCTCTACCTTGAGACGGAGCTAAGCTGGATGGATGAGCTCATCAGTTATTTGAAAGATGAAGTCTTGCCCAACGATGAGCTGGAGTCTCACCGAATTAGGCGCCTCGCCTTCCGATACGTGTTGTACGAGGGCAAACTCTACCGCAGGTCCTTTACCTCCCCCCTCCTCAGATGTCTCCGTCCGTCAGAAGCGGACTATGCCATGCGAGAGGTCTACGAAGGAATCTATGAAAATTATTTGGGAGGCCGAGCACTAGCCCACAAGATCCTTCACCAGTGATACTACTGGCCTACACTCTAGAAGGACGCAACGGAATTCGTCCGGAGATGCGACCGATGCCAGCGGAACGCCAACATCCAACGCCGACCCTCAGCCCCACTGACTTTGATCGGTGCCCCCTAGCCATTTGCCTAGTGGGGAATTGATATTCTAGGGCCATTCCCCCTGGCTACCGGGCAGAGAAAATTTTTAGTCGTCTCCATTGACTACTTCACCAAGTGGGTCGAGGCCGAACCAGTGGCCCGGATTACCGAGCAAAAGATGCAAAATTTTGTCTGGAAGTCAATAATCTGTAGATTTGGACTCCCCCGCATCCTCATATCTGACAACGGTCGCCGGTTCGATAATGTCCGATTCAAAGAATTCTGCTCTGAGCTTGGCATCGATCACTGCTTCACCTCGGTCGCCCATCCATAGACAAACGGAGAAACTGAGGTAACAAATCGCACTTTGCATGGGCTCAAAGCCAGGCTCAACCGATCCAAGGGACAATGGGTCGAGGACCTATACAACATTCTCTGGGCCTACCGCACTACATTTCGGCTGCCCACAGGCGAGACCCCCTTCAATTTGGCCTACGGAACGGAGGCTGTCATCCCCCTGAAAATCAGACTTCCCTCCCCGAGGGTAGAACACTACAACGCCGACTCCAGCTCTTTCCAGCTCATAAGCAATTTGGACCTTGTCGAGGAGGCAAGAAAAGTCGCCCGAGTTCGTATGGCGAGGTACCAGCAAAAAACGGCCCCGTACTACAACTCCAAAGTCAAGGCAAAACTTTTCAAAATAGGGGATCTCGTCCTTAGAAGAACTGAAGCTTCTCAGCCAACCGAGCAGGAAAAGCTAGCCCAAATTGGGAAGGACCATACCGGATTGCGCGAGTTCAGCAACCCGGAGCATACAAGCTAGATTCCCTCGAAGGAACCCTTATCTCACGAAGCTGGAACTTCAAAAATCTCCGAATGTACCATCAGTGAAGCCCTAAGGGGTTCTTGGTGATCGAGAACGCGAGTTCCGTCTTCTCCTTACGATAACTTATCTATAGTTTCCTCTTAATCATGTTATGTTTCTCCTGATGTTAGAATATTTGTGATCTTTAGACTACCCGACCAAGCTCGGACGCCCCAGCCAAGCTTGGAACGCCTCGCCGCGATGACATCGAGCTCGGTCTCGATCTCCCTCAAAGACCCCAATAAAGTTCGGGATGCTTCGAGTGTCGATAGTGCGTGCCCAGACCCCTCGACCTCGGAAAGCGTCGCAGGTCGACAGTGCGTGCCCATACCCCTCGACCTTGCGCACGATCCCTCGACTAAGGTCGAAATGCCCTGATGAGTCAACAGTGAGCCCAAGCTCCCTCGACCTCGGAAAGACGGAATAGTACCTTCGCGGCCCTCCGTGACGCTCGACATCGACAACGGGGTAGTACCTTCGCGGCCCCCCGTAGCGCCTCCCCGATTAAGGTCGGGATGCTCCAAGTGTCGATAGTGCGTGCCCAAAACTCTCGACCTCGGAAAGCGTCGCAGGTCGACAATGCGTGCCCAGACCCCTCGATCTTGCGCACGATCCCTCGACTAAGGTCGAAATGCCCTGATAAGTCGACAGTGAGCCCAAGCTCCCTCGACCTCGAGAAGACGGGGTAGTACCTTCGCGACCCTCCGTGATGCTCGACATCGACAACGGGATAGTACCTTCACGGCCCCGTAGCGCCTCCTCGACTAAGGTCGAGATGCCCCGATAAGTCGACAGTGAGCCTAAGCTCCCTCGATCTCGGAAAGATGGGATAGTACCTTTGCGGCCCTCCAAAACGTTCGAGAATGACAACAGAGCGACGTCTACACAGATCTCCAACGGCAACTACATCTCCCAATGTGCCAGCGTCCCTAAAAAGTAGATCCCAGGCAAAAGAGCATCCTCAAAAGCTAGCCAAAGAGTGAAGCTGCCAACCTCAGCATGAGGCGCCTGACTCCGACAGTGCAGAAGGTACACTTTATCCGGCACTTGCTCTGTTACATTTATTTTACTCATATCGCTGGCAGTTCTTTGATTAAACTCGGGACTTTCCTCGACCAAGATCAGGATGTTTCTCCGAGTTAACCGCGAGCCCGGATCTTTCCTACCCCAGGCACGCCTTTCTCATTGCTAGTCAGCAGCGAATACCTCGACTTTTGATACCTTGGTCGAGCTCGAAAGTGCCAAGGCACTTACCATAAAATTCTGATTCTACTTGTCGGCATCTCGGCTAAGCCTGAGACCAACTGCCGTAAAGGCCTCGGCGGCAATGCGAGTTCGGTCCCTGATCTCTCCAGAGGCCGACTCCAAAACCTTTTGTGAACTAACGTTCGGAAAGTTAAACTTGAGGACTTAGCTAAAATTGCCCAGATGACGAACCTAAAGGCCCGACGAAACCTCCTCGGGATTTGAGGTCCGGGCTCAATGCACACGACGAGCCTGAGCACTTGGCAAGATTCAGATCCAAGCTCGAAAACTCAGAGCATGGAGCTTCATTTAGCGAACGTGATTTAAGTCGAGTCTTAGAAAACCAAAGTTCACGCACTAACCGAGCCCGAAGACTTAGAGAAATTCGTCGACGAGGATTCGACTTGGCATGTGTGATTGAAACTTGAGTTCACAAAACTTAAGTTTACGAATTCGGCCGAGCTCAAGGACTTAGTGAATTTTCCTATGGCTCGAGCCCAGCACCTGAAACGTCGTCTTTATCAAAGCTAATCTCGATGCCTTAGTGAATGTGTTCTACACCTAAGCCTACGACTGAGAACTTGGCTGAAATTGAACATTTAGAAGAATTCGCCGGGAAGAGTTCAATTTGAAAGATTATTTATTGCGCAAAAGAAGGAAGGAAAACAAGACACAAGTTTGAAAAAAAAACTATTTCATTAATAAAGGCCTGAAGTCCAAAGTACAAGATTGAGGTCGGCTGTACAACGAATTCAGAAACCAACCTCGCTTACAACAAAAGAAAGAAAAAACTACTCTTAGGGGGCTCCGGCCTAATCGGCACCGGGATCATCCACGATGATCACCTAGGGGACTTCGGCGGGGACTGGCTCAGAACCTTCCTCGGCAGGGGCGGGCACAGCTCCATCGGCGACTTTAGGAGTCCCCTCGGCGGGAGTCGCCCGGATGACTTGTTTGGTCTCAGCGCTTCTTCCCTCGGCCTTTGCTTCGGCGGCCCCGGCCTCCGCCTCGGCGGCCTCAACCTCTGCCTCGGCGGCCTCGACTTCGCCCTCCTCCCCCTCTTCGAGTGGTGAGGACACATCGGACTCACTATCGTCGCCGAGCTCCGACCTCGGCCGGATCCTCGAAAGATCGAGCTGGGGGTAGAACCGAGCAATCTGCCACCTAAAATTTTCGAAGCCCCAGAGACACCCGTCGACAGTCTCCTCCTCGAGCATGTCGCAGAACTCTTCCGACTCCTTGAAGAGCTCCACGGCATTCTAGGCTTGCTCGAGTGCCCTCTTTTCTTGGGCCTCGAGCTACTCGACCTTTAGGCGGAGGGCTCCGCCTTCTTATTTATATCCCGCAGCTTCGGAGCAGGCTTCCGCGAGTCGCACCTCAGCAGCGCGCAACTCGGACGTCGTCAGGGAGTAGGCGACCCTCTCCTCCTCGAGCTCACTGACGATCGCGAGCCACCCGGCCTCGGTGGCCTCCCTCCGCGCGTGGGCCTCGGTCAGCTCGGCCTCGGACTCCGCAAGTCTCTTCTTAGCCGACTCCATTTGTTTCTGGAATCGCCGAGACTCGTTTTGGTCCGAGGCGATGAATACCAGAGTATCAATCTCGTGGAAATGCTGCAAAAAAAGTGATGATGAGTAAAGGTGAAGGAAATAATGATGACCGAAAGCAAAGTAAAAAAGTGACTTACCCGAACGGCATTTCGGTAAGTTTGATCGACAATTTCTTCGAGGCTGAGGGCCTCGAACACGGCCCGGTCATCCAGGAGCATCACGCGGCAAAAGATCGCGCGCGCGATATCGGCATCTTCGAGGGCCGAGCTGCCCTCGCAAAATGGGGGTTCCGGGCCGACATGACCCTTCCCGGGACGCCCCCCAACCTCAGACGAGCTGGGACCAGCAGAACTCGGAGCGGCGACTCAAGGTGCGCTCGAAACTCCAGGGCCCCTGCTCGGCTCGGGCCCCGATCGCCGCAGACAGACAACAATCCGGCCTGCCCGTTAAGCAACAGGAGCGGGGCAGGCCGGAGGCACCGATTCAGACGCCCCTCCGGAAGCCGAGCTTGCGCGCTCGGCTGATGGGGCCTTCTCCCGAGCCGCCAATGATGTGCCAGCCCTAAATACTCTCGCCCCGCTAGGAACGGAAGTAGGAGTCGGCCTCGCCTTCTTTCGGGGCTCGGGAAGAGCCCCGCCGACCTCGGTTGACCTTCTTTTCAGCCGGAAGAACAGGGATGCATTGCTGGTCGACATGTGAGGGATATCTGAAGCAAAGAGAGAAAAACTCTAAGTAAAGGGAGAAAGAAACAAACAAAACAAGAAACGAAACTATTTAACTGCTCTTACCCTCGGGGCGCGTTGAGCTCAGGCCGACATTCACCAAGACCTTCTCGCTTAGGAGGTCGGCCAAGTTGATATCCCTCCCGAGATCCCGCAGAGAGTCAAGAACCCTCTGCTCATCCACTGTAAGCTCAGAGAGCCTGTTGAGGGCCATCAGTCAGGGGTGCCCCCACCTCGGATCAAACCCCCATGATACCTCGGACGCCAAAAAGAAAAATCTCCCCTTCCACTCATGGATAGAGGAAGGAGCACCTCGGAAGAGGGACATACCACCTCGAAAGACGAAGTACAACTACTCTCCGTCCGCCGGATTCGTCTTTAATAGAAAATACCGGCAGAAAACGCTCACTAGAGCCGGGATCCCATGCGCAAGGCAAAGAGATAAGAACCCGACTATAGTCCTCCACGAGTTCAGAGCGAGCTGTGCTGGGACGAGCTGGTACTCCACCAGCAGGTCGTTTACGAACTCATGGAGGGGGAACCGCAGGCCGGCCCAGAGCGTCTCAACGTACACTCCGATCCGACTTGGGGGCGGTCGCGTTACCCAGCCCTCCGGCCCCGCGGGTTCAAGATGAAACCCTGACCGGAAAAAGAACCGGGAGTGAACCAGCTCCAATTCCTCCTCCGACAGGCTAGATCCGACTTCGTTCGGACCAGAGCCCATTTTCAGCAAAAAAGAAGAGAAAGTGGCAAACAAAGGGAAAACGAAGAAAAATGGAAGAATGACACTCCTAGCTGAGGGAAGATGACCTACGGTGGGGGGATTGCCGGAAACCGCCTTGAAGCGCCGCCAGAAGGCTCGGTTACGACTGAGAGACAAACAGGAGGCAAAGTGAAGAAGGAAAAGCAGCCAAACGAGATCTTTTTTAGGGCCAGGTCAAGGGGTTTATATAGACTTTCCCGACGGCCTGGATCGGCAGGGCCGAATCCCGCCTCTCGTTCAGATTGCGCCACGTGTCGACCCCGAAAATCGGAGCGGCATGTTTATTTTAGGTTGGCGCCTCGAATACATCATCGAGGCAGTGTCCCGTCGGATCTTGGGACTTCATCATGAGCCCGCCTCACGAAGCGGTCTCGGAGGATGAAAAGGCGTCGCCTCATCTCCTCTCATTAAAAGTACCCCGAAATGCACGGAGCGCCGGAACAATTTAAAGTCCCCCTGGCCCCCACCACAGTAATAAAGGCAACTACGTCCCACGTCCGAGCTCGCAAGCGGCTCGAACTCGGAAGTCGGGAGGTAGTGTTGGGGTAATATAGATCGCCCCAAGGCACATGAGTATGTCGCGGGGCACGTGATCAAGGGCACCCGAACTTCCAACCTCGGATGCGCCCGACCTCGGATATGTCTGACCTCCTAGCTTCCAACCCGGCGCCCGACCAGGTGCCCGATCTCGGAGCTCTTGACCTCGGAGCTCGCCACCTCGGAAGTCCGACCTCGTCATTCACATACTGCATTCATATCCTTCCGTAGCCTAATCAGAGACCATACCCTGCCATCGCCCCCAGCATTTAATGCGCGTGGCTCCTGCAGACCTCCGGCTTACTCCACCATTAATGCACATCTCCGGCTTACTCCACCATTAATGCACGTCTCCGGCTTACTCAACCATCATCACGTATGGCTCCTGCAGACCTCCGGCTTACTCCACAATTAATGCACGTCTCCGACTTACTCCACAATTAATGCACGTCTCCGACTTACTCAACAATTAATGCGCGTGGCACCTACTGTTTACGGATCTCCAGTTCTCCACGGCAAGTCAGCTCGGCCGCGTCCAGTCGGCCGTAACAACTTCCTGATTCCGACCTCAAAGCATTAATTCGCCTGATCATGCACCAATTCATGCGACGTGTTCAATTGTACTGCGGTCTCGTCCCGTAACATCACAGGTAACTCAGCGCCCTCCCATAAAGGGAGAACCCTTCCGTTTTGGGGGGGCTGGCGGACAAAAATTCTGCATACACATTGTTTTCTCTTCATATACACTTGCCCCCTCTGACTTAGGCATCGGAGGGCCGGCGCCTGAAAACCCGGCCATCGGCTTCTTTGCAGGTCCAGCGGATGACGCCGCCCGCCAGCGTTCGCTGGAGCTCTACCTTCTCAGCTGACCGATCGCCCCCGGGTCCAGTTTCCAGCAACAATGCTAATAAAGATCAGTAGTTACAGCGACACTGTAGTTAATGCATAATCAGCGTAATTGCTGCCGCATACTACTCACGTGAGACAGTTACCACATGGTTAACATGCAGCCGATCACTATCATACAGTTAAGGCACATCGTGCCAAATCAAATAACGGATGAGTATATGACCTTATATAAAGGGGTAGCGAACTAAGCTTATTTAGCCAACTAAGGCATGTCGTTGCTCTATCATTCTGATTAAGCATCGCAAGATTCACCACCAAAATTTTTTTGATAAGTGGACATTTTACAGATCATTTCTGAAGATGATTAGTCATTTTTTGCCTCAACCATCTCATTCAATTCGGTTTCGATCAACCTTAGAGCAGCCCGTGCAGCATTTTGGTTCAAGATCTAGCGGCAACAATTCTAATTCTCCTAATCCCCCTATCCTTGCATTCCACTGCAATTAGCACGGCATGTGCGCTTTCTTTGGCTTTTTTCTGCAAGTTTGTGTACAGTTTAGCACGGTAGGAGACCAAAGAATCGTTATTTCTATTTTACGAAACCTGCAGGCTTGCAGGACGGATCTACCGCAACCCAAGGATGGTAAACAAAAGGTAAGAGAGGCTCAGACTATTTTGAAGACCTTGGTTTGAAACGACCGGAGGAAGCAGGACAGACGGACTCGATAATCGAGAACCGTCGCCTTAGGTGTGGCGTGGACGCACCGCTGTCTCGCTTAAAGGGCTCAGCTGGAGAAGGTCCCAAATAAATAGACAGGTCGGTGGAGTTGATCCGAACCACCATTTCGACTCTTTCACACGTAGATTCGTTGTACGCGCACTAAGTTTAACGTATAAATTCTTTATATAATGACAAAAACAAAAAGGGACAATGGGAGACTAGACGTTATAATTTTGTTTTTTGTAGATTTTATTTTAAGAAATATGGTGGTCATGTTACCACCAAGAGTTTTTGTTGGGGTAAGGTCTATTCGCAAGCAAAAATGGTTACAAAAAAGAAACTGTATGCTATTTTAGATGCCATAAGTGCAACTATGTTTTCAGTTAATCTTGATCCTGGCTTATGTCATTTTTCTTTTTTTTTATACAAAAAAAGAAACTACTTTTTTTTTTTTTTTTTTTTTGGGGGGGGGGGGGAATACCATGGTACAAACTGTGTTAACCTTGACACCATATGAAAAAGAAACTGTATGCCAATTTTTTTTTAAGCTTATGTCCTAATTGCACTAGACTTCCAGCTTTTTTCCCATTAGTAACTGCACCCAATCTATCTGGTAAAAATATAAGTTCAACACCACCATGGCTTCATGTCCAAATACCACCTGAATCATGCTTGACAAACTGCACCTACATCCAGTTCTACCTATTTATACTAAATCATTGTGCCGTAGCCTTGGATGCTGGATAATTGGAGAGGAGTGCTCATAAATTACCCTAAAATGTTTGTTAGCTGGGAAATTCTAATTCATACTTCCTTCGTACTCCATGGAAAATTGCACTCATGTCATCATTTGCAAAATTATGCAAAGACCGCTGCCTTCGGTTGGCCAGAATTCTTGTGAGCATAAAACTCCAAAGACTGCAGATGAATCACCATCGATCCATAAGTATTGGATGCATATCCCGAAATTAATCAGCTATATATTCTGCATGCCTGCAAGGTAGCACGTCAAAAAGTAAAATGCCAAGCACAAGTCACAACAATCCAAGTTCGACTCCTGGAAGGGCCACGATGATCACGGAGTCGGTGCCATGCGACCACTCGCTTTCTTGGTCTTCTTTTTGGACTTGCCGGCTCCATATTTCCGCACACGGCCTATACGATGGGGCCCGCGAGGGCTTAAGCATGATAATGCCATTACTAAAAGGGGGGACCGAAGCCACGTGGAGTAGATCCATCCTGAGCGACGAAGCCGTACGATCGCCACCGCTGCAAATAGTTTCGAGGCCGCAGCAAGGAATCTAAACCCTAGTTCCCCTCCCACACTACGTATTTACCGTTTTGCCACCCCATCATTCCCCGCCCGTCCCGGCGAAAACAAGTACGGGACTCCGGCTCCTATATTGACGCGTATACTACTCGTTTTTCTTAGATGGAGAGAAGTATGCAGTTGTGGAATGAGACCAGGTCACCTTTTAGGAGGCCTAGCGTTTTTGATTTTTGAATGCTTATAATACTGATGCCGTGACTATATACTACTACATATATTGACATCTATATCTATTATCACGTACAGGAAGAGTCTGGAGGCAACGGAAACAAGGCTGGACCAGAGCATCCCAGTGATGTCACAAGAAAATTTCCAGCCCCTCGTGACCAGCTGCATACAAAGAGGCAAGCATATAGAAATAGAAATATAGAATACAGATAAAATAATAAATAGCGAGCTGAACCCTACAGCCAAAAAACATAAATAATACATGGCGAATCTCTCTGCCTCTCCTTTTCATCTAGTTTCTTTGTAGAGGTCTGAGCCGAGTCGCGGCAATCCCAGGCCAAGAATCACAAACAAAGAAATGGGAGGTAGCTAGATCTCACTAATCTCGCCTTCCCGGCAAACGC
>JAOXJJ010000798.1:27722-46121 GCA_025769935.1 Phoenix roebelenii
CCGTAGACGTCGTACTGGTGGAAGCCCGGGTGGCGGGTGAGGGGGACGCCCAGCTCGGCCATGCAGGCCTGGATGCGTTCGTCGCTGCCGTAGAGGGCCGGGTAGCGGTGGAGGCAGCGGTCCTGCATGCGGGCGAGGGTGGCGGCGAGGGGGCGGCTGATAGCGAACCCCCCGCCGCCGTAGGCCATGGCGTAGGAGAAGTAGATGTTCTGGAGGTGACTCTCGGAGATGGAGCCGATGTAGTAGGGCTGGCGGTGGTCGAACTGGGAGAGGACGCGGACGAGGTTGTCGGGGACGAAGACGGTGTCGTCGTCGCCCATGACGAACCACCGGACGTTCTCGAGGCCGAGGCGGTAGGTCTCGGAGACGATGCGGGAGATGCGGATGGCGGAGCGGCTGCCCTTCCGGTGGGTGTAGGGGAAGCGGGCGGTGTCGCTGGAGAGCTTGAGGGTGGGGAGACCGGCGGCGGCTGCGGAGTTGTCGAACTCCTTCACCGGCATGTCGAGCCAGACGAAACCCCGCATCTGGCGGGGTCGCCACCAGAGCTTGATGTAATCCTTGCGCCGGTCCCAGAGGCTGGCGGAAGCCGCGATCCCGAACACAATGTGCTGGAGCCCCGTGGGCGCCGCGGCCCTGGTGATGGTGGTGGCCGTTTGGGGAGGACGGACAGAGATATTAGAGGAGGAAAGGTGGAGGACCGGGTCGGCGACGGCGGAGGAGAAGGAGGCAGTGGAGCAGGGGAGTTGGCGGTGAAAAAGGGAAGAGGATAGGAGGAGGTTGATAGTGTAGATGAAGTAGATGGAAGAGATGAAGACGAGGAGGCAGATCATGAACCGAGGGATGAACATGGGACGGTTGGAATGCTTGCCGCTGGTGGCGAGGATGCCCCATATGAGAGGGGCCTTATTGTTGGTGGTGGGGGTCATATCCATCGGAGCCATCCTTCATTCCTCCTCCGGCTTTCATAGCTCTTGCTCCTCTCGCCTCCTCCACTCCTCCTCGCTATTTCTAATCTCCACCCTCCCTGTTTCTTTTTGGGTTTCTATTTTCTTGTTTTTTTTTTAGGGGAAGAAGCGCATACGGATCGCGGGGGGAAATTAGGAGACGCGGAGATTTGCTCCGTATCTTGTCTTATCCAATGTTATGCTGTGTCGGTCGGCCTCACGACGTCAAGAGGACACGGTAGGGGCATGGAATCATTAAAGAACCAGGAAGCGAAGACGACGACGATGACAAGGGGAATCGTTGGGATTGAGGGACACAGATTATATAGATTGAGAGATTAGAGTTAGGAGGAGAGCGCAGGGAGGAGGGGCATGCATTTGTCCCGGTTGCGCGCTCTCCCTCTCTTCCTCCATCGCTACATTTACGATACGCTCATTGATAGAGTAAATGATTCACTTCCATACAGAGCTTTATATCCAAGCGACATGATCAATGAACTAAATGAGAAATAATAGGACTGAAACCGAGTTCGATTGGATACGAATGCGATGCTAGTCTATTTATATTTATATTTATTTTATTTAATAAATATAGATACAAATATAAATACTAATTAGATGAAAAAAAATTATATTCATATGTTTAATATATCTTCAATTTATGGGTTCTAGAAAGGTGAATCCACTCCAATTCTAAAACATTGATTTAGAATATTAGTTCAAATCCATATTGACATAGGACATGATTATTATAGAAATATTACTGCGAGCCTAAATCAATTTACCCTGTTATATATATTTTTCATAATTTTAAGAAAAAAAATAATTAAGTGTTTTAGATATTCAACGTATTAGAATTAGAGTTTGTGAGTTAGTTTTATACTTTATTATTTTAATTTTTTTATAGTGAAATTTTTTATTATTTTTTATCGGTCTGTAAATGTATTGATGAGCTTTGTATCGACGGACGAGAATGGTTAATGCTGTTCGGTCTTCCATGTAAGAGGGCCCTGCTGGCCGTTATTATTTTTATCAAGAGAACCAGCAAACTAACCTCAACTGGGTAAATAAACATTAGCATTACACGATTCCATAAATACTTCTTTCAAAACAACGTTTTTTAATGAAACAAAGTTTTTAAGAGCACGTGGATGTGTCCACCAACACAAGTCTCTAGTATTAATGGAGAGGTGGTGCGACAGGAACGCGTGCTGCCCGGCAAACAGTAGAAATTCCTTATTTGCTTGTAAAAATATGGATAATCTTGAATTAGACCGACATTCTTGATCCTAGCATTAACTGAGAGGAACAACTCCGGCAAAAACTAAAGTATCGTACTAATAAATACCATCAATTATGGCGACACTGTAGTTAATATATAAGCGGCGTAATTACCACCGTATACTGTTCACACAGGACGATTACCATGCTGTTAACGTGCAGCCAATCGTTACCGGACAGTTAAAATATGTTGCGCTAAATCAGGTAACAGATCGGTATATTACTCTATATAAAGAGGTGGCTCTGAGATTCTCAAGAACCTCATTTGTAGTCTTTTCTCTACAAATTTTCTCCTTTCTACACTGATATTATTTTTCTGATTTGGGCATCGGAAGGTCTCATGCCGAAAACAATTCAGCAAGTAAACTTCTTATAGGTTGGCTCCAAAGGCAACCAGTTCTTTCTCACCTCAATCTCATTCAGCCTCGTTCACTTCAGTTCTCGTCGACCTCAGAGTAAGCCGAATAGCACTCCAACCTTGGTTCAGAATCTAGCAGCAACAATATTCCTTAGGGTGTTTAACATTTTCTAAGAAGGTGTCTTATTGGGAATGATTTACCAAAGGAGGGTAACAGAATAGAACTTTGAAGGGCCAATATAGTTTTAGCTTTAGGATTAAATAAATAAATAAAAAGCTTCCTTTTTCCCTAGTCACCATAGCAGATAGCAGTGTCAAATTAGTGATGTTAACTTTGTCATGTTGAATCAGTTTGGGAACCACAACCTCTTAAACATACACCAACCTCTTGCCTCAGGCATGCTTAGAGCTAGAAAATTATCCAAATATGCTTCCGTAATTTTCCTTACCAACATTGCTAATGATCCTTCCAAACCCCAGCTGGTGGTGTTATTGCAGAAGAAAACCATAGATTGTAATTCTGATACTTCCTTCTCCAGGGTACCTATTTAACATTTCGACATCATTTTATTGTTTAAGCATCCCATTGTTTCATTTGGTTCCTCTCACCCTAAGTTTCAACCATTCAGATGCTTGAAATTTTGGAGAAGGATGAGCAAGAACGAAACGAATCAGTGGCACTGGGAGCAGGGTTAAGAGTTATTTAGGCCCTGTAGGCTTTCGACGGTATCGCTGTTGCTAGCGCCCTCCCGGTCGCGTTATAGGGGGGCAATAATAGCAAGCCCCTATTGTGGGTTGCGGCACAACAGCGGCATCTCTGCCTTCTTAATCAGAAAAAGATAAAAAGAAAAAAATAAAATATATGTGTATGTATTCATGAGGCATCATGCTGAAGGGCCCATGCACGATTGGACTTCGCTGTGTAAATTTCCCATGCCATGCGTACCTCAACCATGGCCCATCACATGCTACAACATCAAGGCAAATAAGCTTACACAGTCACACGTCGGTAGCCATACCATCGCTCAGATTGTCATGGAGGAGCGAGGAATCAGTGGGCATTGCTACCTTTGAAGAATATATAACAAATGGTGCCCAGATGTTCTCCGGATACACAAAGTTTGCTGCAATTCATGGAACGCGCATCTAGAAATTATCATGTATTTACAGCATCAAACTACTTGAGTTCTTTTTAAGTGGTCAATATACGTAGTGATCAATTACAGATAGGTGGGAAGATATTACAAATGGTTTAACTCCAAAGCTGCAAACTGGAACCATCCCAACCGAGGACTTGGTTGGTACATACTAAAATTGGAGACGTCCAGCTGAGGAGCTGCTCCTCCATACAAGAGGTTTCCCCTCTTCGGATAAAAGATAGAAATTACACCTCCCAAGCCAGATAACGAATTCATAGCTCAAAGTATCTCTTTGCAGTCCAGTTCAGACCCGCACTTCACAAGCCAACGCAATATACCAAGGAGGTAACGCGCTTCTTTCGTCTGGGCTGAAACAGACACCTTTTCCGACGTTGGACACCCTTTTAATGAGATCTTTCGGATATAACGAAAAGTTACCTCCAAGTAACCACAGTCCTACGGTAATGAGTTCATGTTGGCCGCTTCGTCGGCTGGTCAGTGATCAAACTTATTTTCTGGTACCAGGGTTATTAGGCCCATAGGATAACATTTTTTAACCATGTTTCGGGGACATCCAGTCTACTCTGTTAGGAGATGGAAAGCTAATGTTGACAAAAAGATTATGAGAACCAAAAGGTTCCTCTTCCATCCTTGATGCTTCATTTTATCAAATTCCTCCCTTCCTACAAGGGAAACCAGCAAGCGAATACTAGAAGGAAGCCTCAATTCAGACTCATTGAACGGTAGTGTGCAAGCTCAAAAGGCACAATCTAAAGCTCCCATTAGCTACAAAAAAAGATGTCCATATTACACATTGAAAGTGAGACATCAATCAACATAGTCAACAGGCGCAATCAGCAGATGTCGTAAAACTAAATTCACCATCAGAAATGGTAAATGCATCATGTTAATTCTTAAAAGATAAGAAACTTGACATGCATTTTTCTGATAAAGTTAGGGTACCTCACGGAAGAGTCCCTGAGTGGGTCTTTTCTTCTTTGTTGCATATCATCGATGAGTCAAGAAGCATCATTGAGTCCCAGTGAAGTAGCAAAATTCTCATGTGGGACCTGCAGAATCGGTATTATAGCTCTTTCAGCTTTTACGCGGCAGTTTTCTACCCTTGCAAAGGCAACATCAAGCATCGGGCCCATCATTGCACCATAACAAATATCACAAGCCCATCATGTGTCAAAAGTAAATAATATCATGATATTTAACATGGAACGCGTAAGAAATTCATATAGTATCTAAAGAGAAAAATGCCCTGATCAACTCATTGAAAGAAATCGAGTTTCAGTCACAGCTGGAAGTTTGAGTATCCGCTGTAAAAATCTAATTTCATAACGCTTTTTTTTTTCAAGAGAGGGAGAAATGTACGCACCCAGCTTAAACATTATTACATAAGATGATGAAGCTAACTTTTATTAATTATGCAAAACAATTTCGCATATTATATCTTTCTTAATATAAAAATAACTGAAACTAATAGTTGTACATAGATCAAGCATTATTAAGAAATTATAATAAAAGAAAACAGCAAGATGGGCTCAAATCAACTCTAGTAATAGGAGAAATGACTTGGTGCAAATAAGCTTATGAGTTGTCTAAACAAAAGAAAGATTGTGAATTGTAATTTTGCTGAGGAGAAGAGAAAGAGGCTCCAGTCAAACTTGATGGAAAAAAGGGTTTAAAGAGAATAACATTGTTATCTGTTCCCATTTGGTGGGAACATTGCCCTAACATTTTGATAATTATCAAAAACATAATCTTTGGACCTATGGAAGTCAGAACATTATTGTAAACAATCATCTTGAGCCAATCAGCAAAAGATGTAGAACAATAATTTGATTTGAAATGTTGCAAAAGCACCTCCTTGAACATATGCATTCTACTTTCCTAATCTTGCCGAAAGATAAATAAGAAATCGGACTAAATCATCCGACAAATGTTCCCAAGAGGCCCCACCCTCATTACATTTTAGTTTAGGGACCTAAGTTAGATCCATCATTTAGAATTTTCCATCATTTAGAATTATGTAAGAGAGGGAGGCCAATGAAGCACCATCCATCTTTTAAGCAATGGATACTAGTTTAGGGACCTAAGTTACTTTCACGATTACTGTTTCCTAGACAGTAGATCCTTGGCATGACATGAGTACTAATTATTCAAGTTCCCCGAGTCTAAATTTTGTGCACCTTTGTACAATATAAAATTGCAGAGTTATCAATATATCAATACATCAAGATACGCCGACTACCAGACTAAGATGACTAGACAATGATACTTATCGGAGAATTTGCCGTCGGTGTTATCTTACATTTTTGATTAAACGGTGGTATCTTACATTCATAACAAAAAAACAAACAAAGATATGACACGACTACAAGAGTCCAACATTTTTAAGCTAATATATAACAGACACTCCATCAAATTGTTCTCAGTGCAGACACTTCTCCATATCATTTTTTTTGCCCGATAGAGTCATCTCATATATAATCATCTTAAAAAATTATGATTTGTCTCATAACTTGACCTTCTCCTTATGATTAGTTGTCGATGGTAATGTTAAGCCTCCAACCAATCTTGGGAGCAGCACCAGGTGTGTTTTTTGTTTTCCTAGCAACTATGCTGATTCATGCTCATGCAGGTATTCTCATAGTATCCGAAGAGATGTAGATGGTTTCGAGAAAAGAAAGTAAAAAAAAAGAGTTGGGAGGCGATGATTACCATCGGATATTCCACTCCATATCCTCTCTCCAAGGATTCGTCTTTTAGGGTTTTTTCGTTTCCATCGCTTCCGCTCTTTCCAGACGGACACCAGATTCCTTCCTTTTGACACCCTTTGACGGCTTGGGATTTTCGGATTTCCGGCCAGGATGGTCGGGGAAGAATCCGGTCCATGGAAACCGGGTTCGCTTCCATCGCATCGCATGAGAGCAGCCAAGCGCGGTCCAAGGGCCCATGTACAGATCCCTGACCCCGTCCACCTAGAATGGGCCGCAGGAAGACAAATGAAAAGGGAAAGGAACAGGATCGGATTGTGTTGGATATTGGATTAGATGACCAGCGGATGGCTCTAATTGCATCACAACAAAACATCATTGTCGAGCACCAGATGGATGAAACCATTGAAATCTCATGGGAACCATTGGACTCCATCCAACTAAAGCTTAGTCCAAAGCCTTAACACAAAAAGAGTCAGGTCCGATGCTCATTGCACCAATGTGGCATGAGCTTTACATGGATCCGAGTATACGAGCCAAACCCCTTCTGCCTCAAGGTGCTCACTCTACAAACATGTTTGTAATTGTAGGAGACATCTGGGATCATGGTGATGGAGCTATCGATGCTTGGTTTTAATGCATGAAAAGCATCAAGCCCCAGAGATAGAGATAGGCTAAGGCCTCATCAAAATCTTCTGTGAGAAAGAACGTGGTTATCAAAATCATCCAATGGCTGTCATATTTGTTTCTTAGATTTTTTAGCACTGGCTGTGTTCTCCTTTATTCTCTCTTCTTTCTTTCCTTTTGCCCTTCCTTTTCTTGTTTTGCTTCTTCCTTCCAACTATTGCAATTACTAGTGATTTGTGATCTAGATCAGCTATTTACTCAATTAAAAACCAAAAATGTTGTTCCCAATATCTTTTTCTTTTGACTACAGCCCGCCTCCATAGTCCTATTGCAAGAGGAGTAATAATCAAATCTGTTAAATAAATATAATTGACCACTGCTATGATGCTTTCTGGGAACCTACTCCTCTCTTACAGAAGAAATTTTGGTGAAAGCTCCTTTGAAATCCTAGTTTCGACTCCACCGTAGTTGGACTAGTTCCAACTTCGCTAATTTAATAATTTTCATGCGACGACATACCATGCTTTTTGTTTTTCTATGAAGTTTGGTCTTTTCCAGGTCATGTGCCTTGCACATGCTCAATACCAATTCTTCCAAATTAATTCCTAGGCTCCCATCCCCACCGCTACCCTCTTTATTTTTTTTTGCCATTTCCGTGTATGGACCATCTCATTTGTCATAGCTATTCAACCATGCATAGTTTCTAATGGAAACTTATCAAGGTCCATCCCCCACTCCTTTTCTACATTTCTGTCCCTACTGACGTCAACTACTATCACCAAGTCATGGTTTCCGCCCGTCGAGTTATTTCATTAGTCTAGATTAATCTATAAGCAACAAGTCAAGAAGGTATTATTTGGCTTCTTTGATCCTGTATAAGTATCCAAGATTTACCCAACGAATAATCGATGTGAGACTAAATACATGCCCATACCGATCCTCACGTACTTCCTTCGTTTAAGCCTTGACGTCTTCGTCAGGCTAAGGATTCAAATCTATATAAATCTCATCAGAAGCATCATGATTGGCCCGTGGTCAGCCCCAATGAATCCGTGCTGCAGTGTCCCCAATCCATACAGGCTGTAGGCCGAGTCCGCTTTGATACCATTTGTAACAACTCAGGATCTCATCCAAAATGTCTAGTCGGAATGTATTATTTGGATTCTTTAATCTTGTATAAGTATCCAAAATCTCCTCGGCGGATAACGGATTTGGAATTAAACACACGCCCATACGGATCTTCATAGCCAAGGCTCCTCTGCTGTTGGGCTACCACTCCACTGTGCTAATATATTCTTTTCTAAGCATGACTATAGTTTTCTGTAAATTAATCATGTTTTGTTATATTCTTCATGTTGGAAACTATAGTTTTCTATGTTGCTGTAGATTTGTAATTTTATTTTCCTTAGGGTTTGGTCCCGGTACTAATGGTGCCGTAATTGCTACTATTATATATTAATGCAGCAGCAATTTGCTCCATATTTTGCCCATAAAAAAAAAAAAGCAAGCCAATTGTAGTTGTGAACATGTGTTCTTGGGGCACACAAGGTACCTAATGGTGTGCTGCAAAAAAAGACGCGGCATTAGTAGTATCATGGTCAAAGTTCCTCACCCATAAGTACATTACCCATCTTCTTGTTTGTTGCATGTATCAGGCTTTGGATTTTGGCAAGAGCAGTACCATGGGCTCATGCTATATTTATCCTAAGACTGAATTTTCTGTTGGGCTTTACTAATAAGAACTTGGTTAATGGAGGCTAAGGTGGTGATATGACCAGGCAATACAACTAATCACTAAACCTTTGCTCGAGCTACGCCCGTCATTTGTTTAGATTAGCACGAGAGAAAGCCCAGGGATTGTTTTAATTAAAGAAAAGCCCAAGGGAGTTATGTTTCGTTAAAAAAAGGAGAGAGAATCCTATACGAAAAGGGAGAGTACACGCAAAATCAGGAGTTTTTCCATGAGAAAGAGAGAAATTTGTGTCTGTGTGTGTGTGTTTTTTTTTTTTTTTGTGAAAAAAGAGCATGCTTCCCTTCGAAAGGAAAGAATAGGAAAATGGAGTCGAACGCTAGGTGGAGTTGACATCTAAGCGTTTGCATGATTGTAGTTATGATTCCTTATGGGAAAGAGGACTGTGCTTGAATATTTTAATTTTAAAAATAAGAAGCCCCTCTTCATTAGTTTTGTCTCTCACCATCCAATTGACCCACTATTTGCGTGTGCACATCATGGCACACATATGCTCACTAATGTCAGGTCGATTTAGATTAGAGAGTTGATCACCATATTCCAATCCATTTATATCTTGGAGTCAAATTAAATCAAGTTTGATTGCAAGGGAAGTAGGACCTTCATTGGTCGGGCTTAGCTTATATTTTAAATAGATTGGATCCATTAGGCCTTCTTGTGTCAAGGTCTTAAATAGATTGGTAGCAATAAAGGTAGCAATGATCCTTTTCCTAAATAGGCCTTTCTTTCATATCGATCTTCTGCCGCGCCCCCGAGTCACCAAGAGCACCACGGTCTCTACCACCAAGTGCTGGTGCTGGAAGATGAGGTTGTGTCAATGGTGTTGGTGGTGATAGAGTCAGTAGTGGTGTGGCAAAGATGATGATAATGGCTGCTATGGTGGTGGTGGTATTATCAGAGACAATAACAATGGTGATATTGGTAGCAGAAGACAGTGCTATAGTGGCGATGGCGATGATGGAGCAATAGCATTGGTAGTGATGAAGGCAATGGCGGTGTAGCTGATGACAGTAAAAAATATATTTTTTCTTTTGAAAATAAGTAAGAATTTCTCATATTTATTTTTTTAAAAAAATAAAAATATATATAAAAAAAATGCACCAAAATGTTTCTTATCTTGGTCTCTATGTTTTTATTTTTTTTTAAAAAGAATAAAAGCAATGCCAAACAAATCCTAAATAATTTAGATATAATAAAACACCAACTTTATTAGAATATTGAAGTAATTATTCATTTATATGTCATTGATATTAGCATATGAATTTTTTATTTTATAGCTAGAACTAAATCTCTCGAGTAACATAAAAACATATTTAAAATGCTTAAAATTTTCAAAAGAAAGTTAGATAAGAATATTCAAAGTAAATAAAAAAAATGTCATGGTAAAGAAAATATTATAAAAAATGCTTACATAGCTAAAATCTCTTATTGATATCATAAATAATGACAAATATTCATAACAATAGTGGACATGTATGCATTGATATTTTAAAATAATTTACCAAAAAATAAGATTTACCATAAATTAGCAATCATGTACTATTTATTAAAATAAAGTTGTTAGTATTAATGTGCATGCATGACAAGAATACTTCTATTTAGTTCTTTAGGATTTATAACCGCATATATTGTGATAGATTGAAATTTTATTATTTATCATTGATCAAGATAAATTCTAAATATTAATTATTGACTAACGTACTCTTATATTTATCAGATAACTTTTTATATATTATGTGATTTATTTATATAGCAAACTGCATGTTTTTCATTATAGTAATACATTTATGGAAACTTGACCCTTAATCGCCTATATATAAATGGTCAAGATAAATGATTAAGCCATATCGATCTTGTGAAACTAAAAGCTAATGAATCCAATACTGGAATCTCATTATGAAATATGTCTAATAAATATAAGTCATTCTTCACAAAGTATCATAAAAGTTCAAAATTTCTGTATATTTTTCCAAAAAATTTCCATCATGCCACTTAAATACATAAATTTTTAGAAGCATTCAAAAATATTTATATATTTTAAATATAGTATTTCTAAAAAAATAAAATTTTATGATTAATATTTTTTTAAAAAAAAAGATAACGAGCGGTTCAATATTTGTAAGAATATGAATATTTATATGCATGTAATAGGTTCATGAAAAACTTACATAGTGGTATGTGTTTTTGTTGGACATATATTAATTGTATGGTACTATGTGTCACACCCTCAATCCATCATCCGGATCGACCACATGACATGGCCACATACTCACTAAGACAAGACCCTAGAGAATATGCAAGGCCTGAAAATTCGTTACAATCTCAATATCTGTAAACAATAATGACCTCTTAATTTGTAACATACAACAAACATGCACAGTGACAAAATTTAATCATCCGATCGGTTTCACTGATGGTTTATCTATTCATCCTTTCACCCATGATCCCAATCATAGCTAGGTACTAAGCATTATGTAATTCGAAGAAAAAGGTGGTGTAAGCTTTACAACCTATTAAAAATCCTCGATGCGTGCACACCCGCATGAATATGGAGAACATTTTTTAGCGAATATAAAGCTGACAAAAAGTAGTCAGATTTGTATATCAATAATTTAATAATTGAATATTGCCTAATAGATCCAGTGTATATATGTAAACACCCATATAAGCCATGCTAGCATACACATCAAGTTTTAACCACATAGCAATACAATCATATATCTATCATCATAGACGGAAGTCTTCACATAGATGACATATCATTATAGTTCTGTGTATACACATTACATATCACCCAAATCAGCAATTCTATTCAACAGTAAGTCGGTCAGGTTACTTATCATTAATCAATTAACACAGTTCAAATTCTGACAATATTGTCGTTCTGATCCTGAATTAGTCCTGCCTACGCTCCAGCTCGTGGCAGGCCAAAACACACCATATTTTTGCCTATAGCCAGCAACCACAATATCACATCTCAGTCCACAACCAATATTACATATACCATGCTTCACACATGCCGGCTAGTCCAATTGCCCCTCTTGTTCTTGATCTCATAGTTATGCAAAATTTTAATTAAACATAATTTATTTTCTTAATTTGATTTCAGTATTGGACTAGTCACGACCATGATCTAGCCTGTGGTGGGCCAAACACATACCATGCTTCTGCGACAATATCACAACTTAGACCACTGACACACCATATTTCATACATGGACGACTAATCCAGATGGTCCTCTTTTTCCCACTCTTATAAAAATTTAATTTAATTATGCCATAATTATGATTTAATTTTAGTTCGTTATCTGGAATTAATTTTTTGGCATTGGACTAATTATAGCCATGCTCGAGGCTGTGGTAGGCCAAACACACAATGCTACACCCCAGCCCAAGATTGACCCAGCACATGCACCATATTTCTTGCATGGCCAACCAATCCAGATGCTGTACATACCCCATCTTATAATTATACCAAAGTCTCAATTTATTTATAGTCTACATGATTTCTATAATAATTCACCAACTAATAATTTTCATACAAAGCTAGATTAAGTAACATCATAATTCACATAATATCACATCAACACATAATACACATACCAATATGTATAAAATATCCATAATCATGCACGATACATTTATATATAAAACTTCCATAATCATGTATATGATTATGCTGAGGGATTCTTACTTCTATCGATGACAAACTCGAAAACTGGGTACACCGATCCTCTTCTCGATCTACGAACTCAGGGGTAAAGTGGTCTACTTAACACCTAGCCCAAATGATTGCTCACCTACAGAGCTACAGAGTCAGGTTTCATTATCAGAATAATTATAACCATCTATAGATTATGGTAGATGATTATAATAAGGTCAGCCTGAAGCCCCTCCTAGGGCTGCATAACACTGACCTTGAATTCTCCTAGGGCTGCATAACATCGACCCAGAACCCTCCTAGGACCTCATAAAACACCGACCTGAGACTCCCTCGTTTGCAATACCCCCTAGTTGCGTAATGCTGGCCTAGAATTTTTGGTCACACAACGCTGGTCTGGGCCCCTCCTAGGGTCTACGTGAATTTACAAAGTATCTAGACCCACCATTAGTCCATCAAAATATATAGAGATAGAAAGATTAGACAGTGGAGAGAAAAAGAATGAAGGGAGAGAAAGAGAGGAGAAAGAGGGAGAAAGCAAGAGAGGACCCACAATTCTCTTCTCAAAATTGAGGAAGGGAACAGGGCTCTACGGCTGGCCACCCTCTCATGGTGGCGACCCCTGGTGACAACGGCAGCGACAACGACCCCATGTTATCAATTATGGTCGGTGACTAGTGACGACAATTGGCTGGATGGAAAGAAGAAGAGAAAGAAAAACATAGGAAAGAGGTCGAAACAAAGAAAGCTCAAATCGATAGTCAATAGTGGGGGCAAACACCTACCCAAGGTCCTACCTCCGACAATGATCATGGCAGCAACACCTATGGTGGCGGATAACTAATGGTAACACGGAAGAAAGGGAAAGACAAGAAAAAGAAGGGAGGCCCTGTTCACTATCAATCCGGCAACTCGCAGGCCGGATTCAAGAAAAAAATGATGGCCAAAAATGATTAAAAGGAAGAGAAGAAGGTTTGATAACCATCCCTCGTCGAAGATGAGCTCTCACGGCTCGAAAGATGGTGAAACTTCAAGAGATCCTCCACGAAAATCTAGAGATCTATGGCTCGATTCAAAAATCCTCAACGTGGGTTGCTAGAGAGGGACATGAGGGTCTCTTTTATAAATGAAATCGAAGGTTCGAAAAAAGAAATTGCAACCAAAATTTTTTCTGTCCGATAGAGTCAGAGAAGGAGATAGATTCAAGGTAGGAGTTCTCTTTCTTCTCGACTCACGTACAGCTCCTAAGCCCAATCCTTATGCGAGCCAGTCAATGGACCGGCTGGTCCGGCTCTCACACTATAGGTACGCAATTTAAATATTTTTTTATATATAATTTATTAACCATTCCAACTTTCACAATAAGAATAAGAATATGGATTTCTATCAAAATTATAAAAATATCATATGCTAGCAACAATGTAGGTATATTTGATACTATATATTTAAGTGCTTGTCGGTGGTGATATTAATGGAGAGATCTGGATTTAAAAATATCAATTATTTTTTAATTGATTTCTTATAATTTTTCTGACCATTTTTCTTATGTGTTTGTCATATAATTATACATGATATATGTATACATATATATGTGTGTGTGTGAGCGTGTGCGCATTCACACATTGATTGTATAGTAGGTTGTTAAAAAAAAGCGAAGTGTTAAGAGCAAGTATTTTGATATAGGTTGGAAAAATAAGATATATATTGTTCAATTAATTGTTACTAAAAAAGAATTAATGAGTAAGATTTATCTTGATATTGTTGATAAAACTATTTTTATGATTAAAATTCATGAGAGCCTTTATATCGTTACACATTGCTATCAACATGTATAAATCAATTTGCATGTTACTTGATGTGTATCTATTTTTTTTATCCAAGAATGATAAATCGTCAAGTCTCTAAAATCCTTTAAATGACATTGAGAAGATAATTGGTGAATGCAGATTTAAGATTTTTTAAAAATATATTAGTTAACTGCTCAGTTGTTTACCTTCTCTTTAAGGAGCTCAAGCCATCTATTCATTACACACACATACATGCACACGCATACACACACATATGAATATGTATATATGTATGTATGTATGTATGCATGTGGTGTGTCTAGATTAACACGTGTTACAATACTGATACATTGCCATTTAACCTCTTATTATATTCCACATCAAGGATGATTAATTAAAATAAATAAAAAAATAAAATATACTTTGAGAATCTAGAGTTAAAAAATTCCATAATAAGATAAAATAGTTAAATAAATTTTAATATTTAAAATATTCTCTCATTCATGTTTTATAAATTTTGTGCTGGATAAATTTCTAATATGTATATATGTGCAAATATATCAAAATTTTGTTTAAAATTACAAGTTTTGTTTGCATTATTTATTGTGCTCATTGCTCTATACTTGAAATCCATTCTAATATACAATGTTGTTAAAGTTTATTACTTATTTTTAGTATAAAATATCATATATAACACAAACTCCAAAGGTAGTGACTATTAGAGTTAAATTTTACTTTTAAATTATTTTACTAAATTATATTTGCTTTCCCATTATAATAATTCTTGAGCCCTAGTTATTTATGCTAAAACCCCGTATAGAGCATGTCCAAGTAACTAGTAGTGTTTATAAGATTTTCTTGTAAGATATGTTTGTGTAAATGTTGATTAAAATAATTTTACAATAATAAGATAGCAATTAATCGATTACTTTGACAATGTTTTTTCTTTTCAAGTTAGTACTAAGAACAAATCATCTTTTTAATATGTGTGTGTGTATATATATATATAGAGAGAGAGAGATGCAGACGCACCGTGAGTTCTTGACAAGCGAGTAATATATCTTTTCAGTGCACTAGTTACATAATACAAGTGCAAATGCACAATTTGTTAAAGATTCTACTATATGCAAGTTAATTGAGTTCTAAATTTTCAAAAATTAAATTCAACTAAACACTAATAATATTTAAAAGCTAATCATTTTGAGTGAAGGGTCATTGGTTGGCAAACCGATATATACGAGTTTTCAAGATTAGAGTTTTAGTAGTTTGGGGAAAAAAGATTAAGTCGGAAGATTAATAAGGATTTTAAATATAACAAACTTAAGATAGGAAGAATATCCGTGGTTATAAGGATAAACATTGTTCAATAAAGAGATCTAATTAAATATAATATACAAACTAAGAAGTGAATAGATTTAGGGTGCCTTACATAGCGATCACAATCTCTGGATAGATAACTAACAAGGGGGCGGGAGGGGAGAGGCATTATTTTAATCTAACTTTCTTTTTGTGCATTGCACCTTTTTCCACAAAATTATAATATAGAAAGGCATGAGAGGATAAAAGCCCCTGCTGCTCCGCCACCATTTCACCTTCATAAAAAAAGAAAAAATCCCCTGCACACTCAATTTATCATAATCCAAATAACTTTCTTTAAAAGTTGCAATATATTTCTACTTTATATAGTATTAGGATGTAAAAATGATGCATTGTACATGTTGGCATACGAATTTCCAATATATCAAGAGATGAAAAATATCACATTTCTATTTAGGCAATATAAGCAAATCATATCTTTGATGCATGAACATGTATGCAATGTATATATTGACTTATGAGTATTAAATTTATCATTTATGACATGTATACATGATAAATTGCGTGTATTCATTGCAACATGTGATAATAATCAGTATGTTCCATTCAAGTAAATAAACAAACCTTCTTCTAGATAAATACATATTTCCTTATAAATATTGTATCAAATATTAATATATCAATGCTTCATCACACTGTTTGATGATGGTCAATGCATTCATTGTAGACTTGCATAGCATAAAAGTCTTTCATCTTTATACAATAAAATTGAAAATTAATTGTGTATGTTATAGCTTTTTTTTTTCCTGTACCACCAATAATGCTTCTTGTAAGATTTGTTCATTTAAATTTTAATCTTAAAAAATCTATTAAAAAATACATGCTATGTGCATTATTTATATTTTTAACGTGACATGAATTCATACAGCATATATAAAACCTGCCACGCTCAAGTAAGATTTATTTGATGGAAAATCTTGAAAGTGAGAAGGAGAAAACAATAAGAACACATACAATGAGAATAATTGAAAAGAAATAGTTTGTCAACAAGTCAAAACAAAATAAAATCTTCATGGACCTGATCCCTAGAATCCGTCTCACGTCAATTAGATTACAAATGGGCTCCAACGAAGAGTCACACAACCATACATCAAGGCAAGAGGCGCGTCGAGAGTCGAATATATTTTGTTTTTGTTATAGGCATGTCAGGTCTTGCGCGACTTTCCGATTAACATTTTATGGCAAGTCAAATTGGCTTCGTCTTCGTCCATGACATTGGTTTTAATTCTTTCGAGCTAGATTGCCAATGCCAGGATTCCGCGAGCCTACAGCGTTTGCGGGCCGCAGACAGTTCTCCGCCGTGGGTTCTTTTGTGGGCGAAATGAGGGTCCTTTTATCGGATAAATCCGTCCTGGTGCACCCAAAATTACACCGTGTCCATCTGGGATACGGCGGAGCCGAGCCGAGCCGAGCCGAGCGGATCCAAGCCGGCACGAGCCGAGGAAAACCAGCTGGAGTTTGGCGGCGGAAGCCGGAAACCGGGACCGGGGGGAGCGGGGAGGGTAACCCTCGCCCTAAGGGTATTCTGGTAATTATACCGAAAATCCGAGGGCAGCCCGAGCATAAATAAGTGGTAGGGGGATGGTGCCGATGGGGTTCTCAAACAGCGGCGATAATAGAGAAAGGAGAAGATTAGAATTTACTCTTGTTTCTCAAAGAAAGGAGGAGAGAGAGAGAGAGCCGGAAAGAGGAAAGACGCGGAGGATCGGCGAAAGCGAGTGGATTGGCGTCGGAGATAAGGAATTGTCTCGAAAGAAAGAACACACGGAAGGAATCTCTCTCGTTCCACCTCTTTCTTTATAGTTCAGCCTTGGAAGAAGAAGAGAAGAAGATAGAGATTTGGGAAGGAGAAAAGAAGGAAGGTGAGGGATCTTTTCGAAGGAGGAAGGAGAGAAGAAAACAGGAAGGAAGGGAGGAAGGAGCGTGTGCCGTGGCCTCGGTTGGATCCAGGTATTGAAACCCTAGCTCTTGATTTCTCTATGTTTTTAGGTTGTTTTAGCCCATCGTCATCTCTCGACTCGCCATGGGAAGGGCTAGGGTTCTGCCGCTCCGATCGCCAAGGAATTCACCAGCTTTGCTCCCTTTTTCTGGGAATCGGAGCTGGTTTTGGATCTTTGACAACAGGATGGCAGAGGATCATGGCAGATGGAGACTAGGGTTGGACTTTGTGTGGAATCCGGGGCGCCGATCGTTAGATCCATCCCTTTTGAAGACGGTGGAGTTTTGCACATCTTGGCTTGAAATCAGATTCCATGGTTTCTGGTTAGAGATCTTTTGACCCGATCTCATCCGTGATGAAGGAAGAAGAGACGTTACTGTGATCGTCCTCGTCGATTTATAGGTCTTGGCTTGGACTTGGATCTGCTATCCATGTCTTCTTCCTTGTCTTTATGGCTGCCTCGGTTATAAAGGGAGCATAGCTGCTGTATTGGCTGAGGAGAGTGGCATCCTTGCTTCTTCTCGGACTGCCTTCGGTTTATTACTAGATCGTTTTAGGGTTTTGACGGGTTAATTACTTCTTGGAGTGCCTTCACTTGTTTCATCGTCATCCAAGTTTATTTTCTGTTGCTTCTGCTTATAGCCTTAAAATCTGGGATGATTTTGGGGTTTCCCTTTGTTTTGAAGGGATGGAGGTTTTTGGCTTGAGACTGGATTTGGGCATCTGGTGACCCTTGTTCCTTCGTTGCAGTGATTCTTCTTTGCTGCTTTAAGTTTCTGATCAGATGATCTTTGGCAGAGGAGGACGTTTT
>JAOXJJ010000799.1:0-10480 GCA_025769935.1 Phoenix roebelenii
GGCTAATCCTTAGTCCAAATACTCAATCAAATTGAGTTTATTAGTAATCCAATTACTAATTAATCCTCCAATAATTACCTTAATTATTTTATAGGATAATTTGCCAATTGAATTGACCAAATTATTCCAGAATGATTCTCAATCATCCATCAGCTATTTTGATCAATCAGAAAACTTCTATGCGTGTGACCTTATAGGTTCAAACCTAAGCCGGTAGTATAGGAACATCTTCTTGCACTAATCGATGTGACCATCTAGCAATGGTATCCGATGTCCGAATAGGTCGAATATATGCGAAGCAAATATTCTGGAACCCTGGATTATAGTTACTGTATAATTCATCCCTTTGACTCCTAATGCTAGGATGACCTCAAAGTTCTGTCAATTCTCTAATCAGTACATCCACTATGTGATCAACTTTAAAAATCCTGCGACTCATCACAAGGATTATCATGGCCAAGATTTTGCTAAATTGAACACAAAGCATTATCTTCTATTTTTCAGAAGGAGTTAATTCCATCTTGACTCATGCACCGACTTCACAAGTACTTGACTACACCCAATGACTTTCCGTCACAGAATTAGAAATTTTTCTAGTCCGGTACCAAAGTACAATGAGTTGCTTGCTAATCACTGTGACGATCTTAGGTTTGAGGGATACTTATATTCATATCCACTCGGAACAACTTTTGACAGTAGAACGTTCCGAAATTGGCCACATTCAGTGAAATGTACTCCTACACTTCACCTGTGTGAAATATCGGTATCTCCACACTCCTTGGTTAAGAGGATAAGCAACATATATGTCACACAATGACCTAATCTCGATAATGCTGTCGTCCTATTAACAGCATATCATTTGGTCATGAACAGATTTAAGAACCTGATGATAAATCCTCCTTTATCATAAATGAAGTCCTAAGGACTTCATTATATAAGAGTTCATTTGAAGATGTATAATGAAATGATGAATAATGCCAAATAATACTTTATTAATTTATCAATTCATTTTATAAAATTGAATCATCAACTTGCTGACGATTGACAGTTAAGATACAGTTCCCAACAATTTTGAGCATTGATATTAGCTTGACCTTGTAGAAAAGATTGTATAGATTGCAAGGTATCCTTGATATTCAGCTTCTGAGAGGGTGGTGATGCAAAAGTAGGATGTGTAGGTAGAGGAGCTGGATGGTATGACTACTGAGAATGATCATTTCTTCACCTAAAATTCGGATGATTCTTCCAACCAGGATAATAGGATTCGAGAATGGATCATTATAAGGCTTATGGTAGGAGTTCATAGCATTTGCTTGATCGTGCAAGACTTCCTTAAATGCCGATATGGTAGAGAAATCTATAGTGGTATGACCAGACATGTCGTAGATCCCACAACACTCGTTTCTGAGCTCTATAGTCTTAACAGGCTCAACCTTCCCAAGTTCAATTTCTTCTACCTTCCTAGTGAGGGATGCCATTTTAGCATGAAGATCATCCTCAGTTCTGAGGTTGTAAAGGCTTCCCTGTTCAGAGTTAGTTGTCTTTGACAAAGACTTATTGTTTCTATCCCTGTTATCCCAAAGTTTGGCAGTCTCAGCAAGAAAATCCAAATACTCCCGTTCTTCATCAGGTTGTTTTTCTAAAAATCTATCATTGCACATGGTCTCTACAAACTATTTCAACTGTGGAGATAAACCTTCATAGAAGAAGCTAATAGTTCTCCAAGTTTCGAACCCGTGATGAGGGCATAAGAGAAGAAGGTCTCTAAATTTCTCCCAACATTCATAAAAAGTTTCATTATCTTTTTGTTGGAAATTTTGTTGGAAATTGCTGATATGCCTTTTTAGAAAGTTGGTCCTTTATGCGGGAAAGAACTTTTTCAAAAATTCTCTCTGCATATCTTGCCAAGTTCTTATCGATCTAGGTCGTAAGGAGTTTAGCCATGTTTTGGCCTTATTCTTTAAAAAGAAAGGGAACAACGTCAGCTTGAGGACATCCTTGGTGATGTTCGGCACTCTAAATGTAATGCTCAATTCTTCAAAGTCTTTCAGATGAAGGTAAGGACTCTCAGACTCTAATCAATGAAATTTTGGTAGCAATTGAATTACCCCCGGTTTGATGTCAAAATGTCCTACATTATCAGGAAAAATCATGCATGAGGGCTGACTAGTCCTAGTAGGTTGTAGGTATTGTCTCAAAGTCATAGCAGGGGGTTCATGATTTCGATCGGGGTGACTCCCCGCATCTTCATTTAAATCAGCCATCTCACAAGGTGTGAGATACTGCACTGAAATCTCAGGAATATGTCCTAAGAAATTGTCACAAAATGAACAACTTAATCGACCGGTGTTATCCCTATTCCACTTTAGCTTGTAAATATTTTTTTATTTTTATTTATTTTATTTTTTATTTATTATTATTTTATTATTTTTAAAAAAAATTAAAATTACCTAAACTAATTCTCCTATTAAATCTGAAAATATACTAATAATTCAGCCGTTCTCCGGTAACGGCGCTAAAAACTTGGTGCATTCACAAAACTGCTCTCCCAAGTGCAGGAGAATCGCATAAGTAGTAAAACTCGGAAGTCCGAGATCGAATCCTTAAGGAACAATATATGTATTATTACCGTAATTTCAGATGTAAATTCATATGGTTTTCAGAATTAAAAATAAAGAATAATAAGTAATTAAACAAAGTTCGAGAATATGAAGAAGGCTAGGGATCCGGAATCTCCCTTGACAATATTATTTTCAACAATTAAATTCTGCAATTCTTGATTAAGGATTAATCAGATAAAATAGTTCTAATCATGGGGTATATAATTTGGAAACATGAATTCAACATCTAAGTATTTATCATGCCGATTTTGTCTATGACAAATCAAACATCGAAACAATCCATGCATCAATTAATACAAACCATAAAAGATCTATCTAATAAATAAGTATGCAAGAATCAAGAATATATTAATAGATGTAAATCAAAGAGATCAATCATTTAGAATTTATTTGAAAGAAAGCAATACATTAAAGGTTCCTCCATCACCCTTCACCAAAGAAATCAGCCCCCCATTAAAAACATTAGCCTCCCTCTCTCTTTTTCTTTTCGGAAATAGGGCATCCCCTGTTTCTTCTCTTCTCCTTTTTTTTTTAAATGAGCGCCTCCTCTATTTTTTGAATGAGAGATGGCCCTCCCTTCCTAGCCGAGAGAGATACCCTCTCATCGCCCATGGTGGAGATGGTCAGATGAGATGAATCTCGGGAGAAGAGGATGGACGTGGATGACTGGAGATGCGTGGGATTGACGCTCGGGATGAGATGCGGATCTGGAAGACACCCGGATGAGAGCTAATCGCAGATGCTGAAATCGCAGGATGCTGGGATCAGTTGGAACACGTGGGAGCTAAACCGTGGATGGTTGGGAAGCTCTAGGATGCAGACGCGAAAGCTTGGACACGGGATCTGGGTGGCTGGATCGCACGGGATGAGACAGGAAGGAAGAAGATCCAAGAGGAGCTGGGATGCGGATGTGGAAGATGTGCGGAAGGATGGGCTGCACGCGGGAGAGACTGATGTGGAAGGAAGGAGCGTGGACTCGGAAGCGAGCTGATCGCGGGATGCTGGAATCACGTAGGATCCTTTGACACGAAGATGGAATGGCTGAAGAACGGGATGCTGGGATGATCGCAAATCCGAAAGACACGCGGATGGGGAGGGAATCCGGTAGCTGGGGATGTGGAAGATTGCTGATTATGTGGCCCGATTGAGAGGGATCGGGATCTCTTCCACACGAGTGGACATGTGGGATTGGACACAGATGGCTGGATCGCAATCTTCTTCAAAATGGACACATGGGATAAGACGGGAAGGAAGATGGAAGCAGGACTCTGAAAGCTGGAAACGCTGCTGATTTCATTTTTATTTTGAATTCTAATGCAGAATTCCAATGCACTCTAGGGACTGTGACATGTAGACACGTGTTGCTTGGGTGCAAGTGTGCTTGACCAGGTTCAATTATGCTCCAATGTAATCAGGCTTGAAGTCATGAATCATCACAATCTATGCCGAATGTGCATTTAAACTCTGATTTACGATAACCTGTGCCAAATGAAAATATAATATTAAATCAGTAATTTTATCATTATTTATTGGCAATAATACTAATTTAAGTAGTATGTAGATCGTACTTTTGTGCTCTCATCATCCGGGATGAGATACCAGTGGGATGCAGTTGCACCACAATATTCGTAGTCTACTGGGTTAGTGTGCCTCCTATTGGGCTACCCATGTATATAGAGAAGCAACCAGTGCTGTGGATTTGGTGACATGCTTTGTGTCTCATCATTTTAGATATTTTATTTGGGAGGACCACGTCTCTGTCCCTTCTCCTTCACATTTTTTTCTCTTTTCTGACTATATAGGTTGTACCCACACCTGTTATGTGTGAGTCGCTAGTGTACTAAAAAAAAAATAGCATACTAGAATCATCCTTAGAGGTAAAGTATAATATCCTAAATTCTTGTGATTGAATGCTCCCAAAGACTCCCCAAATGATTAAATTCTACTTGTACCAATAGCTTGTCCTCACCAATAACCATATATAGATATATTCTAGGAGTGATTTATTCAGGCTTCCAAATGTACCTTAAACTAAGTCCTTTAATCAATTTGTATTTCTTAAAGATTAAGACTACATCCTAAGTTACATAGCCCATTATCCATGGCGTACCTTTGGACCATATGAAAACATGATACCTAGCACATCCAAAATGCCAGGATCCTTAAAAACTCTCTATAACTTCAATATCTAGCCCTCCACTCAAATACTTTTTAGTAGCTATAATTGCTGCCTCCTCTCTCACAATACACAAGCACATCCAAAGGTGCTTTTTGGAATCTTGTGTTTTATACTCCTTTCATCTTGTTCTTCTCTTTTAGATCTTTTTTTTTCTAAATTTAGGTTAGAATTCATCAAGAAATAGACAAAATTGGAAGAAACTCTATCAAAATGAAGTTCTCACTTCTTCCTCCTCCTATGTTAAGCATGTTGGGATTCTTGCTGTTAAGGTAATTGGGATCCATCATTCTCTTGATTCCAAGCTTTTTCTTTAGTAGAAGTAGGGTAATGAATACCTCTAGTAGGTACACTGGGCTAGACAGTAGCTATCCATTCACTTACCTCTTTTTTCTCATTTTTTTCTTTTCTTTTGTCTCTTCCTCCTTAAAATTAGAAATTTTCATTTTCGATTCTCTCTCGACCATCAGCTGATTAGCTCCCATTGGGAATGGACTAGCAGTCATAGCTTTGATCGAGGAGTTAAGCTTTTCTTCGCCAATCAATATAGAAATGAATGGATCGCAATAGAAATCCTCGAGTGTAGTAGCTCGGTGGATCAAGTCATCAAACTTCTGCCATACTCCCCCACCAATGACTGGCCCCTAACCATATCACATCGCGGATCTGATGAAATAAGATGAATTGAAATGGTATTTTGTAAATAAATAATTATCTTGAATATATCAACCATTTTTTTATTTTGCGATTGCTTGGAAGGGACAAAGAAAACATCTTATTTTTTCTTCAAAAATTTTTGATCTCTAGGTGCCTATGGAACGTCATTTTTTATTAGCTTTTCAGAAAGGGCAAGGTGCAAGAACAAGTCTTTCCATTATCCAATAGCTTTAGATCAGGTTGAGGCATCGCTACATAGTGGGTGGGACAAGTATTTCATTATATCTTCTGAAGAGCAAAGTAATCTCATGACTTGGACTTTCTGGCCCAACCAACCTTTGCCTTTTTATTATATAGTCAAACTCTCAAAAATTGTCTTTCATATCTTGAAATGACATAGATAGAGATGGAATGAAATCTCCATAGTAGCAGCTGCCCTTTCGAAAGCATAGGCGATTGATTCTGGTCAAACGACTCTACATTGAATATGGTAAGCACATTATAAATCAATACACAGGAGCTCTCACACAAACACAAAAAAACATGAGGGATTCAAAATTTAAAAAGAAGTATTAGAAGGTACAAAAAATATATTATTAATAGGATCTAGGGAAGAAATAATCTGCCGTGGAATAGAAAACTTTTGGTGACTTATTTCAGAACATCAGGTGAGTTGTGGATAAGGTTCTGAAATCTCAAGTTGCGCTAGAACTATCTTGGACTCTTAATAAAAAGACTGCTCTTGGCACCACCATGACACTGATCTCATTCTTATTCCGAGCGAGGCACCTAACATCGTGACTAACTTTAAGTATGATGAATTAGTAGAAAAATATTTTATAGAAGTTTCCTATCCGATCCCACCAATGAGTGTGTATCGAAAATATATCCCTTTTGTACAACAAAAGAAATGAGTGGTGCCATTATAACACAAGAATCAAACAAAAATAGAGTATGCTTGCACATCCCTTTTCAAAATTGTTGTATAGTATCATTGTAAAAAAATCTCTATCTTATTTTCCACATTGTTAGTTTTTTCCTCCATCTACATAAAATATCTTTCTCTTCCCATTTGTTCTTTTTTTTGGTCTAAATATTCTTATTCTTATTCTTCTAATTTTTTATTAAAAAATAATCATCATCCCGATTCCGCTGCTCCTACCAACGAACATAGAAGTTTCGTTGGTTTTTTCAATAGAAAGATTTGCATGCGAGAGAGATCCTAATTCCATGTATCCAATTAAGCAAGCCTACCTCCAGCTTTTCCATCATCGAACTGTTGAAGGATGGGGCATTTCCAGTATGACTTCAATCTTCGTTCGATCAATGCTTATCTTATGCCTCGATGGTGTACAACAAAGTTAAATGATTTTCCAACAGAAACCACTTCAAAAGATTTATCTGTAATGAAGACTTACATCATCATTCGAGCACCTTCCTGAGTACATCATTGTGATTTATTCTCATCTTGGATTGGACAGGCCTATATGACATGACCGGTCAGTAGAAATATTCCAATATTCCATCCTTGTCATATATTCAATATATCATGTTTATAGAATATAATTTATTTTCTAGGTGCCTTGATGGTGGAACAATAAAAATGCAAGACTCAAAATCTCATGCTAAAGAGTATGATGTTTTGTGATAACATAAAAGTGTCATACATATAGCATCTGATCCAGGTTTCCACAAGCAAAGAACTAAGCATCTTGAAGTTAATTTTCACTATGTAAGAGAAAAGGTAATAGTTGGAATAATCTTAACTCCATATCTCAACACTAAAAAGCAAATTCTTTGTCTAGGATGAGGACTCGGCGGCTCTCTTATTCCTATATCATTCAGACTTGGATGACCTCTCTTTCTCAGACTAGCTTGAAGACCTAGGCTTTGATAGTGGAAGCCTATTCAAGGAAGGCCGGACTTGCCAACTAATTAATAATGCAAATGCCGAATAGTCCCTCGCCCTTTATATGCCATATAAAGTGAAGTCTCAACAAGTCAAATTGAGTATGCTACTTAAGTACCAAAGACTGCTTTCAGATTCATATGAGGAGGAGCCAAATTACAAAGAAGGAAGGATATTGACGACTAGCTATTGAGTGGGATATTTTAACTCGAAATCCCCCTCAGCCGTAGCATTTCTCAATTATAACATAAGGTACTTATTAGATTGAATAGAATGATTTTCCCAGAATAATACCAATCTAACCCATTTCATGAATAAAATGTAACCAGTTAACTAACCAACAAAACTATTTATTACAAATAATACTACCTTTTGACAGCTTCCCACTAATCTCATGCCTCCCCCTGCAACTAGTAGATCATCACACGGACCTTCTCTTGATCAATGCAACCTATGGATGTGACTGCCTTCTCCATCTCCTTTTACCATTTTAAGGCCTTAGTACGATTAGAGGATCCCTCAAGATACGTGGTGATATTTTCTTGAACTCTGTGATTCCTTGCTCTGTCCATGAAGATTGGCCACTTCAATCCTTGATTGTTCCATCTGTTCTAGTTGCTATAAAAATCAAGTCAAGGCTTGTATTAAATCAGCCACCTAGCCTTGGTTCCCTAGAATTCCACCAATCCCTTGCTGTTTCCTGAGGTGTTGAGGGTGTCATCCTTTTGGCGAACAAAACTAGCCATCCAACTTGTAGACTACTTAGGCGACGAGTTGCAAACCTTTCAAGAGGCACTAGCAGTTTAGGAGGTGTTGCCTATTTGGAAGGTGCTGAGTAGCATGGTGGGCGTTAGCCATGAGGGAACCTTCTATAATGTCAATCAAATTTTTAAGTTTGAGGCCACTTCTTAGGATTACAATCGATATTTATACATCCTCTTCTTAACCACTAGATAGCTATCTCCTTCTAACATTGACAACTATCTTCTTCAGTTAACACTACACCAATCATTTTTTCTTGATGGTTGCGGCAGTCAATTTTAGTATTTAAATCATCTTACTTCACTTCTCTCATCCTAACCTCTCCGTAACTACTTCCATTGCTTGGGTTCGCCTTGTACAAGGTCAATAACTATCATTCAACTAAAGCCCTTAACTATTATTCAACCTTCCTCAAGCATTGCCATGTGACCTTTACGTTTGATCAAGATGTGGTGCAAATAGAAAGTGGGGCTTTCCTTATGTTAAGATAATCCATATATCAAGTAGAAGTTGTTATCCTTCACAGTTTTATGCATATGAATTTTGATGCTATATTCTTCACAAAATAGTTAGCACATGTATGCATAAAGCATGGGAGACTTTGACATGATTAGTAGTTCTTCTTGCTTAGATCATTGGTTTTGGATAACATAAAAGGTATTTTTCATTCATTGGATAAATTTTCATATAACTACAAGCTTTCTTTCACTACTTAGGTATCCTACAAGATAATTGCTTATATTAAACAATTGTATTTGTTAGGGTAAGTTATACTACGAAAAAGTTTTTATGACCTGAATATCATAAGAATGTAAACATGCACTATATATTTACCTTAAGGGTGTCATGGTTATCTCTTTTCTATATACATCTATATATCGTATAAGGTTTATGTCCCGTATCGATCTTAGAGCTAGAAAAGAGTCCGCAAGTACTATAGAGGGTTTATTCAAGCAGATATAGTGCTTTTCAAATAGAAAATAGATATTTCTTGGTACTCAAAATATATCCACAAATACGAGCGAGGTTGCACGTAGCACATATAAAGCTACTAAGATAGGAAGCAACTTCGTAGAGTTCCTCTATCTAGGTGAGACCTCGCAAAACTCAAGTATGCCACCATATTGAATAGTCAAAATTGTTAATCCATCTCACGAAGCAATGTTGAGTGTAGAGGCGGGAAGCAAGTATACGAATTTGCAAGTAATTCTTTAACCTAAAGGACATGATATCTTATTGTATTCTGGAGATCAATGAATTTGCAACCAAACTGTGTAACAACAATAATTCCTTGAACTATCTCCTTAATAAGGAGTACAGTGATTTACTAGATTTAGATTTAGATATGAGTGAGGAGAACCTGGTTTGAGCTATTTCCTTAATGTGAGACTAAAGCAAACCTTAAGAGATAGGTTGTTAGTGAGTAAAAACCTGAGTTAACCTATCTAATAGAACTTCTCGCATGTATCATCTATCTTTAGGTCAATGGGAATAAGATTCTAGTAGATAATTCTCTTATAAATTTGGTCAAAAAAGATCTAGTATGACTAGAGAAGAGATTAGACTAGAGAAATAGTTTAGGGATTGACTACATTGAGCAACCAAGACCAGAAGTGGGCCAACCATAAATGCCACTTGGATGGGATCCAAGTGAAGACAGCCAACCAAGGAAGCTATGGCCATCCTTTGCTACTTACGCCAACTATGTATATTATGAATTATGCAATACTTGAATCATAAGTTCCAACTTGATCATGTTATTTACATATTAAATCATATAGGAGTCTTTTATTGCTTTTTATAATTACTTATTATGTCTAATATACCCAAACATATAAAGTAGCAAACTTGTTAGAACTTTTAACTTCTAAAAAGTGTTAATAGAAGAATATTTGGGAGTTTATGAAATTAAGATCATGAGTAGAAAAGGATAATTGAATTGATAGGTTGTATGATGGCGAATTACCCTAAGGGGGTTCTTGGCATGGGGCGAGCATCCCAAGATCAAGGGTGATGTGGATGGAGGTAATGAAATCATCATGTTTGGTTGCATCGTGATGATCCTATTTGGAAGTGATCTCAAATTAACTCCACTCCTCAAATTACCATTCCACCTAATGATGGGATACCCATCGTTGAGGTTAGAAATCTAAGATCGTCCTAGGACGATGCTCTGAGGTTGAAATTTGAGGACAAAAATATCCTTCTATTTAGCAAAAAAAATTTAGTACATCAAAATACCATTAATATATTATATCAAAATATTATATTATATTATATTATATTATATTATATTAATATTATATATATTATATTTAGGATATATATTATACTATAATATATTATTAATCATAA
>JAOXJJ010000799.1:11659-24267 GCA_025769935.1 Phoenix roebelenii
TATAATATTTAAAATAATATTCATAATTATATTACAAACGATTTGATAATAATTATAAGGTTAGTATATTAATATATATTATAAATATATATTTATTTATCTAAATTATACAGTATCTAATTATTATGTAGTGATATGATTGCTATTCTAGTTATTGTTGTATTAATCCAGTAATAATTTAATAATAATATTACTTTTTCTATTTGAACTACAGAAATAGAATGGAAATTATTATACTCTAATAGAAAAGTAGATAGTTCACTATTTTTGAGGGGTAACCTTACCAAATGATTTGTGTGGTCACCATCTCTTTCAGCACCAAAAAACAAAATAGTTGTAATTTTGCTTATAATTTTTTATTACAGATAACCAGACAAAAACAGTTTTTGCAACTATAATTCTAATTGGAGCATTTACAATTGTAGCTTGTATCTGAACTGCAAGCAAACAAATGGCCCCTCAATCAAACCAGCAGAGAAGGGCCATATCACACATGAAAAAAATTTATCCATGCTTAGCCTTATGTGGTTTACTTTATGGCAAGCCAATTTGAGCTTGCACATTAGCTTCATGTATTAAACATAAAGGAAGCAAATTAGGATGCAGCTATGTTAGTGGTTGTAGGTTGGATCTATTCTTTTCTATATCAACCGTCAACATTCCTCTATTTTTGCTGCTTGGTTCATGAATGACCTTTGTTGCATTGCCTAGTTTCAGCAGACATGATGCAACTGCTGCTACCAGGTCTTGCCTAACAATCTGTGGGCATCCTATATTACCTTCAACTCCATTTGTTTTTATTTAGGTGTAATACCCCTGTAACAATATGAATTATGATTTTTTTCTCACAATGTCCCCCATCATATTCAGGCTTCTCTCTTTTCCAGTTTGTGCTTAATCCTTTTATGCCAATATTGTTATAACTGGTTCTTTACCTTAATGCAGTTCTGCATGTCAGCTTTCCCTTCATGGTTTTATCCTAGGGCCACCACAGCTTTCCTAAAGACAAATATCATCTTGTACACTTACGTGCTTTTTAGCTTATTGCATTCCTTTGAGCACTGAAGTATGACTTTATAAATTTTGAATTCCTTAATTATATTTTATGCGCTTCATGTACTTTTGGTCCATTACATGTGATATACTCTTTGTGGACATATGTTCCAGTTATAAATATAACATAGATGAGGTTTAGGGATATTGAAATGCTTAAGAAAAAGAAGTATCATTATATATGAAAATTCTCTTTGAAATTTTTGTAATAGTTCTCTTGAGTGGTACAACCTAAATAGCACCATTGATTGATTCTAAGTCATTTGATTTTGCAGATCACGTCACTGTTAGTTTTGCAAGAAGTGGGGGGCCTGGTGGTCAAAATGTAAATAAAGGTTTGTTTACTTTTAAATCTTTCTCATTTTGCTCTAATTTTAACTTAAATTCTTAGCTCTCCTGTGTTATAGTACCAACAGTGACTTCCCTCAATGGGTAGTTTGTGCTGCAAAAAAACTTCACTTCCATACTTTATTATACTCGATCATCTTGGGTTTTGCTATTTGGAAGTTCTTGCCCCTCCTTTTTTTTGAACAGCTCAAAAAAATCTGCGGTTAACTGACAATGGCATGATTCAAAGTTGTTTTCTCTTTACTTGGCAAGAGAAATATACATCTTTTAGGGGTGAAGAAAGACAGGAAGTTCCAATCAATACGATAGCATTTTATTTTTATTTCCTCCTTTTTCAATCATTTTTTCTCTCAGAATGTCTCAACAATTTATAGCATCCATGCTGTTTTATTCACTGAATTATGTTTATGCATCTTACTCACTGAAATATGCTTATTATTGCAGTGAACACTAAGGTAGACATGCGCTTCAATGTTAAACAAGCACATTGGCTTAGCGAAAGAGTCAGGGAGAGAATACTTCAAATGGTTGTTGTTGAGCACTTTTTATTGCATGTCTTCATATTTAATTGGTCTAGATGAATTGCCATGTTATTTTCTTTTTAATTTAATAAACACCATTAGCCGCATTTTTGTCGAATGTTTACAAATTAAAACTACGTATAGATTCCACATCTAATTACAGGAAAAAAATCGTATCAACAAGGATGGGGAGATTGTAATTTCCTCAACAAAGACAAGAACACAAAAGTAAGCTTTCATGAACTGACTCTTCATTTTCTCCACATTTATTATCATTTTTCAGTGCACCTAACCATATTCTGTTGTCCGTCAGGGGTAACATTGAGGATGCGCTGGAGAAACTGCAGGTACTGAATTTTTGGTTTCTTCATAATTCTTGTTCAAACCATCTATATATTCATGGCTATCTAGATATTACTTTGCATTGATTTTCTTAAACAGGTTATTATAGATGCTGCTTCATATGTTCCACCACCTCCTTCAGAAGAGCAAAAGAAAAAGATAGAAAAATTGTAAGCCATAGATCTCTTCTGTTTATCAGTGAACAGATGTCCTTTTTCTTTTCTGTTTGATTGCTGACATCTGCTTATGTCCACATACCTGCCATGTTCTTTTCTGCTTAATAAAAGTTCTTTGGGTTCATGGCAGAATTGAATGAGCATTAATGCCATACTTTTCCTGGAACTTTTTGCTTTGAATATTTTATGATTTGAAAAAGAATGTTATATAGAATGAGGGAAAATTATTTCATGTTAGATTGGTTAATTGAGGAGACACAATATTGACTTTTATCATATCTTGAAGGGCTGCTATTGGAGAACAGAAGAGGATGCAGAAGAAGAAAGCTATCTCACAGAAAAAGGCTTTTAGGAGAAACAAAGAAAGTTGGGACTGACCCTGAGGCATCTGCTTCAATGCAAAATCATCTTAAAGTAATGATTTTATTTGATGATTTTGATATTTATCTGAAAATTTTGTTGAATTAGATTTGTACATTGTTACTTCACTTTTCGGAATGTAAGCAGTGATCCCATATAATTCCAGGGCAGCTGGCTTGGTCTCTGTGATATCCTGATGCAATCAGAAATTTCAGTATTGAAATGACTGGATTCATTTTCATTTTTTAGGTTTTTACTTTCTATTTTATTTTAATTTCAGATTAGTTATAGGTTGTTTTCCTAGTGGGTTTTAAGAGTCCTAATATAAGTATCATTATGGTCTAAAGGTCCTACTTTAGGTTGGATCAGGAAAGCATTGAGGTTATGATAATCATGATTTGACGGAATTTTAGTGCTTTCCCATCTATGGTTCCATGAAAATGAGGACTATTTTGTTTTTGAAAAGTCTGTAGTTATCTTTTGTTAGGAAAGAGAATAGTTTTAATGTATGTTATATGATAGGCAAACATTATTCTAGGGTTGTTCTAGTGTCATAAATATAGGTTCATGAGGAGTGATGAATTACGTATGTTTATGCATTGTATCATTTAAAGTAGCTCTTTTGTGGAGGTTCTTTTTTTCTCCCTTGGTATCCTTTTACTCTCTATTCTTTTTTTGGTCCTCTATTGTTATCATATCTAAACTTGATATTAAGGGATTGTATTAAGGTTCGGCGAATTGGTACTGGAGGGCGTATCAGCTGGCAATCGGTTCAGCATAGTATGGGTTCTATCGTGTCATTTTGTGGCATGGCGACTTAGAGAGAGACGGAGAGGGAGAAAGAGGGGGCAGAGAGAAAAATGAGGACTAAGGGAAGCTTTAACACTAACGAGAGAGGAATTTACTGAAATGCATGCCCTGCCAAGGGGGTGGTGGGAGCGTGGGTGGGTGGTTAGAGAGTGAACTGGCTCTATCTCATTTTAATAGGCTGAATCATGCAGGTCTTCGATCGATCCGGTTCCATATGCCTCGAACCAGCCGATTCAGCACAGTTTGATGCTGCAGTGAAAACAAATTATTCCCCTTTGCAGAATAAAGAATCATTGATATTTTTTTTTGATACGTTGTTCTTTCCTTCTAGGTTGAATATGGAAGGAATTTGCTAAAGAAGTTGATCTATACACATTATTTGTTAACAAATACACTCCATGTAAGTGACCGGATATAACGAGAAACATGAGAAGTAGTTGGTGCATCTTTTTGGATATAAGTAAACAAGTAAAATCTGTACGGTCAAGCGAGAGTATGGAAATGGATAGATGGAGCTTTTGCCATACCTAGTTGAATTCAAAGATGTTCGGACTATCGAGTGAACCACCTGCCTTGGATTGCGTTCGACCACTACCCTGTCCTGTTGAGTACCTTAGCCTTTGATCCTTACTGCAATCTGTTTCGCTTAGAGAAGATCTGGCTTTCCTATCCTTGGTCATGGGATATTATGCGGGAAGCATGACGAGTGTAGTGTGAGGGACGCAATGTACAAGGTAACCTGCAAGTTGGACATAACCAAACGTCGGTTATGTAGGTGTAGGTGGAACAGAGAAGAGGTAGGAAACATCTTTAGAAGGTTGGAGGAGGTAGAAGCCTCTATAGCCGATCTCCAGTCGCGGGAAGAATAGATGGGCAACTTGTCTGAAGTAGAACAAGGGGAGCTTAGGGTGCGACTTTCTATGCACCACTCTCTCCTTCGACGACAAGATACTTTCTGAAGATACAAATCGAGGATACAGTAGATTGCGGAGGGGGACCAGAATACTAGATTCTTTCACTAATCGACTATTATCCAGAGACAGAAGAACATGATAGAGAAGATCAAGGATGGCAGTGGGCAACTGACAGATAACTTTGATGTCATCATAGGGATGTTGGAAGATTTCTTCAGATCCAGATGGATGGACCTGTTAGGCAGCAGGAGGCCGCCTAGGAGACTGCCACCGCTGGTGAGGGTTTCAAAGGAGGAGAATGCAGGGTTGGTCAATCTGATTACCACCTTGGAGGTCTAGGAGGCTCTCTGATCGTTGGCCGAGCATAAGGCCCTAAGGCCGGTGGCTTTCCTCCTATCTTCTTTAGGAGATACTAGCATATTATCAAGTAGAATGTGATTGCAGCAATTCGGCTTTTCTTCACTCATGCAAGGGTGCCTCAATACTGGAAGTGGACCAACATCACTCTGATTCCAAAGAGGTAGGGTCCCTTAGAGTCGAGCCATTATCGACCTATCAGCCTGTGTAACACTCTGTACAAAGCTACCGCGAAGATCTGGTAAGAAGGTTGAGGGGCATCCTATCCAGGCTCATTAATCGTGAGCAGGGGGCCTTTGTGGGCGGCTGTAGTATTACCGATAATGTTCTTATTGCTCAGGAATCCATGTTTGACCTATAGAGAGCTTCGGGTTGGAGGAGCCTGATGGGCATCAAGCTTGATATGGAGAGAGCCTACGACAGAATGAGGTGGATCTTCTTGACCCACTTCTTGGAGAGCTTTGGATTCCACCAGGTGTGGATCAGGTGGATTTTGGGATGCATCCGAGCTCTCTCCTTTGCAATTATAGTGGATGGCACCCCTACAGAGATTTTTGAGTTCTCTGTTGGCCTGTGGCAGGGATGTTCGCTCTCGCCTCTCTTGTTCGCCATTTGTGTGGATGCACTGTCTAGAGCGCTCCGATATGCCTCTAAGACTCAGGCGATGGAGGCCTACAAGCTGGTGGTGGGCTCCTTCCAGATTTTGCATCTACCATTCACGGACGACTACTTGCTACTAGCTCGCATGACACAACAGACAACATAGGCTATTAGGAGGATTTTAGAGTATTGTGGGGCATCTAGGTAACAGGTCAATCTGGCTAAGTCAGCTTTCTACTTTAGCCCGAAAATCAAGCTGTGGCTGAAGACTACGATCATGGAGGTGTTGGGTGTGGGTGAGCAAGGGGCACCATGAGTATCTTAGGGTTCTCATTACTGGTCGTTGCCTTCACAGAGGACTGCATTACCATCAAATAGAGCATCAGGCACAAGTTTGAGGGTTGGCAGGCGAGCTCTCTATCCATGATGGGCAGGGTCATCCTTGTTCGATCAGTTTCTAGGTTGATCCTAGTTTACTTATTGTCCAATACCATTGTGCCACTAGTACCGCTGAGGTCTAAAGCAATTGTTCGGAAGGTTCATCTAGGGTACCCGAGAGGAAAGGAGCAGCACTCACCTATTGGCATGGGATGTCATCTGCTAGCCAACTAGGAATGGAGGGCTGCGTGTTCACTCCTTGGTGGCGAGGCGAGAGATTCTGGTGACTAGGCACTCAGTCTGATTTATCCTGGAACTTAAGAGTCTCTGGTGCACCTTGATAAGGGCTAAGTATGGAGACTTGAGCTCCTGGCCTGGTTTCTGCACTAGGCGCCATAGCTCTTTCATTTGGAGGAAGATTTGTGCCCGTGCCCCGAGGGTTCTCCCCTTAGCCAGCTAGGTGATTAGGGACGGTCGGACTATTGACGTCTTAGAGGATAGATGGTTGATTGAATAGCCACTTGGTTAGTGGCCCACCATGATCGACTCGGGGCTCATGGCGAGATCTAGGGTCTCTGACCTGATCATCCTTGGGGAGAAGAGATGGAACATGGACCTGGTTCATCGAGCCTTTGGGGAGCAGTTGACCGAGAAGGTTTTGGCTTTGCCGATACCCATAGGAGAGACTGCGGATAGGAGGGTATGGAGAGGGACTTGGAGATCGAAGGTTAGTGCCTGAGACCTACAAGACCTTGATAGGGAAGGGATGACCTGGCGGATTGATGGGGGCTAGATCTGGAGGTTACGTGTCCACCTATGTGTCGCATTATTTGTATGGAAGGTGGCATAAGAATGTCTGTCGATCAAGGACGCGTTGGCCAGGAGGGGAGTGAGAGTCACCCCGGTATGTGTGTGGTGCCCAGAGGTGGAGATTATTAGTCATGTTCTTTTTGGGTGCCCATTGTGTGGCTCAAATATGGGGGTGTGCCATGGCTCCGATGGCTCCATCCAGTACGACGCAGGCCATACACTCGACAGAGATCACCTGAAGGAGTCTTGCAGAGGCCCAACATAATGGAGTGGGCCATCAGATGTGCTTACGTGGCCTATCACAATTATCCGGATAGAAATGTCCGAATCTTTGAGAATAATAGGGTGCACCCGAAGATCGTTGTGGATAGGGATCTACTTCATGCTGCAGAGGTCACCAGCACTATTGCGGTGGTTTTACCTAGGACGGCTAGGGGCATCTGGAGCTCCCACTCAGCTATTACAACGATCAAGGTGGTTTTTTAACTTGCGAGCCCCCTCCCCCTTGCGCTCTTAAGGTTAACTTCGATGGCAGTATCTCTTAAGATGGAGGTAGAGGAGGTGTTGACTTTGTGATCAAGGATCGCAACTCCAGACTTGTCACAGCCGGGGGGCGACGCATTTTTAATGATCGGCATTCAGAGAAGATTTGGGGGTGGCATGGGAGGGGATCACCTATGTGAGACGGATTCTTGGAGCGGACAATATTTACTTGGAAGGAGACTCAGCTATGGTGATTGAGTGGATCGACGACAACACATCGGTGACGATCGACACCCACTTCTTCGGGACATATGCGGGCTTAGGAAAGAGTTTGGCTCCTTCCATGCCTCTTATGTTTATTGGGAGGCAAACAGTGCGGTAGACTAGGTCACCTTCTATGTTGCATATCATTCAAGAGAGTTTCTTTGAGAGGATCATGAATTTGTTCCTTCCCCACTCCGTCATATAATTTTTTTTGACTTTATTGGATGCACTCACGCACAACTAAAGTGAGTCACCGCTGTATAAAAAAAAAAAAAAAACATAATCAGTAGTGCTATCTTTGAATATTCTCACCTAATTTTTTGTCAACGGAATCTCTAGAAATCGAGGATAGAATCAAGCCATGATCTCGGCAATCAAGCATCAACTATAATCTCGGTAAACAAGGGTCAACTTAAACCACAATCAGCCAAATCAGTAGTGTCATCTTTGAATATTCTCCTCCGATTTTGTATGTAAATATTCCATAGTTGTCACAACCAGACTTACTATTTCCGTACTGCATTGCTTACCACTTTTGTACCGCCATACTTACCATTGTTGTTGTCCCTTGTACTTATACATACCCATGCTTGGGTTAGGAATGGAACGAGAAACGTTTTCACCAATATTGTCATGGTATCAGATGCATCGTTATAAGTAATTTGTCTTCCTTCCATTATCTTGCCAAAAGTTTTGATCTTTGCAAATCTCGTCCCCATTTTCAATCCTACATTTTCTTGGCCCAGTGATTGGTTTTGATCCAATCATTCTTTATTCCTATGGATCATGTGGGCATCATCTCTATCAAGTTGGATCCTAAGAACTATCCTCCCTAGGAGTTATAATTTTTTGATTTGTCGAAGGCAAAGATTTGTTAGGGATTCTGGATTGATAAGTGTTAAATAATGCATAAATTAATATCTTATTCATAGCGCTTGTCATTATTTTAATTCACATATTTTGTAAATTTAACTAAAAAAATGTGTTACCTTCATCATTGCATTTTAATAAATTATCAAAGGTAATTCAAGTTTGATTTGATTATTTATTGATTGAGCCTTATGTGTGCAGATCAAGTCAAATCTAATTGAGTGATGCCTAAACCCATACTGCACTTCATCAAATTCTTTTCACGTTCATCCATCCAGTTCTTTTCTCAGCATACGCCCTCTTTATGTCCACGTCCTCACCTTGCAACAAGATAACCTCTTCTCCCATGTTCAAAGAACAAATCCAAACTCCCCTCATCCAAATAAGTTCCTGCTTCTTCCGTGTGGAGAAATAGCACCCCAGCTTCTTCCAAATCCCTTGCGTTCCACGACATTCACCCAGCACAAAGTCGAGATCATCTTCTAAACAAAATCCTCTGTTCCACGTCCTCCCCTTCCATGTCCGAAGGATAGAAGCTTCCACCCGCAAAGACATCCGTTCCCAGCCGAGATACTCTCGACTTCACGACTCCATTCCAACGTCTTCCCAACGTCTTCCCAGATTTCTTCTCAAACGCCATCCTCCCGAGCTTCACGGACCAGCATTTTGCATCTTCCCTTCATCTCGATCACACCCAGCCAGCTTCCGATCTTTTCTCCCTTCGGAACAGAGTATATTAGCTTATCCACTACATCCGGATTCATCCCAGCATCAGCTCCACATTCATCCTTATCCTTCCCAGCCGAATCAAGAAATTCAGCCGGATTCCCATGCTTCCTCCCAGCCGTTCCAACTCCCCTGTTCCAGCTGCAACCTTATCCCAAACAAATAGAACCCATTCCCTCCCAACCGGATAAGCATCCCAGCTTTCTCTCAGCCGTCCAAGCACCTCCAACGCGTCCAAAGATCAAGCAACAAAGTCCCTGATAAGCTCCAATTCTAGCGAACTTCCTTCATCCCATTCCGATCCTAGATCCCAATCGTCCACGTCTCCTCCACGTTGAAGAAGTACATCTGCCGAACAGAGTCCGAGTTCCCAGCATATCTTCTTCCCAACTCCCGGATCAGCTCTATCTTCATCCCGCATCCGCCGCTTCTCCGCCCTTATCTTCCCACTCGGAAGATCTTATCCATGTGAGGGAAAGTGGGGCGCTGGGGAGGCTATAAAAGGCGGAAATTTCTCCTCTTCACGGCATCTCTTCTCAGGAGGCCGAATCCCATAGATAGAAGGAGGGAGAGAAGTTCAGGTATTGTGGGAAGAACTTCCCACGGAAAAAGAAAAAAAAAATAAGAATGAAGTGCTGAGAGAGGAAGCCGATCGTGATACAAATGGAAGCCCACTGCTGTCGCCCACGACTCCATGAAAAGCTGATCTTTCTCTAGGGCCGAATGCAGCCCTAACAAAAGAATAAGAATTTTGTATTTTTTGATTTCTATTCTTAGAGTTGTATGAACTTATTGTTTTTAATAAATATCTTCTTTTATTTCATGTTTAATTTCTGTGATTTTAAGTATGAAGTTTATACAACTGTTCTTCATGATTATTGAAGTAAAAATAAGATAGTTCATACTTAAGGAAGATGCGATGTGCTGCCACCTTAGATTAGGGTAGACATTTCATGCTAACTAAAGATGGATTATGCCTAAATTACTTTTGTTAGATTTTATTTGAATGCTTATTAGGCTTGTAGCCAATTTGCATGTTTATCCAAGAATAAATTAAAGTACAAATAACCCTTGTTCCGATGTTAGTGGTGAATTCCCTGCCCTAGGTTTCCTCCAAACTGATATCATTTTAATTGCATTTCTTATTAAGTTGCTTAGTTTAATAGTCTTCAGAAATTTTCTTTTTCAAATATTTTTAAGAAAATAACTGTACCCCAATCCCTGTGGATCGATACCCGTAATCACTATCCTACTAGATACGTGCTATTGCGTGGTCTTTAAAATTGACTATCAATTTTTGGCGCCATTGCCGGGGATTAAAAGCACGGTTGTTTTCTTTTTATTTGTTTCTTTTTAGCGATTGGATACATCTACTTCCTTATATTGCTATATTTTTGAGATATACTAATCATTATTTGTTTTTTTAGGACCGCCGAAGAAAAAAAAGGAGGAATGAATTTTGGACGACTAGAGGACACGTACTGACGAGGTTGGATCAATTAGCTTGTTGTAATTTTTGCTCGGTAACCTTTAAACCTCTCTTATCTTTTTGCGCGTCAGCTTGCAAACGTAGTGGGAAAGCTCGGCACATACATCTCGGCATATGTGTATCTAGTCTATCGCCACCTTTAAACTATGAGTGCTCGAATAGATATTATTTAGGTTGTTCATGCATTTGAATCCTTGTTGTGATTGTTTGATTTAATTTGACTAAGGCGTGTATGCTTTCTTGACACACCACTTAATATATCACGCACATAGTAAGGGCAATCACCCCAACAAGATAAGAACTGAATTTCATCACTAGATTCTTGCAATCGCAAGCTTCTCCCAATCTGATGGGAAAAAAATTCATGAAATGTGGGAAAAATTTAGAGACTTACTCCGAAAATGTCTGCATCATCAAATACCTAAATGGCAATTAGTGCAATGCTTTTATGACGGTTGTCTGAACGAAACTGTCAGATGGTTGATGCGTCTTGTGGGGGAACTTTCATGCTTAAGAGTGAGCATGAGGCATGGCATTTGTTTGAAAACCTCAATAAAAAATTCCTCCACCATGCCTCCTCCGCTCGTCAAGCACCTCCGAGTTTCCAAAGAAAAGGGACCATATATGAAGTTAGCCAGTCCATAGGTCTATCTGACAAAGTAGATGCACTGTCCCGCAAATTGGACCAGCTAATGTCTAGAGAACAGCTTCCAAACTTTCTCCAAGCACAAGTTTGTGTTCTCTGTTCTAGTCCGTCTCACCCTATTCATGAATGCCCTTCGGCAGCTCAATTCCCTGAATTTGTGCAAAACCAAGTTCATGCTGCCCAAGCACAGTCCCGACCGGGTAATGATCCATATTCTAACACTTATAACCCGGGATGGCGCAACCATCCAAACTTCTCTTGGAAGCAACAGACTCCCAACACCTCCCAACCTTATTCCCAAAACTTTCAACACTTCTCGAATGTTCATCCGAGCTGTCCTCCTACTCACTATTCATAATTCCAGCATGTCCCTCCTCTACCACCCCAGAGAGATATTGCTTTTGAGCAGAAAGTATTAACTGCTCTTCAAGGACTAGAAGCCAATACACAATTATTGCACTCCCATACCCAGTCTATTACCAAATTAGAAATCCAGCTAGGGCAGCTAGCTAATGCACTGAATAAAAGAGAGGAAGGCAAACTTCCAAGTCAACCAGTGAGTAACCCGAGGGGGCAGTACATGGCTCAAGAGACTCATCCGAATGATGTTCATCATGAACAAGCTAATGCCATGACTACTTTAAGAAGCGGACGTATAGTGGACAATAAGATTGGAGAACAAGAACATAAGAAAAATGAAGGCAGGAGTGTGACTGTGCTAAAAGAGAACCCAAACTCGTCTTTATCGCCATCTAGTTCATTACCGACCATACATTTTTCACCGAAGGCTCCTTTTCCTCAGTGTCTAAATGCACCTTCTCCCTTTGTCATGAAATAAACTTCGTTAGAAGAAATAATAGAGGTTTTTAAACAAGTCAAAATCAACCTCCCTCTCCTTGATGCCATAAAACAAGTTCCATCCTATGCCAAATTTCTCAAAGACTTTTGTACCCAGAAACGAAAACCTAGGACACATATGCCTAAAAAGGTCTTTCCGACTGAACAAGTGAGCTCCATCCTCCAGCACAAAATCCCTCCAAAGTTCAAGAATCTTGGTGCGCCTACCATCTCTTGTGTGGTAAGAGACAATTCCATTGATCGAGCACTATTAGATTTAGGGGCAAGTGTTAATCTCCTTCCTTACTCAGTCTATGAGAAGTTCGGATTAGGTGAATTAAAGCCTACTTCGGTATCCCTGCAATTGGCCGATCGATCTGTTAAAATATCAGGAGGAACAATTGAAGATGTCTTAGTCAAGGTAGACAAATTTTATTTTTCAGTCGATTTCATCGTCCTTGATATGGAACCTGTGCATAATCTTAAGAAACAGATTCCTATGATTCTTGGTCTTCCCTTTCTAGCTACATCCAATGCATGTATTAATTGTAGAACTGGGGTGATGGATATATCTTTTGGAAACATGAAAGTCAAACTAAATGTATTCCATGCCTCTGATCAACC
>JAOXJJ010000801.1:11475-23024 GCA_025769935.1 Phoenix roebelenii
CGATCTATAGTTGGTCTGGTCTCATCAATTACATTAATAATGTGATAGAAAAATGGCACGCGCCTTGAAAGAGTTGCTGTGATGAATAAGCATGGCGATAACCATTGTAAATTGACAAGGATTGTCGACGGGACAAGGGAGTGGCCCATTACTCGATAGACGCTACAAGGTTGATCTCCTTTCGCAGCAAATGCAATACAATCTTCTTCAGATTCTCATGAGGTCGGCATTCGCGTTTCGACGGGTGTTGGAGAATATTGTGCAATATATGGCAAAAGGTCAACTAAGCAAATCAACGGTTTGCTTCAATCCAAAGATTTAGGGTGAAATAAAGGCTTCTATTTTGGAGGGTCTGGGGATTGGCGAGCAGGAGGGTTCCTTGAGGTATTTGGAGATCTCGATCACGGGTCGTCGACTTCACAGGGAAGACTGCATGCCAGTGGAACAGAGTATCCGACGGAGGCTAGAGAGGTGGTAGGCGGTCGCCCTATCCATGATGGGCAAGATCATACTGGTGTGGTCAGTTCTCAGCACGATACCCATCTATCTTCTGTCCAACACTATGGTGCCCGCCAGAATTAGGGATGGCAATCGGGTCGGGTCGGATCATAAATGGGTCGGGTCACATGCAGGTCGAATCAAAAAATCATAAATCTGGATCCGACCTATTTATTAAACATGTCAGAAATTACAACCCGAATCTGTCATGTTTAATAAACAGGTAACCCGATCCGACCCGTTTAACCTGTTTAATAAACAGGTAACCTGTTTGCCCAATCCGATCTAACCTGTTTAATCTGTTTGCTCAATCCGATCCGTTTAACCTATTTAAATCCGACCCGTTTAAGCTATTTAAATCTGTTTAACCTGCTCAACCCAATCCGTTTAACCTACCTAACTCGACCTGTTTAGACTCGTTTAACCTGTTCAGATCTGTTTAACATGTTTAGACCTGTTTAACCCGTTTAACATGTTTAACCCGTTTAACCTGTTTAGACCTATCCAACGGTTAAACGGGTTAAACGGTTTAAACGGATCAGACATCTAAAATCCGTATTCGATCCAATCAATAAACAGGTTAAACGGATCGATCTGTTTACGATCTGAACCTATTTAGGCCAAACCCAAACCTGTTTATGGCGGGTCGAACATGGATCGGGTTGGCGGGTCGGATCATATTTTGCCACCCCTAGCTAGAATACTACAATATCTGGAATGCTTGTTTAGGGACTTTATCTAGCAATGGCAGGGGACCAGTAGAGGTATACATCTGTTGGCATGGGACACAATATGTCAACCATCTAGCTATAGCAGATTAGGGATAAACTCCCTGGTGGAGTGGCGAGAGGTCTATGCTACGAGGTTGGCTATCAAGTTCATGCTAGAGCCAGCAAGTCTCTGGAGTTTCCTGATGAGAGCCAAGTATGGGAACCCGGCTGATCCTTCTATCTTCCAGGTGGGCAGGTGGAGCTCCTTCATCTGGAGAGAGATCTGCTCCCAAGCTCCCTTGATGGGTTCGAAGATTAGATGGGAGATTGACGACGGAGGAGGCCTGAACGCCGTGGAGGATTGCAGTTGGCCAACTTGCCTTTATGTCGGTGGCCTACCTTGGTTGACACGGGACAACTGGAGGGGTGCAGAGTAGGCGACTTTGTTTGTCCCAAGCGAGCAGAGATGGGATAAAGCCCTGATCAGACATACTTTTGGGGAGCAGCTGGCGGAGCGGGTGTTGGTGATACCACTTTCAGAAGGTGTGACTGAGGATAGGAGGGTGTGGGGTCAGACTGGCAAGCCATGGTGAGTATAAGGGAACTATTAGGACTAGTGAGACAGACGCCAACTCGGCAGATCAAGGGGGGTTAGATCTGGTGAATGCACATTCACCCTCGAGTGGCCTTGTTTGTCTAGAAAGTTGTATGAGCGTACTTGCCGACTAGAGGGGTACTGCCCTGGTGAGGAGTTAGCATTCCTCTGGGCTGTTGGGCATGTTCGAAGGCAGAGGAGTCCATCTTCCATATGCTTTCGGCTACCAACGAGCTGTCCAAATCTAGGCATGTGCTTCGAGCTTCTCTGACCTGGTACAGCAATGAAGCTCGACAGAGGAGTTCCTGTTCCTCCGAAGGAACTCGAGGAGGCCAGACCATATGGAGCAGGGGATCAGGGTCACCTATCTGGCTTACCATTGCTGGCTAGGTAGGAATGCCCGTGTATTCGAGGATAGAGATGGGCATCCAAGGCAGGTAGTGGATAGGGCACTGCTTCATGCGATGGAGGTCCTTGGCGTTACAGCATCATCATCTCTTGGGCTGACTAGAAAAATCTAGGGCTCTCACTCCGCTCCTGTAGCGTCCAAGGCTAGGCTTGTTTCCTAGGAGCCTCCACCCTCTGGTTTTCTCAATGTAAACTTCGAATAGTCTATTGTCGAGGTCGAGGTCAGAGCTGCATGGGAGAGTGTTTTCTACGCAAGGAGGGTACTGGATGTTGATCACATTATACTAGAGAGGGATTCAGCCACGGTGATCAAGTAGATTCAGGAGTCCGGCCGGACGACTAGCAGGTCACGGCGGCACTCATGATATCTGCAAACTTTTAGGGGAGTGCGCCTCTCATCGAGCTATCCGTGTCTTCAGAGAGGCAAACAGTGCGGCAGACTGGGTGGCATCCTTTGCGACCCACCACTTCGGAAATTTTGTTTGGGATGCTTACACTTCGCTACCATGTTCTATGTATTTTCTCCTTCTTTCTCACTTTATGGGCTCCGCCCACATCCATTGTGTGTAAGGCGTCGATGTACTAAAAAAAAAACCGCCGTTTCACACGTTATTGTCTTATACATAGTGCACGATTTATTTTATCACTAGCTTGCAGCGTTGACTTGATGAAAAGGTACTCCATCCGTCTTCCTAGGTGCCGCTGCACCATTATTCAGCCAATATCATTTCATCTCTTCACTTTCCCTCAGAGTCTAGGGACTTCTAGCTCCATTTCAAGCTTCTTGCACCAACTTCAAAGCGCCATTAGTTTCCAAAGTATACAATTTACTATATCTGCCAGCTACCCTTGAACGCGTCAATTTAATCCTACTCCTCGACCAGCATCGATGGATCTTGCTCTCACAAAGAGATAAAATAAGAAAATAAGGATAAAATGGTGGCTCTAAGATCCTGCCGTGGCTGGGGTACAAAAGTCAAAAAATTGTGTACGTGGCTGTCATTTTTGACCTATTCTGCTTGTCGATCACTATAATAAACTATGTTACCATGAATATTCAAAGTTTGTAGATAAAATAATTATTGGATTCAATGAGGAGATGAGAAGAAGGCAAGTCGGGGATGCAAGGAATGATGCAACTCATTTAGGATTTCTCCCAGCAATGATAGAGATACAGTATGTGCTGAGGTCAACCTCGTGGTCCAGGTATTGGATCCATTGCCCTTCTCCATCATTCGGGAAAGACTGACAAAAAAAGATGCCAGCTTTGGTAGTGACATTTGCCGTGCGTAGGCAGCAAGAAAGATACTACAAGAGACGTGCGGCTCTCCAAGGCTATCTCAAGCAGCCTTCCAACTCAAAGTTGATATTTTATTAACTGGTCTTTTGTCTGTCCACAGCCTCGAGTCACATTCATAGACCATGACAAAGCGGCCGCCCATAGATTCCGTTATCAAGCATTAGTTAAGGTTTGACGGTCTTGAGCCGGAGACGCCGTCAAGAATCGAAAGCGCTGAATTAATTATTCTGCAATCCAACGGGATCGGAGATCGCACTCGAGCACCAAAGCCATGGCCACCGCTCCTCATCCTCACTTTGCCCCACATCTATCACTTACTTCACCATCTTATCGGCAAATTGCTTCGACAGCAACCGCAGGATGACTGAAAGTGATCGAGGTGACAGGATGATTGAATTGACTTGACTGGCTAAAATCAACCCTATCACCTTTGCTCATCTCATGGTTTGATTTAGATGTTATCGGATAAATTTTTCTGGCTGTTGGTGGGTCCAGAATCGGACTACACTTAAAAGAAGAAATTAAAAGAAAACGAAAACTCACTAAAAGGAGGGGGAAAAAAGTGGTATTTGACCTCAAAAGATGTCGTATAGTAATTTTGATACGATACGAATATGTATATAATATACAATTTATCAGATCTTAATCCTAACATGCAGTGAAAAGTAGGGTAATGCTAAGAATATCTTACTGCATGAGCTAAGAAGATGAATTGGCTTCGTAAAAATAGGATCCATTTGGTACTCTTACTGTTTTTTATTTTCGTTTCTGAAATACCATAGGGAGATTGATGTTGTAAATAGCTTGAAGAAAACTTCGGCTATTTCTTGTTTTTTGTTTCACCTCAAGATTTTACGAAAGAATTTAGAAAACAAAATGGTTCCATCCCAGATGTTCGGTTTTAGTTCAATAGTTTTCTTCTTGGGATTTTGAAAACAAAAACATAAATATAACAAATGCAATACCAAACAGGCCCATAGCTAGTGCTACGTTCAACCGCAATCATCTCAGGACTCCAGCCTGCAAATAGACTTAGGCACTTCCTACCATCTGGCACTTCAAAAAGTCTATTTGCTCCACAATGCCTAACTTCTTATGTCATCAGGTTCCGCGCCAAGCCAACTAAGTAGCAGATCTTTTGGCCAATTTTCTCTGGCATGAAGCAATTAGAGCCAGTTTGGACTGAAAGTTTTCCTCCCGATATCGCTCATCGTATTAGAGCGGATGATCTAGTGATCTCTCATTCTCTGTTGCCATAAAAAAAAAAGATATCAGCCACTGAGGTGGTAGCTCAGTAGTACCATAGCCTTACTTCCAACCAAGTGATTTCGAGTTCGAAACACGCGGGTGTCAAATAAATTGTGGAGACCGGATATTCCCTACTTGGACACGGGATCTGTTAGGGCGTATTGGTCTGCTTGTAGCTTTGATGGTACCGGGTATGACGTACTCACACTGAAGGTTTGTGTCGGAACCTAGAGGAGTAACCGAGCCGAGTCCACAGATAGGGAGAGTATGAGTAAAACCGGCCGGGGTGCCCAACACATGGTCATTTCTGGCCGCATCGAACATTCTTCTGGTGGGGTGAAGGCTGCTACGCGGGGGTGGGCTTGTTCCTTCCTTCCCCTTCTCTTTTTTTAATCCAAAAAGAAAAAAAGAAAAAAAAGAAAGGATATCAAGCAGATTAATATGAGTGCAAGTTCAAGTCATGCCTGTTCATTTTCTCACCGAGCAACTGACAGACACGGCCTATCTTCTTTTATGGGCCTATTTGGTTTCACTTACAACCGAGTGGGCACTCACTCTGTTGAAGTGGCCTCGGCTCCCCCTGGGCTGAAATGACGTCAAACTCTTTGTTTCCATTTCTACTGCACTTGGGGCCAACTAAACTCCCAAAGTGGGCTTCTACTGAGCCCAACTAAATGCAGAGGAATAAGTAAACAGGCCGTAAATAAAAAATTAAAGAAAAAAAAAAGTTACCTTCTCTCTTTGGTCCAGGTTCTGGTTTGACTGGGATTGGAAGTACTAGAGGAGCGTTAACCCTTATGAGCCTCTTCCACGGTAAAAAATAATCAAATAAGCATTGCAATACTGAAGAAAAGTAGGTAAAACTAAATTTACCTATGTGTAATTATAGAAGTACACATGATTTTTTTTTTTTTTTTTACTTCCTCCCAATAGGTCTTGGTGAGGTAAGTTAATGGCCGATCTGTACCATATGACAAAGTTAGTTCTCTCACTAATGTCCAAAATAAGAAAATAAAAGATGCAACTTGTGGTATATTTTTTTCCAGTGTTTTTCTTCTATTTTTTGTTTTAGATCGAAATAAAATTGCAACGTGCACAAGAGGGAGCTTTGATAATTGTGATTGATGTCTAACTACATAATCTAGCTTTAGCATGAGAAATGACGACGGGCAGCAGCAGCAATAATATTATAACCATTTTTTTCCAGTACAACTTGATAAGTTTTTTTAATACAGTCTTGGGTCGCACATTTCTCGTCTTTTTCTTCTCATAAGCAGCCAGAAATTAAACTAGAGCTATATACTTATCAAACATATTTATAAAGATATGAAGAGTAGAAAAATATAAAATTAGAGATAAAAATGATAATAATGGAGCCTTAGCTTCTAGAATTTTCAGGCCACGACAGCGTTTGCACAGGCCATGCCTGGCATCATAAATACTATTAACATAAAATAAGAATTTTAAGGAACTCAGTTGATCACCATAAAATTTACAATGGAAAGAAATGAATGGGTCTAGCAAGTAGACTTGAAATTGACCTCCTTTCTATGAATCCAAACCCACCATTCCATGAAATGCGCGGTCTCAGACGACGCCTCTGACAACATTAGGTATAATTTCCACAAAATAAGATAAATGAAAATGGTTAAGCGATTAGGCTGGAACCTAACTTCCTTCCTACTCATTCCAAACCCAACATTCCATGAATCGTGCAAGTCTCAGACAACACCTCTGGTGACATGAGGTATAATTTATGTACAATAAGACGAGTTTGATGGTAATTCTATCAGAAGCAATGCCATATACCCATCGTGCCTGACATATTAACTTAAATGAGTTTGAATTGGGCCAAAGACGTAGGACTAAACTTGGATTGCACGCCAAGCCAATGATTCTACAGCTTTCATCACTTTTCCAACTCCAACATACAATCATAATTAAAACCAATCCAAACTACAACTTATTTAACATTCTGCAAACACTGCCATAATTTGTACAAACATGTACAAACTCAGTAGGCCTCGAACTACAAGGTACCCTGTGGACCCATCCAAATCAAACCATTGGAATGCACGAATGGGTCACAGGGTCCAACAAGGCCGGCACCAGATACTTCCTTCCGTTCACCCCCGCCACATTGTAGCTCCCTCCGGTGGCCGGGTCCACCCTCAGCTGACCCGCGTAACCCGGGTACGCCCCCCTCCCATACACCCCGGGGCACGCCCCCGCCACCTCCACCGGCGCCGCCGCGTTTCCCTGGAAGAAACCCCGGCCGAAGGGATTCGTCACTGCCCCCGCTACCAGCGTCGCCAGATTGATCACCATCCCGTCCGCCCCCACGTCCCCGTTGGGCGGCCCCAGCGCCGGCCCCTGCGGCCCGTAGACCGGCCGGTGGAACGGCCACGCGCACTGCCCCGGGCACTGTCCCTCCGCGTTCCCCACCCAAATGTACGCCGCCCGTGCCCGCCCGCCGGCACCGGCGGCGGGGCGAGACGCATGGAGGCCGCACGCGCTCGAGCAAAAGCCCTCCACGGCCACGTCCTCGGCCGTGAGCACCACCGCGAGGCCGCTCCTCATGACGCCCAGCCTCCCCGCTAGCTCGGAGATTTGGGGCCTTCTGAGGTACTTGCCCATGGAGTAGTCTTCGTCGAGCAGTTGGTTGGTTAGTAAGATATGGGTATTTTTCTTCCCGGCCTCTTGGACGTAGGAGTCCACGGTGGTCCACCACTTGGAAACGGATAGGGCTGGGGTGGTGGTGGCGGCGGCGGCGGCGGTGGTGGGGAGGTGGTGGCGAGTGGGAGTGAGTGAGAGGAGGAAGTCAGAGATGATGGACCTTTGGGCTGGTGAGAATTTTCCATACCACAGGATGGAGATGGGGATGTGTCCCTCGAGCAAGGCCCCTTCGTGGTATGTTAGGATGGTAGGGGGTGGTTGATATAAAGAACTTAGCTTTCTGGACCCAAGACAAAGGTTCACAAAGCTGATAAGAAGCAGGAGAATGAGAGGAAGAGTTGTACTTCTAGGTGAATGGAGAGAGGCCATCGGGAATGGTGGTTGGGGTGAGAAGGGAGCAAGGTGATACCGTTATATATAGGGGAGATTGGCCGGGATTGGGTTCATGAACAAGGAAAGAAGGATTCTCTCAATCATCTATCACGGGATTCCGGGTAAGAATGGTGACATCTGGCGAGCATGACTTAAGGGTGGTGGTTGCTTGGGCTGGGTGCAACGCATAGGGATGGGGTGGTTCTCATAGATTTCGCTGTCGAGCTGCATGCGAGGGAAGTGGTTGACAAGGGGGAGATATGGGTTGCACGAGGACGCGGCACCTTGGCTGGGAGAGGCACCTTTCTAAAATGGCTGGCACGAGAAGCTTGGTTTCTCTGCTGCATTGAGCGGAGATCCTATACCAGATACGGCTTGCACGAGAAAATGGCCCTGCATGGAAAGGAAAGGGGATCGGAGAGAGAGAGAGAGAGGGGGGGAAGGAGAGAGAGAGAGAGGCGCATCAACAAACGTGCAATTTGTGAGGCATTTCGTCGAACAGATGTGGGATGCGAAGATGCCTGGAACTGGGTCGAAGGGTGAGGAACCTCTGGGAATAGGAAGGCTGGAGGAGGTGAGGCGCCAAGCTCCCCAGAATGTGGTAAAGGGCCCATCATGGGCGGAGGTCACTAGGGGCCAGATGAGGCAGGCATTGTGGACCGATGATCGTTTATGGAGGTCTTCGAGGTGCCAGCAGAGCTGTTGGAGAAGACAAAAAGTGCATGGCAGAGCACGACGGTGTTCATGTGGAGCATCGGAAGAAAGGTGCCGGTCGATTGGGTGGCGAGGGAGGTACGGTGGAGGGAAAATCTGGCCTACGAGGTGGAATATTTCACTATGTCTGATGGTGTTCTTGCCGTCTGATTTGCCTGCGAGAAGGATCGAGATGCCGCCCTGCTGAGTGGTCCGTGGATGGTGGCCGGGCAACTGTTTGTTATGGAGAGATGGAGGCCAAACTACATCACCCGTGCATCCAACGTTGGTAGCGTGGTGGTGTGGCTACGACTTCCCCATTTGCCCCTGGAAAGGGAAGAAGCTTGAGGTCCCGACCAACTCCGGCTCAATACAGGGCCCCCTACCTCAGCTTCGAACCTAGTTGGAAAAGGGTCGAGCCTGGCCATCTCAATGCTGGATCCGAAGGGGTGGCAAATTCCATCTAGAGTGGCCCGGCGGCGGTCGCCGGAGAAGCTGACGATAGGCGGCAGTGCGAGCGGAATCATGGAATCGAACGGATCGCAGTGGGCGGGGACACCATTGGGACGATGGTCTCCTACTCAAACTGGGCTGGGAAGGGCCTAGCAGAGGCCCAATGGGAAGCGCCCATTGGGAGGGGCCCTTCAGTTGGCCTGCCGAACGAGTCCAACAGGACGGGCCCAAGCTTGCTCAAGAGGCCCAGTGGACTCTCCAAGGCCCGTGCGTCCCAGCCTTTGAATGGCTAGGCGTCTTCATCTTCGCTCAGGCCATTGATCCTAGGGGTGTTGGGTCTAGCAAACTCCCGCCCATTTACAAGCTCCGAGCGACGGCGTGGGGTGGACGGTGTTTGCCGGCAGAGCCGAAGCTCGCCTCCACCCCTGGCGGCAATATGCAACCGCCAAACCGGAGTAACTCAAGACGAGGAGAGCCGGCAACCGAGGACCCCAAAGAAACCTTGGAGGGGGTGTCTCGGGCTACGCTGGTGATGGCTGGCTGGAGAAAGCGGACGGCGACGAGGCAGGACTCCGGGCCAGACGAGCCTACACATGGGAGGTCTCTTTCCGTGGGTAGAAGGGATGAAGAGTAAGGAATGGAGGATGCCACAGGTGGAATGGATGGGATTTCATTGGGTGAGGCATGCCGGGTGGCACGTACAAACAGTGGTGGTATTGTTGGCGAACCTGGGGATGCTGGCGCCAGTGCTGAAGGCTCCACCCGGCAGCCTTTTCTACACTCCTCTTCAGCAACCACGGTGACCGACCAGCCTTCATCACACCTCCCCGGACCCTGTAGCGTGCCATTTGGCACAGGGCACAGTGCAGGGGGATTTTGCTAAGAAGGGCCATGTGCAGAGAGGGGAGCTCGACTGTGGTGGAAGAGGAGCGCCTGTTGCAGGGCAGCAAGGGGGATCAGATAGCCGTGATAAGGGGCCTGTAGACTTGGTGTGCCAATTGGCATAGGTGATCAATGAAGGGAAGCATCTTCAACTGTTGATCCATATGATGGCTTCTGCAAAGGGGGCAAATCACAATGTTTTGGTGAATGAAGGGGAGAGGAGTGTGGAGGTATCTTGTGGTAGCGGTTCCGAGGAAGTGGGTTGTGCCGCTTCGTTGAGTGCATCATGAAGGTGCTCATATGAAATTGCCGTGGAGCGAGAAAGCCTTCCTTTGCCCTAGTTTTTCGGAGGTTGGTGCAACAGCACAACCCAGACATTTGTGTTTTATTGGAGACTCGGTTATCGGGAAAGAGCTTATAGAAGGTGAGGAGGGTGGTGCCAAGATCGTGGGGTTTCTATGCAGTGGAGTCTCAAGGCTTGTCGGGAGGTACTATTGTTACTTGGGCTCAGAGCAAGTATAGAATTGATGTTTTCAATGTTTGTACTCAAAAGGTGATTATGGTAATTTCGGAAGGTAGTAGCATTCCATGGGTCCTTGCAGCTGTGTATGATAGCACTAATTTTAGGAAGAGGGGGATTTTGTGGGAAGAGGCCTCCCAAATGATCAGTCACGGTCATCCGATGTTGGTGGCAGGTGACTTAACTGCATTGTCAGCCCCAGGAGAAGATGGGGGGAAACCATTCACTCACAAAAAGAAGATTAAGGAGTTTCAGGAATTTATTGACTCAAATGGATTGGTTCATCTGGGCTTCTCGGGCCCAAGGTTCACTTGGTGCAATAATCAGCAGGGATGAACTCGAGTGTAGGAGAGACTAGACAGAGCTTGTGCTACTGCTGGGTGGGTTCAGTGCATTCCAGATCATCATGTTAGACACCTACCGAGGATAGTGTCGGACCACTGTCCATTACTAGTAAGTACTGAGGCGCTTATCCCTATCTGTTCCCCTTTTAGATTTGAGAAGTTCTGGCTTGGTTATCCGCGGTCCTGGAAGATGGTTAGGAAGGCATGGAGTGTACCAGTCAGGGGAGATGCTATGTACCGGATATCTCGGAGGCTAGAATTGATGAGGAGACGACTGAGGAGGTGGAACCATGAGGAGGTGAGGAACATTTTCAGGAGGATCGAGGGCTCAGAGGAGGCCATTACCAGATTACAGTCTCAGGAGGTACAGAGTGGAGGTTTATCAAAGAAAGAGGTGGGGAGCTCAGATCACACTTGGCACTGCATGACACCCTTCTCAGACAGCAGGAGATATTTTGGAGACAGAAGTCGAGGGTACAGTGGATCTTGGAGGAGGACCAGAACATCAGATTCTTCCATCAGGCGACAATGATCAGGATGCATCAGAATAGGATTAGAGTCATCAGAGGAGAGGATGGACAGTTGTCGGAGGATTCAGATATGATCCCGAGGATCTTGGAGAGATTTTTTAGGGCTAGGTGGACTGAGGAGATAGGGGGTGGGAGCCCAGTGGATACCCCGAGGCCTATGGTTGGGGTGACAGGGGAGAGACTGTAGCACTCATCAGACCAGTATCGGAGAGGGAGATTAGGAAGACGGTCTGATCCCTTGAGGGGTGATCGGTTATTTCAATTTTGAAAATAAACCACGCAATAGCACGTATCTTGTAGGATAGTGATTACGGGTGTCG
>JAOXJJ010000801.1:23124-50829 GCA_025769935.1 Phoenix roebelenii
TGTATTTATCAGTTTAAGAACATTGATAAGTGCTATGGAAAGATGATTAAATTATAAATTATTAAGCACTTATCAAGGGGGACAAGGCCTTAGGGCCGGACGGTTTTTCTCCGTTGTTCTTTTAGAGGTATTGGACAATTATGGGATAGGATGTGACAGGAGCCATACAGCAGTTCTTCTAAACAGCTACATTATCTACTGACTGGCAGAGGACATTCGTTACATTGATATCGAAGCGGCAGGATCCTACTAAGCTGGGCCATTTCCGCCCGATTAGCCTGTGTACGACTCTGTACAAGGCTACGACGAAGATACTTGCCGTTAGGTTGAAGGACATTCTTTCGAGGTTGATTAGTTCGGAGCAAGAGGCTTTTGTGGAAGGATGTGTATCACAGACAATGTGCTTATTGCTCAAGAGTTTATGTTTGACCTGCGTAGGGCCCCGATGAGGAGGAGCTTGATGGGAATCAAGCTTGATATGGAAAGGGCCTACGACAGGATGAGATGGGATTTTGTGTAGCAGTCTTTGCAGGGGTTTGGATTTCCCGAGAGGTGGATCAGCTGGGTCATGGGATGTGTGCGGGGTCCTTCCTTCGCCATTTTGGTGAATGGAACGCCATCCCGTTTCTTTGAGTCTTCGAAAGGACTGCGCCAGGGATGTCCCCTCTTCCTCCTGCTCTTCATTATCTGTGCGGATGTACTCTCGAGAGCTCTTAGACATGCTGTGTCCATGCATGAGTTAGAGGTTTATAGGCCAGTGGAGGGGGATGATCCGATTTCTCACTTGCTCTTTGCCGATGATTGTTTATTGCTAGCCCGGGCATCTCTGCAGGCCGTGGGAGTCATTAGCAGAATCCTCCAGGACTATTGTGCAGTGTCGGATCAGTATGTCAATTTGTCTAAATCAGCTATATGTTTTAGCCCGAAGACTAGATTGGCAGTGAAGAACTCTATTCTGGAGATTTTGGGGGTGGGTAAGCAGGATGGCACGTTGATATACCTGGGGATCCCACTCTCAGGTCAGCGGCTGCGTACCAGGGATTGCTCCTCTTTGGAGCTTAGTATCGGGCATAGACGGGAGGGATGGCAGATGCACATGTTATCGATGATGGGGAGGATTACCTTGGTTCGGTCAGTTCTTATCTCGATCCCTATTTATCTTCTCTCCAACTCCTCCATTCTAGTGGTGTTTCTGAGGATTCTTGAGCAGATCTTTAGAAACTTTATCTGGGGGAGGGGTAGTGGCAGGGACGGTATCCACTTGTTGGCATGGGAGGTAATGTCTTAACCGATCAGGTTTGAAGGTTTGGGGGTGCAGTCATTGGTGGTGAAATGGGAGGTTCTAGCGGCACATCACGTAGCTAGATTTATGCTAGAGCCTGATAGCATGTGGTCCTCGTTGATGAGGGCTAAGTATGGTGCCTTGTTGCCTGGGACATGAACTAGCCGTCACCACTCACCAGTTTGGAGAGAGATGTGTACCAGAGCTATGTTGGTGCTTCCAGAGATCATATGGATCATTGATGATGGGCGAGCTATTGATGTTTTGGAGAACATATGGGTGATTGAGCAGTCGATCAGTCGTCTGCCGACCATGGTGGATTCGGCGAGGTTGAGTGGATACAGAGTCTGTGACTTGATGGACCCTGCTGGGGGTCAGTGGAGGGTTGGACTAATTCGGGAGGTGCTTGGGGAGCAGTTGGCAGAGTTGGTTTTGGCGCTACCGGTACCAGTCCAAGAGGAGTCTGACAAGTTAGTATGGATGCCATCAGACCGGACATGAGTACGGGCTAGGGATCTTCATACTTTATTCAGTAGGGAGTCAGCTCGACAGATTGAGAAAGGATGGATTTGGAGGATGCAGGTTCACCGGCGTGTAGCGCTCTTCATCTGGAAGGTGGCATTGGGGTATCTACCGACCAGAAATCTGCTAGTTCGGCGAGGAGTGCGGGTTACCCAATTCTGTGAGGTGTGTACAGAGACTGAGGAGACTGTTGATCATGCTCTTCTGCAGTGTCCCAGGGCGAGAGAGATATGGAGTAGATCACCTGCACCCTTACCCTAGATGGTGGATACGGCTCAGGATCTGGTCCATCTGTTGAGAGTTTCTATGCAGAGCCCCAGACTCTGGGAGGAGGGATTCTCAGAGCATACTTAGCTTATCATATTTGACTGGACAGGAATACAAGCATATTTTAGGGTAGGAGGTTGCTTCCGAGGCTGGTGGTGGATAGAGCTATATTGCAGGCGAGGGAGGTTATCGCAACTACTGAGTTGTTTACTACTAAGATGGCCAGGGACATCTGGGACACTCTTTCTGCTGTTGCAGTGCCCAAGTTCGTCCTTGTTTCTTGGGGCCCCGACCTCTTGGTCATCTCAAAGTGAACTTCGATAGTAGTATGTCGGTGGATGGTACATCTGGAGGTGTCGGCTTTGTGCTCAGAGACTCCTTTAGTAGGCTGGTAGCAGCCGGGGGTTGGCGCACGCCTGGGCTCACTATAGTAGGGGCAGAGCTTCGGACTGCATGGGAGGGACTGTCATATGCGAGGAGGTTCCTTGGAGCTAAGAAGGTGTATCTCGAGGGGAATTCTTCTGTGGTGATTGACTGGATCCAAGGTGTTGATAGATATGGTGATGGTCATCCTCTCATCAAAGAGACCTGCAGGCTAGCTCAGGAAATGGGTGGCTTGCAGGCTGCACATGTGTTTTGGGAGGCGAACAGGGTAGCAGACTGGGTCGCCTCCTTCATTGCTCGACATTCCGGAGATTTTCTTTGGACTTCTATAGGAGACATTCCCTCTCCTTTGTACTCTTTGCTTTTTCGTGACTTGGCAGGATGTGCTCAAGTTAGAGCTATACAAATTGCCGCTTTTACCAAAAAAAAAAAAAAGGCCCTCCATGCATGCCTTTGCCTCCTGGGAAGCCCTTTTCCCACTCAAAATCCATTTTTAACAACCTTCAGATTATTACAAGTAGACAGTGTGCAACTGCAATATCACAAGAAATTAACAAGCAGATAGGAAGATTGTGCATGTACTATTCATGAAGATAGCATGCATTGTCATAGCAAACAAGATTTCTATCTTTCTACTAGAGGGGAAGAGTCGCACCGACACATGGCAAGTCATACAACTCATGAACCGTCTTCTAAAGGCGCGCGCGCATACGGAGTCTGATTTTGGGGAAAGATATTAAGGCAAATAAGCACTTCCTCATAGCAATTAACCTGTCTTCCCTTTTACATCAGAAAAAAAATGCTAGACTCTGATGAAAGCAAGGCAGCAAAAAGAAACTGCGACTTTTCTGAGCTTATTCTAGCTGAATTTTTTTGCGTCCTTTCGATTCAAGTTTGTGTGCGTATGATACACTTCATGCTAGGGAGAAAAAGTATGTCATGGTACACCCAGGCAATTTTCACCTATAAACTCGTAGATTTAGTGCAACTCTAGAAACAATTGTAGACGAGCTAGTTTCAGATATTCTTGAAGCATGATATGGGGCATACATTTTTAAGTCAAGATGTGTACATAGATTGTATGAATATTCAAGAATTAGATCATTCGGAACGTGGATTTAAATATCCTGGTACTGTATTTTTTCAACACAAAAATAAGACAGAATGAGCTGTCTTCTAACAGCAGAGCGAGCGAGAGAGAGAGAGAGAGAGAGATCAGAGAGAGCTGGTGAGCACAGCGGCTGCTACAGGAGGAGGGGGGAGTTAGGGTTCATCCTCCCTATTTGCTTCACGAATGCCGAATTCCTATACTCGGGATTCACGTACCATGTGGGCTTTTCATTAGCGTCTTAACGGATGGTCCGCTGAAACGAAACGCTAGCGAAGGACCGACTGGGATGCAACCTGGCTCGATGATCGGGATGCAGGATGGTACGGAGACCGATACACCTCCATACTGCTATTTTTTAATTCTTGATTTGGAAATAAACGAAGGTATACTAATACATGTTGAGAATGACATCATACCATTTGTTTAAAACTACAATGGTAAGAATGAATCTAAGTGACATACATATAATCAATGGAAAACTTACTCCGAGTACCAACTTCCCTGCAATGCAACAAGATAACAGCATCTTTGTTATGCACGTTACAAAGTCGACCCTTGATAGAAAGCCACTAAAGCTGGTGGTATATATCACAAAAACATGAGCCCATTGTACTAATTATTATCATACAAGAATATCACAACCATCTTGGTGTACCATGTAGGTCACCAATACACTCCAGAACAGAATTCATCATAGAATACAACAACCTGGTTTCAAATCCTGGACCTCTCCCATGTGGAGAGGGGTGCCAACCAAGTCTCGATACCTCAGGATAATCAATAGTCAGCAAATTATTCCCCATAAACTCCATCGTATCGCTTGCAATGTTTCACTGAATACTTCTGTGCAATTCAATTTTAGTTCAAATCCAGGAAACTGCTGCAGAACATAGTTACCTTCCAGAGACGCCACATCCTGCTTCGTAACTGGCATGAATAATGCTGAAGGACTTCCCACTTCTGTCTGTAGTGCTATTTACAATGCTTCGAATTTATATTTGTGAACCAATGTGAGAAACTCATGGCAAGTTAAACTGGTTATTGAGTTGAATGTGTGAAACTCAGTTTAATTGCTGTATTGACCTGGTGGAGTGACTTCCAATAGTTCTCTCTATCTATAGCAAATATTGCAGATGAACTTGACAAATAACCAGTCCTTCAAAGAAGAATTTCTCTAGAGGTTCTCGACCTCATAGCCGCCTGCAAAAAGATGTCATCTCTTTCTGTGAAGATTGTCATCTTTGGACAAAATCATCCCTTCTTCCAAGAGGGCGTGCCAATGCAACTACTATGTTCACATGCAAGGGATCTTGCCTTCGAGATTCATATTCATAGGTAGTAATCCGACCAAACCAACTCACTGAGACAAAAGTACTCATTATCAATATCTGTTCATTCTTGTAAGCATTGACCATTTTTGGCTTAGCTATTTTAATTCCCCAAACCGCTCTTGGTTGCAGGCCTTACTGTCAACCAAAATATGGGGCACTGTACTCGCACTTCCATCCCGCTACTAATCCCATCAACCAACCAATCTCTCAGAACTATTACTTCATTTTGATCTTTGTTTCACTACTATAGTAGTAGTCTTCGAAATCAAATAACATATCAAGGTGATAATGATCATGAATACACAAATTTAGCCTATTGCACATTATGTACACTTCGTTCATAAAGTTGTGGCCCCCTAGTCTCTCCATTGCTCTAAATTTGTGCACCACGCCATCAACTTCAATCCAACTATAGCCAGGATCTTTCTTTATTCCTCTGACATCCATAAGTTCTCTGACCGCAGCGGCAACACCCCACTGCCCAATTGCTGAATAGATACTAGCTAATGCAACATATGATCCTGAGCATTTAGGCTCTAATTCAAACAGTCTCCGTGCAGCAATCTCTCCTATCCTAGCGTTCTTCAAGAATCTACATGCACTCAGTAGAGCTCCCCATACTGAAGCTAGGAATCCACACTTACTCCTTAAAATAAACTCATAGGCTTCACATACCATCCCTGCCCGTCCCAAGAGATCGACCATGCAGCAGTAATGCTCGTTTTGAGCTGGTATTTCATAGACCTCACGCATCAAACAAAACAATCTCCAACCCTCATCAACGAACCCAGAGTGGCTGCAAGCAGATAGGAGGCATATGAAAGTAATGTGATCCGGGTGAACCGAAGCCAACTCCATCAAACTAAAGACCTGGAGAGCCTCCTCTGTGCGGCCATGCTTTGCATATCCATCGATCATTGAATTCCACACAACAACATTCTTTGTAACGCCAATTCTATCAAAGGCAATACGGGCTAATTCCAAATCTCCACACTTTGCATACAAATCAACAATGACGCCTTGAATCATCTGATCAGATTCCAACCCCCTCACTATAACTTGAGCATGGAATTGCTTGGATGGACTCATAAATCCAGAATTAGTACACCCACTAAGCAATGCAACAAAACTAGACTGGTTCGGCACTAACCCCACCAAAAGCATTTCCTCAAACAGAGAGAACAGGCCCCCTACGAACCCCACTCTACCATAACCCGATATCAAGCTATTATAGCACACCACATCCTTGTGCTCGATTCTATCAAAAACCAACTGGGCACCCCCCAAGTTCCCATTTTTAGCATATAAATCAACCAGTGAACTGCCAACAAATGCATCCGAGTCCCAACTCCTCTTCACAATGTGGGCATGGAGCTGCTCTCCTTGCTCCAGCATAGCCCGACTCAATACCACTGTGAAAGTATATCCATTCGGCAGGACACCGCCACATAACATCTCCACAAACAAATCCATCATTTCCCTCTGGCATTCCTCTCTATCGGCATAGGCCAGCAGCATGATGGTCCAAGAAACTACGTCCCTCTCGGGCATACGATCGAACACCTCTCGGGCTCTCGAGAGGAGGCCGCACTTGGCGTAGAACCTAACAAGAGAGCTCTCGGAGGAGGCGTCGCGAGCTTTATCTCCAGAGTCTCGGACCATGAAACCGTGCACCTCCTTCCCGGACCCGACGGCGCCTAGCAAGGCGCAGCAGCCGAGGACGACGGTGATGGACAGGTCGTCCGGCTTGTGACGGTGCTCGACGACAATCTCCCGGAAGAGCGCGAGGGTCTCGCCAGGCCGGCCGTCGCGGGCGCGCCGCCGTATCAGGGCGGCCCAACCAGGGGGATCTCGGTCGGGCATTTGGTCGGACGTGGGAGCATTGCTGGAGTGGGAGCGGGGGAGGTGGCGGATACGGGTGTCCCCCGGGAACAGCGTAACGGCATTCGCGGCGGAGGACCAAAGGGATGGAGGTGTGATAGCGGTGGGTAGAGGTAATAGCATTACCATGGACTCCGCCGAAAGAAATGGAAGGTGAACAGGTATCAAACGGTAGCTCATGCCAGCCGGGTTATCCTTTTGTACAAAAATGCCATGTGCTATGCACGTGCTTATGCATTTGTAAGTTGTAACCCCACAAGATTTGTTTAGATATTTTTATAAAATTAGACTAAAAATTCTATAAAACTTCAGCTTTTTAGTCCTTCTATCTTATATTTTTAAAAGTCCCTCTAAATTCAAATCAAATTTTAGTTTTTAGAATGTTGAAAAAAAAATACAGAATTTTTGGACTGGGTGGCACTTGGTTGATACTGAGTCGTGCTTAATAGACAACTTAATTTATGAATTTTATAAAATTTTTAGCCTAATTCAATAGAGATTCACAAATCGACCATCAGTGTATAATATAATCTGCGTTGGACCTGCAGACCCGATTTTGACCTGCTGTCATGGCCAGCTCATGTGCTACCGATTAACGATGCTTGCACCGCTTTCTCAAGGACTGATATTCGTTTCGGGCCGAAGAGAGAACGGGAAGGAAGAATGGGAGACCAAGAGCAGAGAAGATCAAAGTAGAAAAAAAATAGGGGAGGGCAAGGCAAAAATAGGTCAAAAGAAAGAATAGGGGAGCAACGAAAGAGGAGATACAGATATCTTGACCTCATTTGACCCGCTATTATGGCGAGGTCATGGGTCATCGGTCCGACCACGAGTTAACCACGGTCCTCGAGGTTAGTCTGCTCCATGGATTCAGCCACCCTTCTCCATAGGGAGCAAGGCCAGAAGAAGAAGAAAATGTCCTCCTGGACCAGCCACCCTTCTCTATCAAGCTTCTCCACCGTATATCAAGCAACGAGAGGCGCAAGCCTGGTAAATGCAACTCCCTACCATAGATCTAGCAAAGGCCAGAATTTCATCATTATGGATCCGGCAATGATGGACATGGATCTGGCGACAATAGGAATCTCCAAGCATAAATCTTTGATCACAAGCCCCAATCCAATGGTGGTGAGCTCCTCTGCCGGAGGCACGGGTACTCTCGGTTGCGGCAACCATCCTAGAGCACAACACTCCCCTCTCCCTTCTTAGATAAAGAATTGATTTCTGTTTTTTCTAGATCTAGTATTGTCTGGTTACCTGCATTTCTAAATAGCTATATTGGTAGATGTAGTCACGTCTCTATTTGGCTTGCATATGAAAGTTGCAGCTATGGTTCCTCTATTTGGTTTACTAATATGGAGAGTAGGTGAATCTAGGGTTGGCAGTTGTGTTGGGTCAGTTGCCGAGCCATAAATTCTCAAATCTAAATCTAAATATGAGCTATTTATTAAATAGGTTGGGATTTGAAATGTAAACTCTTTATATTTAATAAGTACATAATCCAACCCGACCGGCTAACTTATTTAATAAATCAATCATATCAAGTCAAGTCCAGTAGCAAACCTATTTACCTGCTAAATACATTTATAAACTAATTATCCTATGTCAAAAATATTTAACTATGTAACTTGTTTGGCACATTTGTGTTGCTGTTCATCTTTTTTTTTTTTTTAGCACTAAGCAAGTGTTGGTTGCATATATGTCACAAATAGATTAAGAAGTTAACCATTTTTTATAGTAGGTTAAATAGATTTGCTGCTGGACTGGACCAGACCTGCTTATTAAATAAGTTAAGCAGATCGGATCAAGTTAACCTACTAATTAAACATAGCATGTTTAGATTTTAAATATAAATCTGTTTAATAAATAGATTATGTTCAAATTTGAAATTTTCGGATTTGACCCGTATATAATCTGACCCAACATGATTGACAATTTTAGGAGCATCTAAATCATATAGTTCCAAAAAATAAGGATTCAATGTTCCTCTTATAATATGATTTACCATATTTGTGGATTTTATAGGATTGTCAATTTGAAAGCTTCCTTAAATTAAAAAATCCCTCTCTCTTCCACTAATTACCTGCTCTCACCTACCATGTGCGTATAATTCCATGTAATAAATCTTAGATATATTGATAACCCAAGATTGTCTCATCATTATTAAGACAACTATTAAAGAAATAGATCTAATTTTTAAAAATTAAAATAATAATTTGCTAATTACATCCATAATATGATAATTTAAGAGCTACTCAAAAAATGTTAGAAGGTAGACACCATCACTTCCCTAGAAAAAAGAGTAGTTACACATCTCATTATGCAACTACCACCCTTAGCCAATTATTGGGGTGTCTATTATTTCACTATCTCGCAAGGGACCACAAATCAATCAAACACAAACCAGGTGCAATGATTTTCAAAATTATGGGGCTATACTTGAGAAGCGGTACAACACATTACATTAACAAACATGTTTGGTCCTCATGGTCTCCAAGAAAAGTCCGAACCGTCCAAACCTGCAAATATTCTTGATTGTCTGATACGTCAATTGGTCCATTGTATTTTTATTTGAATGAATACCAAAAGACTGCAGGAAAAAAATAAAAGAATGGAGGGTGTTTAAAAGGTGATTATTTCTCGAATTCATTTAAGCAGCACATGTGAAGGAATCCTGATCTGAATGCATTGTTTAAAGTCCTCTTTTACATCTTGATGTCACGATCCCACCATTAAAATGAGCAAAAACTAAAGAAATCATGAGATAAGCAGTCAGCTCGGTGAACAGAACAAACGCAAGAGAAGCTAAATAATTGATGGAAGTTGAGATTCCATTGATCAAAGTGAAATATATAAATTTAGCTTAATGTTGGCACGAGCATTCTCTCTTTCTCCTGAAAAGTTTCTGAAAGAGAATCAAGAAGAATATACTGAGCAAAGAACATGATCATTGGCCAGCCAACAATGGTCTTTATGTCCCAAGAAAATCTCAATTATTGAAAGGACCCATTCTTGTACATAAAAATTCTTGGATTCATGTCCTTGTTGAGGTATCTACAATATAATTATCAAAATACAAGATATTTGTAGCATAAAGGATAATAAGAAACTTCAATACTGAGAATTGTTCCCAAAACAAACCTATGTTGATGCAGGAAAGGTGGACAAAAGGAAGAAAAGCAATATAATTACCTCAATATTGATATGTCTTTTTCTTTCTTGTTGAATCTTAAAATTTGGGCATTAATGCGGTGGAACGCAAGGTCCTAGGCAAGGCCCCCTTTCACATCAAAATGATTTGATCACGTAACCTAAATAAATGGGCATGAAATAAAGGCAGTGATGCCTAGAAGAACTTTATTTAGAAAAATCATGCAAAGCCCAATCCTGCTGCTAAAACTTTCCCCTGCATTGCCGGCATGGCATAAGACTCAATAAGATTAGTTATTCATAAATTAAACCAACCAGCAAATCACACCATGGGCCAAATGGTCTGGGAGTATGCTAAAGTAAACTTATATGGAGTTTGGGTCCTTAGTATAGATAGGGATGGCAACAGATCGGGCATGGGTCAAATAAGCCTCACTCGTATTCACTCCACAATTTGGGACCATGCACCCATACTGACTCTTTATCCATCTTAAGAAGGGATGAGGTAGGTTGGACAGGTTTGACCGGATAGAATTGTGGAAATTAATTTTTTTTACGAACAAATCAGACAACTAAAAAAATAAAAAATAACCATTATTACTTCACATAATATTAAATAAAATAAATTTAAGATATAAAACATAACAAACTAAATTTTAAAAAATAATAGAAGTACAATAAATAAAAATATTATTCTTTAGAAAGTTATAGGACGAATACATGATCATAATATGTGGTGATAAAAAATAAAGGATAATGAGTTGGTGGATAGAAATATGTGCATAGATGAGGAGTGGCGAGTTGGCTCTGCAGCTAGGGTTTGGAATTAGAAAAAGAGGGGACAACAATATGATGGGAGTCATAAAATGAATTAGTGGAGTGACTAAAGCATAAGAGCAAAGAAGCGGGGTAAATATTCCAATTGAGTCCGTACCAGGTTTTACTATTTTACTACAAGTTTTGGAATCAAGACATGTACCCATTGCTAACTCTAAATAGGTCGGGTAAAACCCACCTCATTAGAGTAAGGTCAGATTAGGTTAGGTACCTAATAAACAGAGTAAATTGTCACCCCTAATCATAGATAGATGCATGGTGATGGAAATCAGAATTAAGACAAAGTTAATAAAACTAATATAATTATAAATTCTACTTCATCAAATAACAAACTATAAATATAATTTATATATACGGTTTGCAAACTAGTTTTTCCTTTTCTATTAAAAGAATTGGTTATATAATTTTCCTTAGGAAAAAAAAAACAAGCTATACTCTTATATTCATATTTGTAATGTCTCTTTCAATGTTCTTATTTCTCCCTTTTCGAAGGAAAAAAAAAAAAGACTGACAATAATATTTTCATAACCACATTAAGTTACCCTACAAAATGGACTTTGTGTCCGTTTTGGTAGCTAAGTGCTACCACTTAGGCATTGAACAAGTTATTAAAGAAGTGTAATCTTTTGTACCAAAAAGAAAACGAAGGGTACTCTATCGAATGTCAGTAACATGGGTGAAGAGAAATGGAGTCATTTTGTCAGTTTTTTTCTTGAGAAAGAAAGATTAATTCGTGAGTAAGCATTTTGTTTCGTCTTTTGAACGTACTGAAGAATCAGGAATGCCCTTCTACAGCAACTTGCATTAGTCTCCACCCTATTGGGTTCAAACAGTGCTAATCAAATTAGAACAAAACAGCAGAACAGCCAACCAATTTTAGCATATGTAAATTCTGATTCAAGTTTTTGGCAAATCATTATACTAGTTAGGTTTGTAAGTTAAAGAACTCGGCAATTAATGTAACTGCGGCACACAAAAAAATAACATGAAATGCACGTAGATTACTCTATGAATGGTGCGTATGTATATTATAAGTATGGATGTCATACTTACTGCGCAATCATGATCCATGAGACTGCTGTGGTTGCTACGGATGATGAGTTAATTAAAACCCCTTGCACTAAGAAAACAAATATAAAAAGCAAAAAAGAAGCTCCTAAATTATAAAAGGAAACAAAATGCACATGCTACATGCAAATCGAAGCAGCCGGGTTTAATAGTGACAGGAACACCAAAGGATCACTTGCAAGGTAGAGGCTGAACTCTTCCAAGATTAGTGAACTGGGAATTCCATTTAAGCGCAGCCTATAGAATACCTTTCAATTAGGAATAATAGAAAGATCTCAATAATTTTTTTTTTTTAGATCAATGTGTAGAACGGTATGCTACACAAAGTAGATTAACCGTGCTAGCCCAAAATCTAGCACAAACACCAAACAAAAAATAGAAAAAAAACATTGGAATAAAAAATAATAAGGATAGAAAAAAATATTTTATTAGAAAATTGAGCCAAGGCTATCTCTTACTTTTCACCAAGAAGGATAATTATCACTCTCTTCTTTTCTCATGCCACACTAAAAAAGATACCAGACTTATCAGTCCGGAGCAAGGTGCTTTTATGGGAGGGTAAAGTATTACAGACAATATTCTTATTGCCCAGGAGTTTATGCATGATCTTCGGAAGGCCCCGAGTCGAAGGAGCTTGATGAGTATCAAGTTAGACATGGAGAGGGCCTACGACAGGATGCCGTGGGATTTCCTACGCAGTGCATTGGTGAGCCTTGGTTTCCATGAGCAGTGGATTGTTTAGGTTATGGGGTGTGTATGCTCTCCATCTTTTGCTATTCTGATGAATGGCCCACCTACACAGTTTTTTGAGTCAGCGATTGGTCTTTGGCAGGGTTGTCCGCTGTCACCGTTACCTTTTATTCTCTATTCAGATGCATTATCTAGGTCTCTTTGCCAGTGGCAGAGCAGCAGATTCTGGAGGTGTATAGTCCGGCGGTAGGGGAGTATCAGATCTCGCCCTATTATTCGCCGATGATTGTCTGTTCTTAGCACGAGCGACTCGTCGGGCCGCGAGGGTAATTCGGAATATCTTAGATGATTACTACTCAGCTTCTAGTCAATTGGTAAACAGGGGTAAGTCTGCCATTTTTTTCAGCCCGAGGACCCAGCCACAGCTCAGGACTTCCATCATAGAGATTTTGGGGGTGGGTAAGCAGGATGGCATGATGAGGTACCTAGGAGTTCCCATTACAGGCCGGCGTCTTCGGCGTAGTGATTGCTCCGAGGTTGAGCTAAGTATTAAACGGAGATTGGAGGGGTGGCAGGTGGATGCTCTATCCATGATGGGGCTCATCATCTTAGTGCGGTCGATTCTGAGTTCGATTCCGATGTTCTTGCTAGCGAGTACACAGGTGCCTGTGTCCCTATTGAGGTCTATGGAGCAGTTGTTCCGAAATTTTTGGTGGGGCAGTCGAGATGGTAGGAGGGGCATTCATCTGATGGTATGGGACGTCGTCTGTCAGCCACTCAAACATGGTGGGTTAGGGATCCTGTCACTACGGGCGAGGCGTGCTACCAAGTTTATCCTGGAGCCGGACAATTTGTGGAGCTTCCTGATGAGGGCGAAATATGGTGCCTACTCGCCCGGAGTGGAGCTGCAAGCTAGGCGTCATTGTTCTTGCATTTGGCAGGAGATCTGTTCTTCCGCCCAGGTGGTGGCACTGGCGATCAGATGGATGGTGGCAATGAGCAGTCCATCGACGTTCTGAAGGATAGGTGGCTGGCGGAGCTACCGCTGTGCAGGATGCCGACGATGGTTGACTCTGCGAGATTGGCTGGTCTCAGAGTCTGTGACATGATGGTTCCTGGTGGGGCCCGGTGGGAGGAGGTTTTGATCCATGAGGCTTTTGGGGCACAGCTGGCAGAGAGGGTACTTGCCATTCCGATATCTCAGGGTGGAGAGGATAGACTAGTTTGGGCGACGACTAGGTCAGCCAGGATGAGGTCAACTGACATCCAGGTTGTGGTGAGAGGTGAGATGGCCAGGCATTGTGAGCGGAGTTGGATCTGGAGGATGCGGGTTGATCCACGAGTGGCACTGTTCATCTGTAAGGTGGTTTGGGACTGTTTGCCGACTATGAGCATGTTAGCTAGGAGAGGGGTCAGGATCTCTCCATTGTGCATGGACTGCCCCGATTCAGTGGAGACTGTCAGTCATATTTTGTTTGAGTGCCCCGGGTTGTCCAGGTGTGGAGAAGGGCATCATTCCCCCTTTCGAGATCCGGTTTTGCGATAGGGAACTTTCTCCGGCAGATGAGGTCCGTCGTTCGATCACCGAGCACCGTTGGGTGGGGTATTGCTGCTGTCTACTTGGCTTATCATATTTGATTGGATAAGAACACCATAGTGTTTGAGGGCAAGAGGGCCTCTTTAAGGGCTGTTGTTGTGCGGGCTCCCCATCAGACTATGGAGGTCACTGAGTCGACTGCGCTAGATTCACCGATGATGGCTAGGGACATCTGGGACCCCCCCTTTGCTTCCATAGCGCCCAGGTTTGTTCTCATCTCTTGGGAGCCCCCACCTTATGGCTATCTTAAGGTGTATTTCAATAGGAGCCTGCTCACCAGTGGAGATTGGACAGGTGTGACATTTGTCATCATAGACCATAGTGTCAGGCTGATTGCTGCGGAAGGATGTCATTCCACTGAGGCCTCGGCATTTGGGGCGGAGCTCAAGGCTGCCTAGGAGGAGCTATCTCATGCGCGACATGTGATGGAGGTTGACAGGGTCATTCTGAAGGGTGATTCCATTGTTTTGATTGATCGCTTTCAGTCAGAGAGATGGGAGGATGTGGAGCATCCGCTGCTGTACAACATGCGCCGGATGATATGGGAGTGTCGGGCCATCCAAGTCAGGCACGTCTTTCGGAAGGCGAATCAAGCTGCTGATTGGGTCACCTCCTTCGCTGCTCAGCATTCCAGAGAGTTTCTATGGACTTAGCAGTCCTTAGTTCATCCTACCTTTTGTAGCCTTCTGGTTAGTGATGTAGCTAGCTGTGCTCATATAAGAGCCATTTGAGCAACCGACCCACCCAAAAAAAAAAGACACCAACCCTTCTATTTTAAATAGAGCATCAATAGATAAGATGTTTGATTCCTACTCAAATTCATCATCTACCAAAAATAAGATTTGATCACTACTAAAGGATAAGGATAACTATCACCCACTAAAAGATAAGACTTGATCACTCCACACAAAAAAATAGCGTTTTTTAGAGCCTCTACCGATGCTTATAAGCGTCGGTCGACGTTAATTTTGGCATCGATGCATTTCAAAGCGTTGCAAAAGTGTAGGATAGGTGGGAATGGTTATTTTTTTTGCCAATGCTTCAAAAAAGCGTCGACAAAAAGCAGAAGTTACAGCGACAATTATATGCATCGGCCTATTTTGGAGTCTACCAGCGCTAATAAGCGTTGGCGTTTGCCAAGCAACTGCACAAATAAAATGCTTTCAAGATTTCTGCTGTCGATGAAGAAGCAAAAAAAATTACCTGATCATGCTCAGAAAATTCAAGCTAGAAACCTAAAGATATTTTTTTTATAAATTACAATAAATTACATATAATCAATGTTTTTTTTACAAATTATAATAAACTACAAAAGATCCCTTAACCCCATCCCCAAATCCATCGGGGTTCTATTTACAAATTACAAATTTACAACCCCTTAATTACATCCCCAATCTGAGGATGTTTCTTTTTCGTTTACAAATTTACAAAATTTACCAACAAAAAAGAAGCGAAGAGATGGTTGATGAAGCTCATCCCCAATCTGAGGTTCATCCCCAATCTGAAGCTCATCTGGGTTCCTTATCCAAAACTGAAGCTCGAGCTGCTGCCGAAACCGGTTGATGAAGCTCGAGATGCTGCTGCCCTTAGCCTTCACCTTCCACCGCCCGGTGCTTATTCTGCATTGTCCTCCTCATCTCGCATTGTTGTCCAAGGAGACAACCCAAGAGGGGGGTGAATTGGGTTTTAATTAATTATTGATCAATTAAAAATAAGGTGAGTGATTAACTAAATCTATTGCAGGTGAATTAGTTAGATCACTAGATGCAATGAGTTAAGAGAGAGAAAGAGACAAGGTCCAATACAAATACAGAAAGGTTTATAATGGTTCGGAGCCAACTCTTGCTCCTACGTCCACTCTCCAAGCCACACTTGGAAGTTCACTATAATCTCTAGGATTACAGCCGGTTGTTTTACAAGCTCACAACCTAACTTGTTGTTTTCGCGAGGTCACAACGAACTCGGTCGATTTTGACAGGCTCACCGACTAGAACCACTCGATTGTTTTTCCGGGTTCACAATCAAACCCAGTTGGTTTTTTTCGGTTCACCAACCACAACCTTGCACCATTGGTTTTATCTTTAGCTCACCAACAAACCTTACAACCCTTGATTCAATCCCCTGAGTTTAAAGTTTACAAGGAAAGCTTCTAAAAAGCAAATATGAAACAATATAAACGAGATTAAGTTAGAAGCCCTCAAACAGATTTGAGATGAGGAAATGGGGGGCTTCTCGATTTCTGAGTCTTCTTTTGAATGGGCCGAAGGATATAAGACAGTAGGTAGAGCTGTGAATGCAAAGGAATCCTTTTTGGTTTGAGTTGAATGCACTTCTTCCTTCTTTTCCTTAGATTCACTCTTTGAAGCTCTGGATGGTTGAAAACCTTTAATGCTCAAATGGAATAACTCTCTTCTTGTCTACTATTGTTTACTCTAGCTATTTAAGTGATTTTCTTCGAAAAATAGCCGTTAGAGAGTGATTTGGAGCCGTTCTGACCCGTCTGCATAATCTGACAATGTATCCGTTGGGATCGGAGTCGACTCACCCGATCTAGAGTCGACTCGTCTGTTACTGGAGTCGACTCACACTTTACTGGAGACGACTCGCCCACTGTTTCAGATTTGAATTAAAGTGCATGTCTCGTCCTGGGGTCGACTCGGACCAAACTGGAGTCGACTCGCCAACAGCTGGAAACGACTCAGGCACTTAGGGATCGGCTCGTTCTCAGGGTTCCAGAAACCCATCTTTCTATTTTTCTTTCTCGAGTTGACTCGGGTTGACTAGGAGTCGACTCGAGTTGACTAGGAGTCGACTCGAGATCTTCGGAAGACGTCTCGTTCTCAGAGACCGAAAATTTGATTCTTTATCTTTTGAACTGATCTGCCTCGGAGTCGACTCGGGCCTTGTTGGAGTCGACTCGGCTAACTTGGGGGTCGACTCTGAAATACTTGGAGTCGACTCGTTCACAGGGTCTCCGAAACTGAATCTCTGCCTTTCAGACTGCTTTCCTCTGGGAGTCGACTCGGCTGATGTGGGAGATGACTCGAAATCTTTGCGAGTCGGCTCACTGACAGGGTCTCAAAAACTAACATTCTATCTTTTTGTCAGCTTTTCCATGGAGTCGACTCGAAACCATCTGGAGTCGACTCGCAACCTTTTGAAGTCGACTCACTAACAGGGTCTAAAATTCATCGTTCTGTCTTTCTGTCTGTTCTCAGTCGGAGTCGACTCAGAAAGTCTCAAAGTCGACTCGAGCTTGTGCCAGAACCTTCAAGTGTCCCGGAGTCGACTCGTAAAGTTCAGGAGTCGACTCGTGATGCAGACTTTGGTTCAAATAGAGTTTAATACTTAACCAAAATACTCTGAACCAAAGCTCAAGGCACTTAGATAGAAATTCATAGAGATTTACCTGAAATACTAGATTGAATTCATTAGAACAATATAAGGCATACTCAAATGCTTTGAGCTCATCAAAATCAATTAAGAAATACTTAATCACTCCACACGCATCATCCTCCTCCTCCATCTTCGCCTCCCTCCGCTCGATCCTCGGCCTCACCGTTGCTATCCGAGGAACCACGTCTGCCTCCACCTTCTCGGCCTTGCTTGTCGACTTCTTTATCTTTGCGACCAGCTTCATTAGCGCCTCCCCCACTAACGGGCGTGTGTCTAATTGGATCTGCATGAACTGGGGGTGCTCCTCGCCGGCGGGATCGCCTCTGGGGTGTGGATCGCCTCCATGGCCTTGAAGACGGCAGAAACCGGGGCTAGGGTTTCCATCCTCCTCTCTCTCTGTGTGAGCGGCAAGATTTCCATCACTGGTGGAGTGGGTTTTTTATAAGGGGACTTGGCAGGGCGTCGTGGGGACTCCGATGACGCTTTTAAGCGTCGTCTCCCACGTACCACCAACCTACTCTTTTGGCCTCCGAGGAAGCTTTTAAAAGTGTCATCTTACACTTTATCTTGCCGACACAATTAAGAAGCATCGGCAAATTTTGGCACTAGAGCAAAAATTATCGATGTTTCTACCTAGCGTTGATATGTATATATCGATATTACTATTTTTTTTGTAGTGTCACTACTAAAAGATAACTATCACCCGCTAAAAGCTAAGACTTGATAATTACTAAAGGATAGTATTCTAGTAGAACAAAACTAGGAATATAATCTAGAATAAGCAATGATTCTCTACATTCCCCCTTGTCGCAAAGTCCATGTTGACAACATTGATGTTGTCGATGTCATGAAACGTCATAGCAGCTATTGCCAGCATTGCCGCAGCAACAATATGTAATAACTTGTCGAACTAATAACTGAATAGTAGAACTTCTTCATTATCTCGAGCGATAACTCCTTTGATGGCTCATCCTTGTCGATGCATATGTCGAAATTGATGATGTTCTGCAACACTTTTCCTTAGCGTTGACTCTACAGTCACAATATCGGGATTCCAAGCATCCAGCTTATTCGAACGAGTATCAGGTTGCCTGTTACAATCACTACTTACCAAAGCATTGGTTGTTACCTGCACAATTATAAAATTAGCAGTAAAGCTTGGTTGTATTCATATATGTCCACTTAAGCTTCAAGTATCTTCATACAATTGGATTTTACACATGAAATCAAATCCTCATGTATAGAGTCTTATGATAGATTGAACTTTGGAGTAGCTTTAAAATCAATTGTACACTAAAAATCTTGTCAAATACCAAGGCATAATATGAATCATCTCCACCAAGCATGTCTTCTTCTACTTGATCACTGAAACTACTTCAAAATTAGTCAGCTTTTCAATCTCATGGCTAACTAAATATCCATATCTTGGATAGCTTCGATACAAAACTCTTCTACATTATTTAATTTCTCAGCATGGATCTTTAGAGACGAATCAACTATAGCATCCTTTGACTCTTCTTGAGCAACTTCAGTCATAATCTCTTCTGAACTTAATACAACATCCATATAATCAAGCTCCCTCTGCTCTAGATTCTCTTCTATGCCTAATTGACCCTCAGACTGATCAATTTTGCTTTGCTCTGAGTTTTCAAAATTTGAACCAATCTCTAACTAATTAAACTTCTCTTGATTCAAATTTCTATTTTTAAACCAATTTTGTTCTTGATCATCCAGATTTTTAGGGAAGCATGGAACTAAAATCTACTCTTTATGCAACTTATGTTTAAGATGTCTTTGCTTACTTGAATTTGAGTAGACGACCGCAAGAATATCTCATACTTTCTTTGTCTCTTGTATATCCTAAATATGGAGATAATTTTTTCTATCAACTAAAACTTGAACAATCTACATCACCTTCCTAGATTTCATATTCTACTTTTTTCTCGCAACATCATCGTTGGAAGTATCTATTGTCATCGTTTTTAACTCATCCAAGACATCCCTTAAATCTTGTCCTTTCAAATAAGATTTGACAATAGCCTAATTAAAAAATAAATGTTGTTCAACTTATTAAGAGAAGCGGTCGTAGCGAAAGCGGCCATATTGATTTTGGTGAAGTCAAGCATGTTGAACCTATTAAGAGAGAAGATAGTAGCATCAACCATGATGATACCTCTTGAATCATTAAAACAAGAGTCCACATACTTGCACCACTGGCTATCGAATTATTGAAAACTCTTCATTCGCACTGAGCTAAGAGCACACAAACTACCAACAATCAAGTTGCTGCTCCAAAAACTATGCTTCAAATAAATCTGATCGAAGCTAAAAACAACTCAATTACTCTCCAACCTCGCTTTGATACTATATAGAATGGCACGTTGTGTGGCATAGATCGACCATGCTGGTCTAAGATTTATAGCAAACACCAAACAAAAAAATATATAAGAGAATCTGGAAGAAAATTAATTAGGAGAGAGAAAAAATATTTTATTAGAAAATTGAGACATACTAAGAGCTCTCTCTCACTCCTCACCAAGAAGGACAACTCTCACTCTCTCCTTCTCTCTTTTCTCATGCCACACTAAAGGAGACACCAATGATTCTTTTAAACAAAGCATCTTTTTAAATAAAGCATCAATGGGTGGGATATTTAATTCCTACTCAAATTCAACACCCACTAAAAGATAAGACTACTAAAGAATAATGATAACTATCACCAACTAAAAGAATAACTATCACCTACTAAAAGATAAGGCTTGATCACTATTAAAGGATAAGGATAACTATTATCCACTAAAAGATAAGACTTGATCACTATTAAAGGATATTGATAACTATCACCCACAAAAAAAGATAAGACTTCGTAACTACTAAAAAATAAGTATTTTAATAAAAAAAACTAGAAATAGAATCTTAGCATTAAGTTGGATAAGTAATGATTCTCAACACAATAGATCCATGATATGAGATTTAGATTGAAATTTTGATGAATTCTTAAAATACTGGTCGGAAGAACTAATCACTTGATTTCTATTGAATATTTCTACATGCATATCTAAATAGCCCTAAAGAAGGGGCAAAAGCATAATCTCCTTAGCTCAGCCTGAAGCCGTTCCCGGCTTTACCAATCGCACATCCAATTTGTTAATCATAGATTAGAAAATAATTAGTAGATACAGATATTTTAAAAGGGATGGTAATTGGGTCAAGCTGGGTAAGTTATGGGTCATATAGGATAGATAAAAAAATCTATCAATCTAAATTCCATCAAGATTAAAAATTTAGATCTAAATTTGATCATTTTACTCTATTGATAATATAGCTTGATTTATAACGAGTTAAAATCAGTTATATAAGCTAAAGGGTTCACAATGGCTGCCCATATATTTTAATCCACAAGTATATCCATTCATTTAAACGGAAGATTCTATGCAGTCTGGTCCATTGTATGCTGTAATTTTTTGCTCGTCCAATTCCCGAAATACCCCTCCTCAACTACCTCCCCACCAACTCCCGCACTCATGACGTTCCACTCCGCCGCTATAAATTCCCCCGTCACTTCCCCTTGAGCTTCTCAGGCTCCCTCTCTCTAATTCTAAACAAAGGAACGAAGAGAGAGCAGAAAATGGCCCTCACGAGCGGCTCCACTCTCTGCATCACCAACCCTCTCCACCATCTCTCCGCCGCCGCCGGCGTCCAGCAGCCCCACCTCCCCTCCCTCTTCCCCGCCAAGCCCCGGCGCGCCGCCCCCCGCCCGATCGCCGCCATCCACGCGGCGGAGCCCGCTAAGAACCCGGCCGTCGCGGAGAAGCTCCCAGCCTCCGCCCCTGCGGCGGCTTCAGGGAAGTGGGCTCTGGACAGCTGGAGGTCGAAGAAGGCGCTCCAGCTGCCTGAGTACCCGGACAAGAAAGAGCTGGAGTCGGTGCTCCGGACGATCGAGAGCTTCCCGCCGATCGTGTTCGCCGGCGAGGCCCGCCACCTCGAGGAGCGCCTCGCGGACGCCGCCGTCGGCAAGGCCTTCCTCCTCCAAGGAGGCGACTGCGCCGAGAGCTTCAAGGAGTTCAACGCCAACAACATCCGCGACACCTTCCGCATCCTCCTCCAGATGGGCGCCGTCCTCATGTTCGGCGGCCAGATGCCGGTCATCAAGGTAAGATCCCCTTGAAAACCCCTCTAATCTGGATTCTCGGCCATCGTATGGTCCGGATCTGGGGTTCTGATTGCTCGATTCGGTGGTGGCGCAGATGGGGCGGATGGCGGGCCAGTTCGCGAAGCCGAGGTCGGAACCGTTCGAGGAGAGGAACGGGGTGAAGCTCCCGAGCTACAGGGGAGATAACATCAACGGCGACGCGTTCGATGAGAAGTCGAGGATGCCGGACCCCGAGAGGATGATCAGGGCCTACTGTCAGGCGGCGGCGACGCTCAACCTCCTCCGGGCCTTCGCCACCGGAGGCTACGCCGCGATGCAGCGAGTAACGCACTGGAATCTTGACTTCACCGAGCACAGCGAGCAGGGTGAACGGTGAGTTGCGGGGAGATTCGTCTCATCCCGACCGATCAGAAATTTAGCAGCTTCGCGCGTATCAATATTTTATTATATTATTTTCCTCTTCGGTGGAAATGCTATTTAATGATGGTTATACAGGATCGAGAAAGTTAAATAATATCTTCTAATTATTATTTTTTTAATGATATCGACCTGACCTATAATCTGGGCGACACTACATCATGAATCCATTGAAGTTGATTGTTGATCATAGTGCATATGAGCAGATTTGAATGAATTTGAACTCTTAGTCTCATAACTTAAACGGCACGCATATCGTTTATTCGTTAGGTAGATCTTAATAGAATCCAGCTAATACCTCCATTTTAGGTGAGATTCTAGGTTGTTACATAACTATCAGCTTTAATTCTTTTTGATCATTTGTTTATAGTTTTCTTTATTTTTGTTGGAAAGAGATACTATTTTTATACTTTTTTGGGTGAAATTGTCAGAAATTTCCCAAAAAAAAGAAAAAAAAAACAATTTCATAACTAATGTTTATTTTGTTATTTAGTAATCAGAATTTTCAGAGATTTCTCGTTATTCCTTTTATTTCGTGAGAAAAGATGAACTTTTGAACTCTCAAATAAACTATTAATAATCTTACATTTTAATTTTGAATCAAGTTGTCTCTGTAGAAGTTGCATCGATCCATTTATTTGATCATGAAATTGGTTTCCAATAATAAATGTACATATTGTTTGTGGATGCATGTTAAGTCCAGTATCGACAAATACCAAATTGGCTACCATAGTTCGGAGTTAGGAATTTGTGACATTTAGAAATATAAAATATATTCCCATCATCACATGAATTTCACACTTCTATTTGCTCTGTTACTTCTTTGCTACATGACATTACTATAATTTTCTTCTAATATTTCTTGCTTTGTTCTTTCTGTTTTATCTTCGATTTTCGGATTCCAGAACCCTAAATTGTTTCCATTTATTAATACTTATTGTGGGGGGTTTCCGAATTTAGTCCCACATCGACTATGTAGCGGAAAAGTCTGTGCCTTAAATTGGGGGCTCAATAACCCTTTCCTCAGGAGGCGTCTTTTGTGGGGCAAAACCGTGAGGGCTCCGGGTATGCTCAACCCGCAACCCCAAAGCGAGCAATATCTTCTGAAGGACACTTTCTCTTTCGCTGCTCGGATCGGTGGAGGGCTATGCTGGTGACGGGGTGTAAATCCCGCGCCAGACCAGTGCCACGGAGGGGGAGCCTCTAACCCAGCACAGGACCTTCCCGCTGGGGGTTGTGTTGTTGAGGGATTTCCGAATTTAGTCCCACATCGACCATGTAGCGGAAAGGTCTGTGCCTTAAATAGGGGACTCAATAATCCTTTTCTCAGGAGGCGCTTTTTGTGGGGCAAAACCGTGAGGAGGGCTCCGGATACGCTCGACCCCCAAAGCGGACAATACCTTCTGAGGGACACTTTTTCTTTCGCTGCTCGGATCGGTGGGGGGCTATGCTGGTGATGGGGTGTAAATCCCGCGTTTCCACCAGGTCTGGCGCAAAACACTTTCTATTTCGCTGCTCGAATGGGTGGGGGGCTATGCTGGTGGGGGACTATGCTGGTGATGGGGTGTAAATATCACAACAATACTTATGTTGTTGCGGGAACGTAAGAAATATTTGCCTTCAACATCCAAAAAAGAGTCGACTGCTGAGTCAAGACTGAGACCTGTTCTGGTTACCATTATTCTTATCTGAAGTCCGAAATCTAAGACTTGCTCATTGTTTTGCTGTGTTGGTCGGAACGACGTTGCAGGTACCAAGAGCTTGCTCACCGAGTGGACGAGGCGCTGGGGTTCATGTCAGCGACAGGGTTGACAGTGGACCACCCCATCATGACAACGACCGAGTTCTGGACCTCTCATGAGTGCCTCCTCCTCCCTTATGAGCAGGCCCTCACTCGCGAGGACTCCACCTCTGGCCTCTTCTATGACTGCTCTGCCCACTTCCTCTGGGTCGGCGAGCGCACCCGCCAGCTCGACGGAGCCCATGTCGAGTTCCTCCGTGGCATTGCCAATCCCCTTGGCATCAAGGTAGCTGCAATGTTTCAGCTTTCCCTCCAAAGAAAAATTCCCATTAGCATGCGATGTTTTGGTGACAAAAAATAGGTGCTTTGATGGGTGAATTGATGCAGGTAAGTGATAAGATGGACCCGAGGGAGCTGGTGAAGCTGATAGAAATACTAAACCCCCACAACAAGCCGGGGAGGGTCACAATAATTATTAGGATGGGGGCTGAGAACATGAGGGTGAAGCTCCCCCACCTCATCCGGGCGGTCCGTGGGGCAGGCCAGCTCGTCACCTGGGTCAGTGATCCCATGCATGGCAACACCATCAAGGCCCCCTGTGGCCTCAAGACTAGACCATTTGATGCCATCCGGGTATGTCCAGCTTCCATCTCATATGTCATTTTATCCAGAATTGTATGTAAAGCTCTTGCTAATATACTGCATTTCATTTTTAAATAATGATCTCAATTAACGTTTTCTCTTTTTCTAGATTGATGATGAATTTCTAACTTTGATCTCTTGGAGTAGAATAAACTTTAAGTTTGAAACAATAAAAGCTATTTGGGAACCATGAAGTGCATAGCTTTCATGAAGTTGGTTTTGAGGTGGTAGTGTCTGTATTCTGTAGCACCTCACAGCAACTAGACCCATCAGGAAAAAAGAAATGTTTTGGGATGTTAATTTAGCATTTCTTGTTTAGCAACTTGCATGTGCAGCCTTTCTTGGATGTGCTACCCATTTCTCAAGATCTCTTTGTAGTCAGACCTAATTCTTCATCAATCATCTCACAATAATTGAGACTCCATCTCACATGGACCAAAGTTGGTGGGGACTTTTAGGGGCATGTTCCTATTGCATCTTTAGGGTCCACAATTACAGTTGAGGTTGTAGGATTGAGACGATCTTGAAATTCTTTTGGAGTTTGTTTGGATATTCCTGCAGGAATATCCTGTAGGAGTCAACCTTGTTGTCTCACCCGGTCCACATCTTCCGAGGGTCCACCAAAGTTCCAGCCTAAATCCTAATCTGTGGACTTGTTGGTCTCCAAGACATAAGCCTTTCATTCTTTCCGTGGGATTCGGACAAAGGAGGTGTTAGGTTGATATAGCCATGCTCAAATTAACTTCTCAGTCCACGAATCCATCAAGAAATTCAGCTCAGATCTTGCTGAATTACTCAAAATAGGCCCATAAAAGTTAAGAACAGAATGCATCACCCTTCACAAAATTTGCTTAACAAGATGAAAATGAAAATCTGTTACCTTATTGCTGGTGATAATGTCGGCTCCTTTCTTGACAGGCGGAGGTACAAGCATTCTTTGATGTGCATGAGCAGGAAGGGAGCCATCCTGGAGGCATTCATCTGGAGATGACAGGGCAAAACGTGACCGAGTGCATTGGTGGGTCTCGGACCGTGACCTTTGACGACCTGGGCTCACGCTACCACACCCACTGTGACCCAAGGCTCAACGCATCTCAGTCATTGGAGCTTGCTTTCATCATTGCAGAGCGTCTTAGAAATAAGAGGATCCGGTTGCCGCGCTTCACCAATTTGAGCTCTTTGCCCCCATTGCCTTTCTGAGTGCATGAAGTTCGGTATAATCTGGGATGTCTATCTCGGTATCAGTTGTTGATGGTTTCTCTGACTATAAATCATATAAGCTTATGTATCGTATTAAAGTTATATGTTCGTATGAGTGCGCGTTAGAGGGCTGGGTTTCGGTCTTTGATAATAGAATAAAAGCAGTAGAATGGCCGCTGTACATCCAGTGGTTGGGTTGGAAGGCGGTGTGGCTGAGGTGCTCCCAGAAGGCAGTAGTGTGGTTGGTGGGCTAAGACGTGTGATGCCATTTTTATCACAGAGATTTAAACAAAAGTGTTCTTTCCCTCCCACTTTAACGTTCCTTGTCCATTTTTATGCGTTCATCATGCAACTCATATTCTTCTTTTGTCAATCAGAATTGCTGATATATTGGTTCTTAATGCAAGTCTTAAAAAGAAGCCGTGCAGGGTTTTTGAATGCACTTCTTATACCCTGGCTATTCTCAAAGTCAATTTTACAATGGCTTGAAAATGGATAGGGCTACAAATGGGTCGGATTGGAATAGGGTATGCTTAACCATGACCTAACATAACTTGATATTAGATCCAGATCTAATCCAACAGGTGATTGGCTCAAATTGAGTTCCTTGAAAATATTTGACTCAGCAGTTTGTACGAATAGGGTTGAGTCATTTCTAATATAGCGAGATTAGTTTAAGCACTTTTATCTTGACAAAAAAAAAAAAAAAGATTTAGAATACCTTCTGCGGATCAATTCAGATTGGGTCATAAATTTAAACTGATTCATTTGCAGCTTTAAAAATAGAATCTGCCTAAAAAATGAAAGAAAAAGGCGCATATATTTGGAATGATACATCCAACGAGGAACATCGATTTTTAGATGTCACACCAAAATCATAGTCCTCAAACAAACACTTATTCAGATTTTTTTAATAAATAATACATCAATCAATAAATATTTTAGTGAAAGAGCATAAATTCTTAAATTTTAGGGAAAATTAATTCCCCACCCTTCAAAAGACTCCAGTATAACAATAAATCCCTGTTGACCAGTCTTATAACAACTAGTCCAATAATTTTAGTAAGTTTAATTCCCGGTCCTTTAGAGTATTTTTATGAGACGAAAATACCCCTCCTCAAAAGTAGCCAGTTGCTCTCCCCACCGAAACTCACATTCTTCTTCCCCCATTACGCCTTCCTATCCACCGCCACGGCCGACGGCCGCTCTCTCGTCCATCGCCTCGGCGCCCTCTAGTTCGCCGCCTCACTCCTAATCTTCCTCCTCGCCGCCGCCACCCTCTTCCTCCCGCACCTCCTCACTTCCGACCTCCTCTTCCTCCTCGCTTCCCTCGCCTTTGCCCTCCTCTCTGCAACCTCCGCCCACTCGGCCGCCGCCTACCAGATCTCCGACCTTCAGGCTAAATGCAACTCCCTCTCCGCCGCTGTCTCCGCCGCCGCCTCCCTCTCCCTCGACCCCCACCTGTGCTTCTTCTCTACCATCACCACCCGCAAGAGGATCTGAAGGAGAAAGGGTCTGGGTCGTGCTCCACCGGCCATGTTGCCGAGCCACCGCCGGCCTTGCAGGAGGAGAAGAAAGGAGGGAGGAGAAGAAAGAAGAAACAAGAAGGGGCATCAGGAAGAAGAGAAGAAAAAAGAAAAGAAAAAAAAAAGAAAAAAAGAAAAAGAAAAAAGAAAAAAAAGAAAAGAAAAAGAAAAAAAATAAAAATAAATAAATAAATGCATATATATATATATGAACAAAAGAATAAATAAATAAATAAATAAGATAATAAATAAATATATTTTAATAAAAATTAAATAATAAATAACTAAATGAATAAAATAACGACCCAGCACTCTTCCGGCGTCGCCGGCCTCGCGAGAGGAGAAGAAAGGAGTAAAAAGAAGAAAAAAGAAAGAAGAAGCAACTTCGGGAAGAAGAGAAGAAAAAAGAAAAAAAAGAAAAGAAAAGAAACTGAAGAAAAAAAATAAAGGTAACTCACAATTGCAATTAAGTTAGTAAGCTTGAATACAGTGTACACAGTAAAACTATCT
>JAOXJJ010000801.1:50929-64229 GCA_025769935.1 Phoenix roebelenii
GGGGCCGGCGACGGCCGGGCCTTTTTCTTTTCCTTTTGCTTCTGAGAACGGGAGATTAGGAGGGGAAGGGGCACGGGAGGGGGCGGGGCCGCGGGACGGGGCTCGGGGCTCGGGAGGGAGCGAGACGGTGCCGGTGGCGGCCGCGGGAGGGAGCTCGGGCGGGGACGGGCCATGGTCGATGGCAGCTGCCCCTTTTTCTTCTTCTTCTTCTTCTTCTGGGAATGGGAGATCAAAAGGGGCAGGGGCATTTTAATATTCGTAGGGGGCATTTTCGTCTTATAATAAAGTATTGAAATATAGCTGGACTGATTGTTAAACAATCAGTCAACAGGGATTAAACATTAGAGATCGGTCAATAAATGTACTGGTGATTAATTACCCCTAAATTTTAAGCTGTAAAAGTTTATAAATATGTACCTATGAGGTACATTTCGCAAATATGCGATAAGCTGGTTTATAACTGCATTCTCTACTCTATTTCATCGTCATGTGACAATGCAGTGGAAATCTCTCTTTGTGGTCTAGAATTTTAGGCATGGTCTCTACATCATTCACTCACCAATCACTACCGGCCTCAATTGCGTCATCACATGGTGCAACATCCTTACAAAAGCCTTGCAAGCATACGCGCACATACATATCATACATAAACAAATGTTCACAAGGCGACCCGGGTAACTCTCAGTCCACAAGATAACAAAATGTTCGTCTGTTCTGATCCTCGTCAAGCCCCTTCCGGGCGATGTTTAGATGCGACCCGGGCACCGTAACGATACGTGTCAGCGCAGATCACACGCACTTTCCTTCTGCCGGGAAGACTGGGTTCATCCCTTCCCTTCTCGTGCCTGTAAACCTTCAATCTTGAGCATCGTATCCTCCTCCTCCTCCATGGTGTCGAGAAGCATGAGATGTTTGCCTCGGTGCATTGGCGTGCAAAGAATGACAAGTTCTAGGCTGCCATGGAGGAGAAGATCATGCTCGGCACCGTTGAGAAAGAAGGTGACGAGTGAAATATGTTACGGTATGTAGTTGTTGTTGAATTGCCCTTCAAGTGCTTGAGCTGCTGCCCAATCTGCGGCTTTGTTCGTGTAGCTTTGTTTCTTATGCATTTATGACCTGCTTCAATGGCTGGATATCCAGTAACAATGGGTTAGCTTGTAGATGTTGTACATTGTTTGAATTGAGCAGGGATATAATAGTCATGGAATCTCCCTGGACTCACAGTTGAGTAGCCTGGAATTGCTGCACTGCGCCTTTGATACCTTCCCATACCGCTGCAAGTTCTACATATGGAACAGAACAAGAAGAAATTGGTCTACCAGCTGCCCACAGTAACCGAGCATTACGATCTCTGATTATGAAACCTGCCGCAGCTAAAGGAATCCAAGGGGTGGAGGAAGCCATAGGACTCCGCTGTTTGATGGTGGATCCAAAGACCCCTGATTAAAGCGTCCCAGTTCCTTAACTGAGCCCTATCATAATTCTGTTTTAAAGTAGAAAGCTCATCAATCAAATAAAACGTAGTAGTTCTTACCAGTTGGATTGGAGATGGTGTTTCATTCTGAAATAACCTTGCATTTCTTGCTGTCCACAATTGCCAAGCCAGGCAAGCCATTTTGGATTTTGGATGTCTGTCTCCTCTCTACCGGCGCATTCGCCAAAATTTAGCGACGCTGGCAAAGAAGAGGCCAGGTATATGCCTGTTACTGCTGTAACTAGCTGCCAGCACTGTCTTGCAAAGGAACAAGCAAGGATGACATGATTAGTGTTGTGGTTCAAATTTGGCCCGAAGATGACCACGCCGGTGGAGTCGAGAGAGCCGTCGGTTGTTGGAAGAAGGAGACAGAAGCCACCTCCTGCGCGACGGCCGCGAACCTGCACAAAGCCTCATCGATGTTTCCGGTGAGGGCCCTCCGACGATCAAGTTAGGTGCGCTAAATTTGGTCCAGCCCCCAATCCCTTGGAAGTTACCTGACCGAGCTATTTATAATCCCGATAGAGAGGCTCGGATAGCAGAGGCGCTGTCGGCCCTCATCATGAGGGGGCATGGCTCGAGCCGAATGGTACGCAGCTTAAGCTGGTTGATGGCGTGTAGTATTGTCCGTTCTTAAGAACAGTAGGATGCCGACAGTCACAGCAGGATATGGCCGGAGTAGTCATGGTGTCGTCCTTTGACTGTTGAAGGCCGGCTATGGAGACATGGCACGGTGGTGTTGTAATGTATGGTCATGTAAATAGGCGTAGGTGCGCGCATGGGTGTGGTCGTTGGCGGGGCCGAGCCCATTGAGAGCTCGCATCATATGTTTGACGAGATCGGCTTGACGGGTGCCGAGAGTAGCTCGACTTTCCGGGTTCCGAGATGTGCTCGGTGAAGCACCTCGAGCTCGAGGGTCAAGACGTACTACTGAAGTAGGCGCCCCAAACTTGGTAAGCAGTATTTCGCAATAGTAGCTCCGAGAAGCTAGGCTTAGGGTGCGCCTCCTGCGCAGATCGATATTTAGTCCATGTTCAAGAGCATGCATTAATGTCTAGGTTGGAAGTTTAGTTTTTCATTCCGTTCTGTCAGGGGTTCTTTCGTTAGTTCGATGCCGATTCGTAACTATTCCTGGGAAAGAGGGATCATTAGCGGAGGTTGGCTCGCACTTAGATGTTCAATACCCGCAGTTGGCAGTGATTTGAGAAGAAACTTTCACTAATCCATCTTGTTCTAACTCTTCTCTTTCTCTCTGCCATGACTAAAATGCACCTGTTGAGGTGAATGCTGGTGTGGCTGAAGCTGCAAAGAATGCTCCGGTTTTTTTTTATGCTAATGACCCAACCAATCCAGAAGCTTTTAAGTCTTTTCTGCTTTTTCCTCTTTCAAACATAAAAGTGGAATCCCATCGTAGGAACGTTTATAGAGACCGCCCCCGCACACAACGAATTGCAGCGAACATTGGAGGCACTCCAAACTCGATCAAAGGAGTCGGCGAATATCTAAACCCGAGCTAGTTCCGGGCTAGACTGAAGATTCGACCGGATTTATTGGGCCTAAACAAGGCGGCCTTTTCCATCCCCCGGATTTATTGGACATAAGTCACAATATATCATTTCTTCACCTAAAATATTCCCTTCATAAAGATAGAATTCGCAAGATAATTTGAGCCACATAAGTTTCCAGCACAAGATTTTGATCCTCATTGGTAACTGCAACGTCCAGATCCACCTTGAATTTGCTGCATCAGATGGTGTTAATATGTTATGTAATTCTGTGACGGAAATATATATTGGTTTGTTTATCTCCCAACATAACTGATCAGCCCACAGCCCTTCAGACATAGGTATTGTGCTTATATGGGTCGCCATATCAGTAGAAAATATTGAGGATAGTTTCTCCATGTTCCAGGCTCTATCATGATTAATGTAGCAGCCATTGTACATACGGCCACCAATGATAAAACTGAACGCAACAAGATTGCTCTTCACACAAAGGATAGAGCCCTCCATCGGCCATCGCAACCCTTCAATTTCACTGGCCATTTTATCCACGAGGGGCCCAAAAATTATTTGGTGATAGTCTCGTACCTGTTGAAAGGAACAATCACACGTGCCTAGCAGAAGCACCCCATCTCTCGGATTATAATTTTCCTGCACCGGAGATGGTGATTTGGAGTGGGAACGGTTGATCAATTACGATTAAAATCACCTGATGACAACACCCAATGATTTGTAATTTGGTAGGTTTTGCAATACCGGCGTTCTCCACGCTATTTTCCAACTCTACTCTTACCGGATATCCCAGATTCCATACATTGTTCCCTTCCTTCATCAAGAGAGATCATGTCCAATCACACCTATGGCATATTAGGTTCAGCCTCATCAAAGAAGAAAGTTATTTTGGGTCCTCCGTCCGAAGCTGAAATTTGCCAGCTTGACAACCAAAAGACACGGACAAAGATTATCAAGGTAAAGAGAAGTAATTACAAGCAAGATTCGCCATTTCGATACTAGACCCATACCAATGCCATCCTTATACAATACAATACAGTATGTTACAAAATTTTTTTAACATACCAAATATCGATACGTCACGCATACCAATACCGAACCAGTACAATATGCTCAATGCCATCTAGTTTGGTACAGCACATCATGAGCACAAGTTACCATCCTTATACAATACAATACAGTATGTTACAAAAATTTTTTAGCATACCAAATATCAATACGTCACGTATACCGATACCGAACCAGTACAATATGCTCAATGTCATCTAGTTTGGTACAGCACATCATGAGCACAAGTTACTGATCAATCTTTGCAAGACAGACACTATTCAGTGCCACCAACATACTTGTATGTTATTTTACCGAGGATATGATGACCCATCAGCCACCATAATTACCAAGAACTTCTCACGTTAAAAAAAATAGAGAAGATAACAATATAATTAGTTCTTCTTGACATCGGGGAGACGCAAACCAAATCAATCATGAAAGAAGCAACTGAAAAATTAGCTGAAAACATTCTGCACATCGGGAACCTTTTGAGGGTCAAACAGTACCCACAAGGCAGTTTATAATGACCATGCAGACTCTTATGAAAGCATTATAGAGTTGCTATGCAAAAATAATGGCATAACAGATAAAGATGTTATCCTTCAACAGACCGGCAGTATCACCATAGTAGTCACTATTCTAGGAGATGAACAAAAACATACGGGTTCAGCCCAATTGATAACCACGGGTTGCTTTAAGTCTGACCGCCCACAAAATACAGGCTATAATAGAAGCAAATGTTAAATCATAGGTATTTCAAGGAAATGTATGTTTTGGTCCTAAGCACAGAAGCCTGACAAGACCATCCACTACTCAGAAATAAGGCCTATAGCGCATTGGCCTTCTGAATCTGGGAACCTTCCTGCAAAGGCAAGAAATAACTTGTCAAAGGCAACTCATGTATGGAATACAACAAAATTCTTATTACAATACTTGGAGCCAACGGCCGACCGACCCGTATCCATATGGAGAGGAAAAATATGGTGGCATATATGGCCCCCTAAAACGATATCCCATGTATGGACTGAAGCGCCTTGGACGGAACTGCTTCATTCCAGGGACATTAGTTCGTTTAGGCGATACCTGCAAAAAATTACAATTTCTATGTATGAAGAGCTGACCAGATGCAGATATGTTGCTTCAACAACTCGGAAAAAAAAATAGTGCTCGTACCCGAAAAAAAAATAGTGCTCGTGCCCAAAAAAAAGGGGAAAAGAAGACAATAAATTAGAAGTCTTGGACCAAACATACTTTGATTTGACGCCCATGTAATTCAGATTCATTCAACTGAATAGCCTCTTGAACTGCCTCAGTTTCCAGAAATTCAACATAAGCAAACCCCTTTGGCTGACCAAACTTGTCCGTCAGAATAGTGACCCTGTTGACTGTTCCGCAAGACTGGAAATGCTGCTGCACTTCTTCAGGTGTGCAAGAATAATCCACCTGCAGTGTAACAACCACAATTGACCAAATACAGCCAAATTATGTCAGATTTGAAACTTTAATCACAGTCGGCACGCAGAAAGCTGATACTAGAAATTTGTTTATACATGTCACTGTTTTGTCTCTACAAGCAAAGTTCAGAACCACCGAGCACTTGCTCAAACAGCATGGTATCACCTCTTGCCACTTGGGAAGAGGTTAAGATTTGATTCAGGTTAGAGGCAGCCCCAAGGGTGCAAAAACTAGGTGGGGGATTAGCCCCTCCTTATCTCTCTCAAAAAAAAAAAGACAAAGGGTCATAACTAATTGCTGGTGGGTACTGCAAGGGATAAAAGCCACCAACGGCAAATACAGATAGACATCCAATCGCATGACCATAAAAAAGTTTAGTCAAGATAAAAACTCCGCTTTAAACTTGATGTTCTTCAAAACCCAAAACACCAAATTCAAAAACCATTGGTTTTTCCACCATATTTGTCCTTAAGGTCTTTTGTCCAATAGAAATTCCACTTTTCTATGAATCTCAAAATCTAATTTCAGAGAAACACCCCCTTGAGCCTTTTGTAACTAAACCATTACCTTTTTTCCTCTACATGCACCCAACCAATAAGTTGGACTACCCCACTTGTTAATTACTCCAAAGTACATTCTTCAAGTCATTCGAGTTTCACAACCAAAGGCATACTAAAGGAACGTATATATGCAACCAGATCTTTTAAGGCAGACTGAATTATGATATACCCTCTATGCAAAAAGATAGTTGGACTCCTAATGGTGAACCATCCCCCTATGCTTCCAACAATAGCATTGCAGCATAAACTAATGTTTTCCAACAATAGCATTGCAACATGAATTCAACTTTTGTAAGATACCTAGAGATAGCCCATAATTTTCATCAGAAGACATCCCCCACATTGCAATTGAAAACTTTTGCAGGATTTAGTATCTTCCTTCCACCTCACTGTCTCAACATTGGTCTTGAGTCAAATATCACTTGAAACATAAGATTCATGTTATCCATGCAAGAGCAGCTCATCATCCTTGCAAAAAGATAAATGACTTGCACAACTAAAAAACATAATGGAACAGCCACCAGCTTCCCACTAAAAGCAAAATGCCAAATTTGTTATGGAAATCTAGGCTTGAAATGGTTAAAGCATCAAAACAAACTCTAGAACTACCATTAGAAAGCAGGAAAAAAATGTGGACATGTCTATGCAAGACTACCCAAAAAGATCAACTTGCACAGCATTTCAAATTCCTTTATATGTATACGAGAAGTCTAGTTCCACCATATCAAACCTCTTTTGCATTCCAATTAACATTCCATCTTTGCTTATTCTATCTGAAATACTCATATGCGATAAACATTCCATCTTAAGTTCCTTTCCTCTCATTAATAGCAACTTGGACAGCAAAATAAACATTAAACATAACCACCTTGGTTTTATAATGCCATCACTTTGGCTGCCCTAGCAAAAAAGAATCAATAGGCTAAAGAGTAATGAAATGGAGGTTTTCATCCATATTCTCGTCTTCTGGAATTCTTGATCAGATCCACAATTTCATCTTGGAAGATGTCCTGCAGTTATTCATAGAAAGATGTTATAATCTTTCCTATGCAAAGGTTTCCATATTGTCAAATCAAAGACCATTTTGTGAACTTTCTCCCTATCGAAACCTCCTCCACAAAATTCAAACAGCATACTATTACATCTGTAGTCCTAAAGAAAAGGACAAAATACAAAACTACCAAGTTGGTTACTCGCCTCCCTTCTTCATAAAACATAACCTTCAATGGAAAGATAATCACCTAATGCATCTCTCTCCACATCAGTCATTCCCTCTAATTCTTTTTCATACACAAATCCATTTATGTACAGGATTTTTAAGTTACATGAAAAAAAAAGTATCTTACCACCTTAGCTCTTAACTCTATATTTTCCATTCTAAGTATTAACCCTATCTAATAATAATTCGCTTTTGTCCTCTATGTTCAACCTCTATTCTGATAATTCCTACTCTAGATTTTGCATTTCTAAGTATTAACCCTGACTAATAGTTATTCACTGTTGTCCTCCTCCATATTCATCCTTCCCTTTCCCTCTTCTTCAAGTGATACTGTCTAATCAACAAACTTCACAGTAGCATTATTAAAGTGCTCTTTAAAGTTTAAACTCTTTTGGCCTATATTAAAAACCTGAAAGTTTGTGAAGCAATATTAGAAGAAAAATATTCCCTTCCTCATCTCAGGAGCCAATTTGGAAATACTTAATTTATTTTTGAAACATCTTGTCCTCAAGCAATATGTTTTTAAAAAAAATGTATTGAAAAGCTGCTGCTCTGGATACTCTTATTACGGTTCACATCAGGACAAGATGATGCAAGACCATTAACACCTTGCTGTCAATTGGGAATGACAAATTGTCTCATGAAGGAGTCCTTGATGGTTTGATCAAATGGAAGAATGTGTATTGAGTGGAGGATTAGTAAACCACACATATCCATATAACAGTAGGGACATTAATCATCCATGTCTCTTGGGTGAAGTAAATGCGCCCTCTTCCCTTTCCTTTAGAGTCAACAAGTAGCCAATTCAACAGCATAAACTACTAAGCCTTCAATTCAACCCATAAAAAAGCCTTTACATCTACCAACTAAACCTTAATGTTTCACAATTAAAATTCAATCCAACCAGAGAGATCAAAAAATAATTGGTCCCATGTCTCACATTCTAGGTTTAGTTTACCTTCCAAGACTGATTTAATCAAATGACGAGATATGTATAGTAATTGTATACCAGGTCTGCTAGACTACAGTATTAGTTTACACTATCTGAGGACTATTTTTCTTCTTATCCCTTCACAATCTGCACTGAGACTTACCCTTTTACATTACCTCAAGGATAAGATAGAGTTGAGTAAGACCAATTAATAAATACCTGACAATAACACAAAACTCGACTGATACCAAGTTATCTTTAAGTCTATTTCTGGTATGGATGTAGGATATAAGTCGGGCTTAAATTTGGATTTTGACATATATAACTTAAGTTTCTGTATGAATATAGACAAACCTGACTAAAACCCAAAATGTTGCCTCCCTTATCTATAATCCATAAAGCTGCACAAGCACAATATCTTCATCAAGATGAAGGCCATAAGAGCAAGCTTTAAAGAAAAAGCAAGAGGATAAAAAAGGGTGGAAAATTAATATCTGATTTTTTTCAACCGAAGTTTTAATATCGTATAGCTACTCAGTAATAGCCAAAGAACTGGACATTGTAATGATGCTATTAGGAAGAACAAGAGCATGACGCTCCCAAGACCCATCTAAAAGGTGCAGAGTCATGACTGAGTATCTTAAATCTAAATATAAACCTTGCCTTCTGCAATATATCCGGCATGTTCTCTTCACAATCAGAAAACTGGTGACTCTGGATTAGTGGTATATTACAAAATCAACAGCCAAAACCCTAAAGACAAGATAATGAATGTACTAAACTGGAAATTTAGAAACTATCAAACAGGAAAAATGAGTCCACAAAGTATTTATAAAAAGTGGCAGAAGAAAAATTATTATTGTTACAAGCAAGAGATCAAGGACCTCTCACCATATAATGCAAAGCAACAAGACACTCCAAGAACTTCAACTCCACCTCCAAGAATGGTGAGGCTTCAGCATCTAAAGTTGCATGTTCACATGATATTCCATTATGTTGACAGCACGAAGGAATTCATAACTCCACTTGCACCATTGTCTTACGCCAAGCCAGGAAGTCCTATAATTCAGTTTGCTCTCGCCAAAATACTTATATCCTGACATTCTTTCCTCATCCTCTGGTTAACAATAATATAAACATCTAACTCTATAGTCATATCCATCTTTTTTTATTTTTCCCCTTTTCTTTTTCCTTTCCCCTCTTCCTGAGATTTTTTTCTTTTTTTGGCCCTTGAATTTTCTGCTCTCTTTGGCCTCCTTGCACTCATCCTTTTTTCTAAAGAGAATTGTTTTTTAATCTTCTTTTGTTCTTTTTTTTTTCCAACCACAAGCTATTTTAAAATAGAGCTTCCTGGCACCCCTAACATTGGGTATCAGAGAACTCAAATGATTGAAGATTGCACCTGCGACCATTATTAGACGTACAGTCAAAGGACTACAATAGAATCAAGAAAAAAATAGCAACAGACAAAAACTGGGGGGAAAACAGACTGTTAATGTGACACAAGGTGCAAATCAGTATCCAGAACATTATATTTATTGCTTTGTGTAGTTCTATTAGATATTCATTCAATAACAATGAGCCTCACAACTTACATAAATAAACAACTATTCACATCATATAAGTTTACAAGACTTTACTTTTGGTACAAAATCAATTCTAGGACAGATATACAGCAGACTGTGATTTCCAAACACACACAGAGACAAATACACAAAAAAAAGGCTGATGCAGAGTTTAGTATAACTCAAAAGGAAATGCCACATATAACATATAAGTCATGAACAATACACCAAAATCACATGATAAATGGAATCCATAGTAAACAGTTGCAAAATGGAGAACAATAACATGAGAAGAAATTCTAATATCTGGAAATTAGCATGTGTTGCATAGTCCTAGACAATGTTGCAATGCAATATGGCTAAGAATTATGCCCCCAAGTGCGACTGAAACTATTTTAATTATACCAAAGCAAGGGGCATTGGACAATTTCTTTTGTACAGAACGAAAGAACTGATCAAAAATCATAATGATGGAATGTGCAAAATTGTATTAACGCTTTCAGGAAATATGAGCCTTTAAACCATAAGTTTCAGAGCTATGTACTAACATGACAGAGAAAATATAAAACCTTCAAGTTCCCTTGCTAGCAGCTATAGCATAGAGGACATCACCATGAAACACAAAAAGCTCTTCTATCTAAACTAAATCCATTACAACCAAAATTCAGTGACAGAACTGAACTAGCTTCTTTACAAACTGTAAACATAACCATCAAGCCCTCTCCCAACTTTTGACGTCAGCTATATGCATCCTCAGTAACCAAGCATCCCTATTTGGGGCTACCTCTAATGTTATTTCAAGATTATTCATATCAATATTCATTTATCAAAGTCATCATGAAGTACAGAATCGCACACCTTATAAAACATTAAAAACTCAAGAAAAAAGAAGAAAAACCTTAATAATCAGTAATGAATGCTAACAGACAGACCATGCACATGCATGAAGAGACAAATGCTTCCACTCAAATCATGACATTGAGCACAATAAAAGAAAAATCTAATACTAGAGAAAATTATTCCTTGCAATTTTAACTATTTTATGGAAATCTCTATTATCAGTCTACCAATATCCACACTCTATTTATATAGAAGCAATTATATAGAATCAATCTTCTCTTGCTACCTGCTTCAAGGACAGAAAAGCATTTACTATATTTCATTCATCCCTTTTGCTCTGATGTTCTCTGTACTTCGATAAATGCACCTTTCAACATGATATCCATCAACTCTTGCACAACAAGCTTCACTCAGATTGACAGGTTTCAACAGGCCAACACATGGTGATTGCAAAAGGAAAAGGGAATGGGTGAAAAGTGAAGAAACAGGGACCACTTGGTTCAGTTTATCCATAGAGGAGATGCTTACAGGTCAACATGATGCTAATTCTCACTGTCTTCAATGCACGCTAAATTCACAACTCTCTCTTGAAAATTATGTGAACAGCCAGTAATTCTCAATCCATGGATCAATTACTTCGCAATAAGCTTATGATCATAACATTCACTATGATACAATTTAATGTTCAAACAGTATGCATGATTACTGAGATTAGAAACTTACATTGCCAACAAATACCGACCGAGAATCTACCTCCTCCCTGCTTGCTTGAGTTGCAGCTGCACTAGCAGGATCTAAACACACAACATAAACGAAAAACTTATTAATATATATAAACAAATAAAAATATAAATCAACAGTTCTTCATGTCCCTTGTGCATGAATACGAGTATATACTCCACGTGATTATTCTACTTTGAAAAAAAAATGATGGAAGAGCAGTCTGGAGCTACTCAGAACCCCTTTTTCCTCATGAACACATTTGACATGCCTACCTTCGACCCTTTCTTAAGATAGTATGAGAGAAGCAAATTAGAACAGAGACGAGTCCTCCAGCTAACGGGCCTAGGGTTTCAAATCTAAAAAAATCTAGGTGGATTATCTATAAGAAATAGAAGCCCTGGATTGTCTAAAATCGATCAAGATTCGAGAAACCCTAGCTATGTGCAAGACAGGGAGAGTGGACCTTGGACGGCGCTCATCTCCTTCTCGACTTTGGCTTGCATCTCACGCAGGGCAGCGGCCTCTTCTTCCATCTCCTTAAGACGCTTCTTCATCTCGTCCAGCTCCTGTAACTGCGTAAACTTCGAGGATTAGGGTTAGCCTTAGGGTTTGGGGAAGAGGAAACAAGATAGGAGGATAACCTTGGAGGCGTCTTCGTCGGCGCGGGACATGTCGACGTCGGCGTTGGCAGCATCCATCTCGCCCTCCATCTCGCCCTCGTCGGGGATCTCTCCGCCGTAGACTTCGTGCTCCTCTTCCTCCATTCCGCTAGCCGTCGCCCCTCTTCACCGCGCTTCCTTTCCCTCGGATCTCCTTTTATAGGGGCTAAAATTCTGCAAGTGCCTGGCACGTGAGAGAGGCATAATCCGGAACCCCCGTAAGACACTTGTACCGCGGCTCCTCGTGCCGTGCACGCGCGAAAGAAGGATTGACCTTCCTTCGTGCGAATCCACCGTTAAACCCAGGTTGAGAGCTTTGAGATGTGTGCAATGGTTGACCCAACGGTCCATTCGGGCAAAGGAGCTGAATCCTCCTTTCTTGCGAAACAACCTTCTTCCCCTCGTAGGTTCTCATCAAAGCCACGAGCTGAGTTACACGTGTGGTGATTCGAAAGCACCACTGAGAAGGGCAAAGCAATATGTACCGAAAAAAAGGGGAAAAGGAATAACTTCAAATGTAAAATACGGTCACAAAGGGCAATGGACGGACAAGATATTTCGGCCGATTCGCTTCCCTAATTACGGTCCCAAATCGTGGTTATTAGCCTAGTGATATGCTCGCTACGGGGCAGTGGGCTGTTTTTTATGTAAATATGATTGGGATCTCTTAATTAATGAGATTTTGGAACAGAATCTTTAATCGATATTCTAATTACAATTTAAATTGATTAATATTCTAATTATTTTTTGTGCAAACTATTGTCAATGCTTTAAATTATGACTTCTAGAGGGTATATTTTTTTTTCAAGGCTCCATTTGGAAGAGCTTTTGGAAGCTAAAAAATATTTTTTAGCCCTCCAAAAGTACTTTTAGATTGTTTGATAAAATTTTTGGAAAAACCACTTTTGAAAAAGCACTTTTAGAAATTGTTGGAAAGTTGTTTTGAGTTACAATATTTTTTCTTAAACCAAAATACTCATAATAAAATAGAATAATTACACAAAATATATTATATGATATAATTATAATATTTTATATATTTATTATTGTATTATACTATAAATATAATATTATATTATATAATATCATAATATATTGATATGTTATGTTGAATAATCTAATATTATGTTATATTATCCTTCAGTGAGAGGATGGAAAATTAATTTACGGTAATAATTATAATATTTTATACCTTTATTATTATATTATACTATAATATAGTATTATATTATATTATATCATAATACGTTGATATGTTATTTTAAATAATCTAATATTATATTAAATTATTATGCTACAGTATACAATAT
>JAOXJJ010000801.1:64329-79474 GCA_025769935.1 Phoenix roebelenii
AATAATTTAATATTATATTTAATTATTATGCTACAGTATACAATATTATATTACTATATTATAATAATATTATATTATATTACATTATATATTATACTATATCATATATTTATATATTAATATATATTATACTTTATTATACTCTGTTGTATAATACTATGTAATATCCCTTATATTATTTTATCATATCAAAAGTACTTTCTCAATTTGGTTACCAAACATATGTTAAAGTTGCACAGTATTTTGGAAATATAGTTACCAAATAGCAAACAACTTTTTATAAAAGCTCTACAGCCAACAGCTTTCTAAAATAATTAATTATAAAAAAAAATATTAATAAAAATAAAATTAATAAATTATAAATATTAAAAGAAATTTTTTCAAAGCATGCAACAAGGTTTTGTTGTGACAAAAAGAAAAAGGTAAATTGAACTTGTAAGTTCGAATCTTCCTCACTTCATTTATGTTACTTGGTCTTCGTTAGCCATGTTAACCAAATTTTATTATATCTTATTTCTATTAACAAATTGGATTGGCCTTATGCCTAATTCTTCCTTCAAAAAATATTAAAAATTATTCTAAATTTATGATTTATGGCCTTGTAGTTTGATGCTAAGAATATTTATTTGGCCATCGTCCTTAAATTTTAACCATTATACTATCAACTACCGAGCACAGACTCTAAAGATAGTCCTATGAATTTTTACTTCATTAGTTGCTGGTCAATTTTTTTTTCTTAAATCCCTTCGGCAAGATTTCAATATTTCTGGTGGGAAGTATCCTTTACCACCATCATTACCATTTCAATGAAATTAATGATTGTTTAATTATGGCAAACTAATAGTGATAGTTATCTGGAGAATTTATTATGTACATCTATATATGAAAGGCCTCTAATATTATTAATATAGCAGGCTGATGGTTAAATTTTTTAAACATGCACAACCAATTTCCAGACCTTGACTCTTTTCTCTTATTTGGTTAAGAAGGCCATATAGATTTCCACCAAAAACAAGGCTAGATTTAGATACTTAAACTGCAAGTTCAAAAAGATCAAGGAATTGTTACAACACCTGCATAACTCTAAGGCCCTAGCAACCAATTTTCCTTTTCATCTATGTGTTGTTTAAGCCAAAAGATTTTTCTTGTACAAAGGCATCCATGAACTATTTAAAGAGGATTATATATATAACAACGAACGGCAAAGATAAGTCCCAAGGCAAAAGATTGTTGCATATAAAGGCTAGCACAACAAAGAGACCTCCGGCAAACTTGATTAGAACAAACCTCAAAACAGAGAGCCACGCAACCTGAAAACATCACCTACACCTAATCATTTTAAACAAGACAATACATTAGCAATCAGTGAAATATTTATCCCCTTCTCTTTGGTCAATATGCCTTACGAGAACAAAGTTTGTAATTGAAATAGTGCCCAAAACATCATTATTTGCATACAAAGTTTAAATTATAATCCACGCCAACTACTACAGCAGCGTTATATCTCTCTTGTAAAGTAGTCTCTTCTTGTTCATGTATGTCAACACCCAAGAACCTTGTAGAGAAACATTGGATTATTTATTGAACCTTTTCTTATAAAATATTATTAACAATATTACTTTTATGCTTACCTCCTTTTTTCAAAAGTTACTCAAGACCAAAAGATTTAAAACTAACAGACTCATACGAAAAGGTAAAAGGAATTAGACAAATTAGATATTAGATTTAGAAAAGAGGAAAAATATGACACGAGACCATAACTGGATGGCATATATATGAAATAACTTTACTTCAAAAGAGCGTAAGTTTTCCTTTGACTCCCACTTTTTCCCGAACCAGAAGACAATCCTTAATTTTACTTAAGCTAGCATTTTACTCATAGAATACATGCTTAGGATCCATGCCATCAACAATCCCAAATTGTATGCTATCATAAATATCTGTCTAAATAATGATGAACTTTATAGACATAAAAAGAAATCAAAATCAAACTCGAGTATAAAGAGAAAAGTGACTCACCCTAATCCTGGCAAAGGATATGAATAGTCTAATAAGAATATTAATCATTTGGAACATGGTGTAAGAGAAGAGAGTGAGCGAGACATTACCTTTGTCAAAGCCACGGATCCTGACGTTGGTAATGTTATAATCTAGACTGCAACAACGATGAGGACTTGGTGGCACTCTAAGTAGCATAGCTCCAAGAAGTCATAGAGAGCATTACTGGCTCTCATCCATCTTGGCTATCTTGTTTGCCACCACCATCTAGTTATCAGGGCCTAATTAGATAAAACAGAAAAAAAAAAGGGCCTCTCTTAGTGAATTTACCTTAGGCTGGCATACTGTAGAAAAGACCTTAAGACAAAACGAAAAGAAAAAAGACCTTCCTTGGTGAGTTCGCCTTAGGCCCTCAAATGCATTGAGCCACTCCTACTAGTTATTTGTCTTTTGAACTCATTTTTCATCCTCGCTACCAATCCCAGCGCTTGTTCTTGGATAATTACTAACTATACAAATGGAAATGAAGTTGTATAATGACCTTAGAAATAGCTAGAGTACCATCCAACCTCCTTAGATATAATAAAAGGTCCATATTGTATGGGATGATGGAAACTATTCTCCCGTTAATTGCAAAACTAATTACCATTATTTTGATGAAACATATACTATGGGCCTTCCGTCAAATTTCCTCTAACACACGTTAGTGAAAATATTTGACTACAAGACCAATTCTCAACTACATGACCTAAAAGAATATCCATAATTACATATCAAAAGATAACAATCTGAAAGCTAACGTTGTTTTTATCTAGATATACCTGGTAGTCTAAGAGTTCTTGCAATACATTTCAACATGTACAAAGAACATCTCTGAAAAATGAAGCCTACACCTGTGAATGCTAAAGAAGAACACTTATTTTAAATGAATTTATTTGCCTTACTAGATCTACTCTGAATGATCCTAAAGAACCCACTCCAAAATGAAGTTATGTTTCTCTCTCTTTCTTCTTTTCCTTCATCTCCGTGGCTTTTGTTCTTCTTCTTGGTATGTGGTTTTACCTGAGGAGGTTGTGATGATTCTTGGACAAGGGTTTTGCTACACTGTCTCGTGGGAAAATGGCTATTTCCAAACGGCAAGGCAATCTTGGATGGTCTTCTGTGGTTCTTGTGAAGGCAACCGTTTGCAGCCGTTTCGATTTAATAATTGCAGAGATTTGTTAACTAGAGAATACAATCCATAAGTATTTTTGTTGGTGTATACTACCATATGGAGAAGCTACATTTTTACTACTCCTGTATTTGTTAAGTTGATATGATATCATTACTTATCACTGCAGAAAAAGAAAGCTCTGTACTATTTATTGCAAGCTTCTAGGTATTAGTTCATTTCATACTCTGTTTGCCCAAATAGAATAAGATTATTCTTTCTAACATCTTTCTTACTAAACTTGAGTGCTATGATGCTATGGGCATTATCTACATCATTATTAACATGGGCATTCATTGCTTGATTTTTCATGGTCAATTGTTTATGTAGTTATTTAAAAAACTAATTTGTTTTGGAGAGGATAAGCCTTAAAAAGAATTGTGGTTAAAAGAGATCATATGGATGGCGGTGACAGCAAATGTACCTGGTAACAAGAACAAATGGTGGTAAAGGGTTTTTAAAGATGGCCTGAAATAATTGAGAATAAAGCCATGGTTATATTGTTGTGGCGGAAGAGAATCTAAAATAGTTTTACTTATGTATAGCTACCTTATGCGCAATGATATATCTTGTGCTGCATTTTCTAGACTAGTACAGTACTCAAGAATGATTACTGTTGAACAAATAAGGATTATTGTATTTGTTGAAGATACTCATTTTTTCCTTCTTGGAATGCTACCTAACATTTATTGCTCATGACCATGTGATTTTATTATGTAAATAATTTGGTAGGTATCAGAATTTCTATTGCTTCATCACATGCCAATAATCATAAGAATAAAGCTATGTTCTTACAGTTTTCGAGCAATGCATTTTGTACCAAAGATAGAGCAGTAGAGCCTTGGATGGCCATTGCATAATTCATTTATGGAGATAAACAATTATCAAACTAAGAGTGGCGTATGACAAGCAAAATATATATGCATGGTATACAATGCTCATACTGTCTGATAGCCATTCATCTTTATAACCGAACGAGGTAGCAACCATTCGATACTATACCATTTTTTGCGGTGCAAATTGGGCACCATAGAGAATTCAAACTCAATCAGCAACCAATACTCAACACTATTATAGTCTTAGCTTTGAGAATTGATGCATTGGTACTGCTTTCCCTGGTCGTATAGGTAATAACTATCTAGCGCTTCCCCCCCATTGCTTAGATCAAGGTCATTTAGAGATCATATACTTATATTATTGATGAGAACCATAGCATTTCCCCCAAAAATATGCTGCAATCTAAACTGAAAATTTAGAACTAGGATAGCATGCCAAATTTTTTGGAGGGCATATGCTCGATTTAAAAATAAAGAAAACCATTCATTGTCCCCGTTTTTCAAAAAAAAAAGAGAGTTAGTAAGATTACAATGCAGGTTGGGTACTAAGAAAAGTATCTTAAAACATGAAGAGCAAATGCACCATTGTGCTAAAGTAACTTCTTTTTGATGGCTACTTTCTTTGACTCGGGGAAACCATCTAATTCATCAAAGTTTTACATCTCATCCATACCGTCAAATCATTTATTCAAATATCAATTTGTTTCCAGTTAGTTGCAATCTAACCCGCTTCGCTATAATTGAGGATATTTTGGATTGGGTCCTCGAGTCAAATCATCAAATTGTGCCCCATAGCCGAAACCAACCCATTTGTATATTACTAATTTGATTTACTCAAAACCAAAAAAATATGCTAAAACAAATCAATTTTTATAAAATTATGAACAACAGAAAAAAAATCCGAAGTGATATCGCATATAAAATAGTGGGCAGCTCAAAAATGGGAATAGTACAAATTTAGATAATTTCTCTTGGTTCTTTCTAGAATTTATGGGCCAGTAATGATAATGCAAAGAAAATGATGTTGCAACACCCTAGTAGCTTCGGCCGCACGGTGTCGGCCACATTAAACCAGACCAATCGAGAAACAGTCATACCAACCATGCATAAAGAAATCCCACCAACCTATACAAGGGAACAAAACCCTACGGGTAAAATTTCAAATTAGCTAGCAACGTGCCGTTACGCGAGCCCATGCGCCCATTTGCCTGCCTCCATTTCCTCCAGCCCGAAACATTCGCCGACCCAACTAATTTTACAACCAAAACTTCGATCGGCTAAATTCCCGATTACCAAAAAAAAAAAAAAAATACCGTTGTCGTTTGACGGAGCCTTGTAACTACGACCAAGCTCCCGTCACCTTCGCACGACACGGTGCTCCAAACTAAAAAGCCATCCCCAAAATCCTTATACCAGCCGGTGAGCCGGGTAAGCCTTTCAGGTGAGCTTATCCTCACCAATGGTGACGAAAACCAGGACAGCTAGCCTCCAGCGAAAACCCGTCGAGGTTTTAATTTCTCGGTTCAAGTGTTTCCCTTGCTTTCCTCCTCCGAGGTCTCAATAGACTCCGCAGTCGTTAGCTGGAGACTAAGGGGAGAGCGAGCCGCGTGCGGGATACGGTCACTCTTCTCCACTGTCTCGCTCTTCTCCGCTCCTTCCTTCTACTACTCTCGTGGTGACAGCGGCGGCGGAGGCGATGGCGGCCGTCGGCGAGAAAATAGACTACGTGTTCAAGGTGGTGCTCATCGGAGACTCGGCGGTGGGGAAGTCCCAGATCCTGGCCCGCTTTGCCCGGGACGAGTTCAGCCTCGACTCCAAGGCAACTATCGGGGTCGAGTTCCAGACACGGACCCTTGTCATCCAGCACAAGAGCGTCAAGGCCCAGATCTGGGACACCGCCGGCCAAGAGAGGTACCTCCTCCCAAACCCTAGACTTCCGATCCGGTTCTCGTTCTCTTCCATTCTCGGATCTGTTCCCATTTTGTCTTCTTTGGTGTGGAACTTCTTGGATCCAGTAATGGCTTCTTGCTTCTCGTTGGCGTTTGAGTTTGAATCTGTGGTCGTGTTTAGTGTTTGAGTTGTGTGTTTGTTTTTTTAATCCGGGAGCCTATTGATCTTGCTGAATTTTAGATTCGAGTTTCCTGAGAATTCTCTGTGAATCGAGCGGGGCGTAATGATTCAATGCTTTAAATTTTGGTTGCTTTTTGATCTTGTTGAATTTTAGATTGGAGTGTCTCGAGAGTTTTCTGTCAATGGAGTGTAGCGTGATGTTCCAATGCATTAAATTTTGACTGCTTTTTGAGTGTTTGTGGTGTCTTTAATACTTGAGCTATTGTTGAGTATTGTTTTCGCATTCCTATGGCTACTTGATCTTGTTGAACATTCGTCTTTGGGAGGTGACTAGAAATGTTCTGATTTTGCTTGTATTCTCAATTCAAGGATGGTTAAATCCTTTTCCTGACTCATTTACTGACATCATCGAGGATCTGAATCAGTAATGAGATTCTTGTATTCCTGGATGCAACTGTGTTTCCTTCTGTTATTAATTCATAGCATAAGTGGTGTAGTAAAGTGGCAATGAAACTGGAGGGTTTGTGTTTGCTTGTTGGTTCTTGCCAAAATGTGCACTCGGAGATTGTAGAATTTTAAATATATTGGTATTCCGGGTTCATGGAGCGGAGACCAATAGTTGAGATTTTGATTATTGTTCTGGATTTTACTCTGCAATTGGAGGTTATCAGAATCTTTTTTCTTGATTGTATGATTGGAAGAATCAAGTGAAACCTGCAACTGATGAACAAACTTCACGTTGTATGTGAAAAACCACTCTCAACCCAGGCTTTGGTTAGAATATCTGTAGATACCATAATTAGGCCAGATAATTCCCATTTCTAGCTGAGGGTTGGTTGGTTTTCTCCGATCCTGTATTGGATTGGTGCTACTTTTTATTCTAGTAGCGGGAATCATGGAATTGTGCAATCTGTGTTCGATAACGACAATGTCTCCTCATCATGCAGGTTTCCCTTTATCTGCAGCTTTTTTTACTTATTATAAGGGGTACTTACATATCCCTTTGTTAGATAGACGGGGTTTTATGTGCTGCTTTGGGGCTTGCTCCAGTGATCGCACCCCTTCTGCCTAGCAATTAGAGGTTTCCATTTCAAGACTTGGGTGGTGCATACCCAAGTATTTGGACTTGAGTAAATATAGTGTGGGTGGATCTTCCTCTCTCTCTCTCTCTCTCTCTCTCTCTCTCTCTCTCATTCTCTGGTTCAGAAAAAAAAATCTTGTTAAAAATATGAATGGTATTAATGCTTTCCTGCTTTTTTTTTCACTTATCTATAATAGCGCACACTTCAGATATTCTGGAAGCTTCCACATCAGATGGTCCAACATTAAGTATATGTGACGCAAATGAAATAGGTTGTTAATGGTGACTCATATATAGCTATAATAATATGGAACAAATAAAAACTATATTATATGCTTGAACTTTTTTCCAGTATTTGGGGCATGGATGATGCATCCGTGCATTACAATATTTCACAAGTTTATGATACAATATTTTGAACAAAGGTCCGTCAAGAGCTTAGATGTACACTGCATGCATTTTCAAATTATAAACTAATTGAATTTTTAGGTTGTATTTATGTATAAAGTTTGCACATGTATGTTGGCTGCATATTCAAAATATTCTTGAAGCTATATGGCCCACAGTTTTGTTGTCGTGTTATGTCACGGCCCAATTGTGCACTTATCCATTGCCTTACATGGATGTCAAAATCATATGCATATGTTGGTAGCATCTATGTTTCTATAAAAGAAGATAGTGGTCTTTTACTGCACCAAATTTGGATGATTGATTCTCTCTGCTTTTTTAGTTTCAACTTTTAAATTCTAATAGATTATTAGTTGTTTTTTCTGACTTTTAAGCACATGGAGGACAAAGTGTATATCTCCTACATGCTTTATCAAGGTGATAAGGTTGACATGATAATTGCAAACATTGAATAAAGATACCATAGTGAAAAGAAAGTATAAGATTACTATGGTCCCAAGCTAATAACCAGTAGTGCACATTATGTTCTTGGATGACAAGATGCAAAAAAAAAAAAAAGGAACTAACACCACATGTGGAAGGTTATCTGATGTGGACAACATCTGGTAATTAACATAGGAGTCATCTCTCTTTTTCCCTTGGGGGATCTTAACTACCGCCGCCTGGCTTTAGAGAGCGATGTCCGTAAGGAATTCTTGTAGACTGACATATGTAAGGAGCTGTCATTCTTCTCTTTAAGATTGGCGTGCATGCATGCATGTGTGCATCAATGTGCATCTGTATGGAGAGATTATGTAACACTCTTTACCTTTTCTGGGATCAACTTTAGTTAGAGGAATGATACTCCATATCTTCTCTTCTGCTCTCTCCTTTTACTTTCAGATACACACTTTTCTTTTTAGATGGACACCAAATATCTTGTTCTCATTAAATTTCCAGTATAAAGTGCTGTTGGGTTTCCTTGGTTTATCTTTTTCATGTTTATGCAACACAACAGTTTCCATATTACTCCCAGATGTGAAAAGGTTTTTACAGGTAATGCATCTTCTGGTGATATTAGATATCACATCATCATTATTTCCTGACTATATGAAACTCATTCTCATTTTTGTGACAATAAATGATGTTTTGCATTATTCTCTATTTTGATACCTTCAAAACTGCATTTTTCTTTTGCTTGGGGATCATTTGGTCCTTAGTTTCATTTCCTCTGATTTCCTCAGAGGCTAGGCTTTTCCTTTCCTCTGTAAAATTGTAATAGTATATTCATGATTGTTACTATTAGAGTTGGTGCGATCCCAAGTTTCCTAATAAGTTGATTGTAGCTTCATCATATTATAAGTACCCTCAGCATATCCAGAAAGTATCTGAAGCCTTTTTAAATTTTAAAAAATGTTACACTGAAAAATTAAAATAAATATCCAATGCATATCCTAGTCATATCCAACAAATATTGATCTCCAATATGAAGTATCCAGTTATTCTACTGTCTAAAAATCCTTCATACTTTTGATTGTGCAAGCTACTCATATGATGTGTATGGAGTGAACATACTACATATCATGTTTACCAACAAATGATGAGAGAATAAAGGCATTTCAGGAGACAAACTGCATCACCTTTTGAACCAAGTTGCTGGAATGTTATTAATTTGCCATATATTAGCCCTCATATGTAAGATGATATTTTTGAAAGAGGCATTATTGATGATTTTTTCACAAACTTTTTCTTGTATATATCATCTTAAGTATTGCTCTTGATCAAGGCAAATATTACTCTTCATAAATTGTAAGTTAATATTTCTATATAGAAGTCCGAACCTCTTTTCTTGCTGTGTTTGAAGCCCATTTTGCAAACTAGATGAACACAATCATGGTAAATAATTGATCCTCATACTTTCTTAAGTGATACCACTCAGAATAATGATTTTAAATGGTAATCATCAATAATAATGATCGACTTTCTGGAAAAAAGGAGATCTTGTCGTTAATGCTTATCCAAAATGAGAGAAAATTGATAATTTGTCCTGTAACAAAATCATCTTAAGATGTGTTACATCAGAAAATGGAGTGTGGTTTAGGTCTGCTGTGGAATGGAAACCGAGTTCCACCTCGGGCCCTGCTGGCCATAGATGGTGGGCTTTTAGATTTGAGCAGTCCTTCACTACTTCTAAATACATTTCTTAACACATTATGGCATTTCTCAATCTCAAGATCTTCAGCATATAAGTTTCTATTTCACAATGGACTTAAACTGCTTCTAACAAAATAGTATAACAGCATGACCAGTGTGTTCCAAAACTGTAGATAACAGAGATGATTCTATATAGAGTGGCATAAGAACAAGTGCTTTAGGTGGGGCTGCATTATCTGGGACCCAGGATGGATAAGTTGTTTATCAGGAATTTGGGGATGCCACATGACTTGGATGATTATGAATGTGATCCTGATACTAAGATGATGAATGGCCACACTGCTATTTTGCTATAGTGAGGCAAATTTTGCTAGTCTACCGAGTAGGGCCTCCATGGATGAGGTATAATACAGACATGTGTTAGACTAAAACTTCATGATTATGTAAAAATCTTTTGTTTTTGGGAACTTTTGTAAAAAGAGAATAATTTTGTTATGCTGGTGCTTAATTTTAAGGCTGATGAAGGTTTTAGGCTGATGTTATTATAATTGTTTGGATAAAATACAAAATCATGATACTCCATCATTGACATGCTTTTTGAAACTAGAATTTATGATTTCATAATACAAGGTGTTTATCTATAACATGCAATTTCTTCATAGTCATAAAACTATGAAATTGGAAAGTATTCTGAATTCACATTTTTTTTCCTTATCATGTTATGTTTTTCCAGTATTGGACTTCTCTTTGTAACAATTGAACATGTTTCAGAAAAATCTTAACTCTTGAATTCTTTAGCTTTAAAATACTAGAAATAGAATGAAGTCATGATTCTCAAATAAACAACTTCCAAATGTAGCCTCAATTATGTTATCGGGTGATGGAATATGATGTTTGATCTTGAACAGTGTTTATATATTGATGCATGCCATTTGCTACGCACATATCCATTAGAGCTACTTGTGTCTTTTCACCATAACTGAGATTTTTGAGCGCTTACCGGTCATTGGGCGCATACAAGAAAGAAATGAAAATAAGATTTTAAAGTACATTATGTACGAAAAGCTATTATTTAAATAAGAACTGATGTTATATAAAAATGGGTTGCTGTGACTTAAAAAGGAAAACGATACTATATGGAGATGGAAGATTCTAAAGTGAACATTTCTTTTTTAAAGTTTAAATTATAATCAGTCAAGAATAGTTTAACTGGTTGATGATTGGAGAGATGTGCGAATCAAGAAATTAAAATTGGACCAATGTAGAGACAAGGAGCTATATATAATCCTATTTATTTTCTCAAAGAAAGAAAGGCATCTAGCTCTTTGGCCAAATCTCCGTTTTTGCTAAGATTTGCTAAATAGAGACTAGTAGGTTTGAAAAACGATTACATCTGAAAAATCGGGATGTGATCTAGATGGTGTGAACCAAAATCTATAACTGCCATCTTTAAATATGGTAGAGATAAATATCTTCTCTATGATGATCATAATTTGAACCACTATCAAAAGACTAATTATCTCTTTCCATCCTTCATGGCATGTAAAAGCAAACTGTCCGGCTAGCAGTACTATTTTAAATTTTGAAATATATTTAAAACATCTGTTCATGTTAATGGTAACCATGATTTTTTTTTTTTAAAAAAAATGCAGCTCCTATAATGCTCTGAAATTTTCTTCTTTACTGGAGTCCGATGTTGCTGATTTTTAATACATTTACAGGTATAGGGCTGTCACAAGTGCTTACTATCGAGGTGCTGTAGGGGCTTTGCTGGTTTATGACATAACCAAGCGTCAGAGCTTCGACCACATACCACGGTGGCTGGAGGAGCTGCGAAGTCATGCTGACAAGAACATTGTGATCATGCTGGTGGGCAACAAGACTGATCTTGAGGACCAGAGGGCTGTGTCCACAGAAGATGCCAGCGAGTTTGCTCAGAAGGAAAACCTTTTCTTCCTGGAAACATCGGCACTGGAGGCTAGAAATGTTGAGACTGCCTTCCAAACTGTTCTGACTGAGATCTTTAACATCGTCAACAAGAAGACCGTGGTTTCTGACCCTCAAGGCAATGGCAATGCACCAACACTCTCTGGAAAAAAGATTGTCATCCCTGGACCGGCCCAGGAGATTCCGAAGAATAAGATGTGCTGTCAGGCATCTTGATTTTGCATCCATAGGCTCGAATTACAGTTTGGAGTTTTATGCTGGAATCAGTTGGGCTGTCTTTGTAATGGCTGTACATCCTATTGGTATACTATTGGTATAGTTTAGTTTAAGGGAATCAATATTGGCCTTGGAGAGAATTGTTTTGTGGCTAATTGGATTTGAGTTGTGATAAATTAAGTAGCTTTCTTGTGCTTCTGGCTTATATAATATATTCTGAGTTTTATGATATAGATCAGACCGATAATAGTTATACATAATGACCACAGGTGTTGATGGTGATTCAAGATAATAGCAGAATGGGCTCCGTGTAACATGAATCTTATAATTTTCAGATGTGATGAGAATGGATTAGAAATAAAGGCAGGATTTTAGGGGCCATTTCCCCTGATTTGTTCTTGAATAGGATACCACGATCAGATCAGTGTTTAAGATTATAAACATCCTCCTGGAACAGAATCTTTACTGTTATTTGGGCTAAGAGCAGCGCTCGGATTGATATTTTGTGTTTCCTTCAGCGGCTGCTATTGTTGAAAAAGGTAAGTCTTGTCGGAACTATCGCCCCTGCCCAGAGAACTGATCCTCTGTAGCTGTTGTCATCGGCGTGGCATAAAGAGGGTTATTGAGGTGGCAGCCAGGTTCTGCGTACCATTCAACCAACTTTCACCTAGAACTGGTATGATAGAGTGGCCAGCAGAACTTTTTCCTATTAGATGCAGTTGATGGTTTAGCCAATGTACTGCTTAAATGGGCAAAGGAAAGGGCACAAACCATTATTTGGATTCCTTGGTGTAAAATTAGTTAGGGTTTTGTTGGATGGGAGAATGTGTGTCCAATGTTGGCAAAGCTGATGGGGCAAACCACAAACACTCTAGAAAATTGATAAGCCGGAGTATTTTTGTTGGCTGCTGCTGGATCAACAAGTGGTCATTTTAAACCAATACCTACAGTTTAAGCTGTGTCAAATATAACAATGGAGAGAATAGCACTTGAAAAATCTTTATGTTATGCTATCTTTTTATATTCATCTTGGCATAATATAAATGTTAGTGTCTATAAATAAATATGATATTTATTATGTTTCATCACCAAACAATAATTTGGATGGTGTCACTCTGCAAGCGGCAAAGGTTCCATGCCCTTTGTTGAAAGGTTTTCTTTGTGGCTTCTGTTTTACAATATCCCGCTCAATCCATTTGGAGAGGGGTGTGGATATAGAATAGTATATGAGATTATAATAAAAAATGAAATAAAAATATTCATCATGCTCCTATGAAGAATGCCCACGGTCCTGCCGACTTTACACAGAATGTCTTGCAAAAATAATAAAAAGGTTATTTAAAGAACTGCGAGATATTGCTTGCTCAAACTTACATACATACATATATATATATATATATTACGGAAATACTTCGTCACATGCCATAGTTTACATAAGCTATGAAGTCGGCAAAATCGGTGGTCGACTTTCAGATAATTTCTCCAACTTTCTGAGTCTTCGCTGCATCGAGTTCGACCAAGAAACGTCGAAGGCTCCATAAAATAATCTCCAGTCCTTCTGTCTTCTTCTCGTCCAATTCATGGCGACTGCCCTTCCTTTCCTCCCCCTTCTCCTCTCCAAACCTTCTTCCCCTCCACCTCCTTCCCTTCCACGGAGAACCACCACGCGTCCCTTAAGAAAGTGTGGCAAATGGGCCGTGGCAGCGAGGAAGCCATGGCCTCCCCTTTGGCCGCGGTCTTCTTCCCAGCCGACGCCCGAAGTTGCGCGCGAAGGCGACGCAGATGAGATATCGAGGGCGACGCTTTTGTGGAGAGCCGCCAAATTGCCCATCTACTCTGTGGCGTTGGTCCCTCTTACCGTGAGTACCACCAGCCATGCTTCTCTCTCCTCCCTCCTTAATCGCCGGTTAATTTCCAACACAGAATACTTCTCTTTGTTGATATTTCCATAAAAGAATTGCTTTTGATCCGTTTAATTGGTGAATTTGGGATTTTTAGTTCCACTAATAGGCCTCAGTGCCCGGTGGGGTAGTTGATTGGCCAAAGTTTTGTACAGCATCAATATACCAATGTGCCTTGTGTTGCTCTGTTGAATGCATAGGAATTCTCAACGTGAGTGCTGCCGGTATTGCTTCCTTCTTCTCTCCTCAATTCTTCAAATCCCCGTTAACCCCCAATATTTGATGCTTTTATGGACCAGCATTCTAAGTTGTGTGAAGGAAATTTGATTTTTGATTCACTTTTCTGGGTGAACTGGGGTTTTTACTTAATTGTTTGACATTTGACAGGCCTCAGCATAAAATTCCTTGCTGGACATGGATGGGGCATTGTAGATTTCTAACCGTCTTTTTTTGTTCCAATGGAATCTGAAGAATCCCTAGGTGTCCCCGGTTTTGTGTAAGCTGATAAAGGAGTGTGTTTAGAAGTCAGCACATTGCTGTTTGCTGGGTTCCAGTTAGGGCTGTTAACGAGCCGAGCCGAGCCCGAGCCATCGCAGGCTCGGCTTGGCTCGTTCCATAAAATTCTAGGCTCGGGCTCGGGCTCGGTACTCGGTACCGACTACCAAGCCCTGGGCTCGGGCTTGCTTGGCACAGCCCGGCTCGAGCTCGTAAGGCTCGTTTGCCCAAGCCCGAGCCCGCCCCATCCCCATCCCTATCCCTATTGTTCGTCGGAGGAGAGAAGAACGAAGGAAATAAAGAAAGAAAGAAAGAAAAGAAGAAGAGAAGAAAGAAGGGGGCGGACGCGAGCACTGCCGGCATGGGTGTCGGCCTCGGGCGCCACGGTGTTGAGGACCCCCGCAAGCGCCGCCAACCAAGGAGGGCATCGGGCCATGAAGAGGCCAACGGAGGGTCAAGCCAAGGCCAACAACTTTGCATGGAAAGCCTTGGCCAAGCCCTTTATACGGCCAAGCACATCCATGGTTGGCCCATGCCAAGCATGCCACGCCTCGGCCGAACACGCCCAACCTCGGCCGAGCCCGCTGCACGCAGCCCCGAACCGTGCCGCGGCCAAATCCGGCTGCAAACCATGCTGCGGGCGAGGTTCAGGCCCAAGAACCTCGCCAGCTATAGTGTGCCAGGCGAGGTTCTGGACGCTGAACCTCGCCAGTTACAGTGCCGGGCGCGCTCAGGACAACGGACAGGCCTGGCGAGGTTCAGGATGAAGAATGTCGCCAGCTACAGTGCCGCGCGCCCGCCCTCCCGTCGGCACGTCCGTACGCGCGCGCCCGCCGGACCGTGCGTAGAT